>VZTJ01003246.1:363108-413472 GCA_013397795.1 Orthonyx spaldingii
TCTCCCCTCGCCCCTCGCCCCTCGCCCCTCGCCCCGCGCCCCTCCATCCATCTCTAGCCTCCCCAAAAAGAGAGTTTTTGTTCTGTAACTGATTTGAATTTCTCTGTGGGAGTGTTGGCCAAGCACTGGGGTTTGCTGTGTGAGGGTAGGTCAGTGCAGCTGGGGGAGGCTGGCAGACAGGACCTGTTTGGTGGTGACAAATCAGCTCAGCTGCCTCTGAAGCCACAGTCCAAGTGTGAACTGGAGCAGGTGGGACACAGGTACATTTGCTTGCCCTGACCTAGCAGAGAGGTGGGAAAGGCATTTGAGACAGTGGTGGCTTAAACTGTCATTGCAAGACTTGGCAGAGTTGGTCTGCTTAAACCTTAGAGATGTTGGTTTACTTAGCTGTCGTTTTGCATTAAGCTCTGACTGCTCTCGGGGTGAGAGCCTTGTAGGTATCCTAAGCTAAACTTTGACTAAGGGTGTTAGTCTCTTAGTAAGATGTTTTGATTTTACTGAAGATTTGGGTTTTGCAAGTAATTTTTCTTACTGAATTCCTGTGTTTTCTTGCATTATAGTTCTTTCTCATGAGAATTACAGGCTTGCTTAGCTGCTCATTCTGTGTGACCTTTTTTTGGCTTCTGTTGAAGTTGAGTTTGCTGAGGTGACCAAACAGCTTTCTGCAGCCAACATGACTGGTTTCCCTGTCTCCTGCTTCCCTGTGTATTAGTGGTGTGCCAGATTGATGGACTGAGTTAGCTCCTTTTGAAGGTCTGAGCACTGCAGGTGGTGCAGGGAAAGCCGGTTGAAGAGCTTGGAGCAAAGACAGCAAGCCCCTTAGAGACAGATCAGTCCATTCTCCTTGTTTCTCTGCTCATAGGAAGCAGTTGCTGTAGCAATAAAGCTCCTTTGTTTATGGGGTCATAGGGTAAGGAACAGGACATGGAATAGTGAGTATCCTATCACTTTAATAGAGCAGTGGTTAGAAATTTTGAAGTTGACCAGTTACTGTCCCTGTCAAGAACTTGTTATCTCTTTAAGAGGTGTTCCAAAAAATCCATGCTTGCTGTTATGGTTAGTGAGGTTAGTCTGGCTTTTTGAGAATCTTCTGCCTTTGCAAATTCAATATGGTTCTTTACCACTTCCTTATAAAACCATTTACGATTTCTCCTTCTGTTACGTATTTTTGGCATTACAGTGAATGGTGGTGGTTCAAAGAAAACCATGAACCTTAAGCTTTTGTCCTTCTTTTTATTCACTTCTTTTAAGTTAACTTCTGCACAGAATATAAGTGCTTATCTTTTAGTTAAAGATGGAAATTATATTTACAGAGGAGGAGCTGTTCTTTGAGCACTGCAGACATTCAGTCACTGAAATGAAGGCTGAACAAATCCTTAGGTACAATACTATAGTGCTGGGTTCCTATGTTGCCAGGAAAGTGGTTGGAAAAGTCTCCTCATATCTAATTTGTGACTTTTTTCAAGTAATTGGGCAACAGAGATAATTTACATTTAGTAGTTTTTCCCTCATGCTTCTGAAAAAAAATGTCTTCAGACTGAATCTTATTTGCAGTTTTGGGCCAATAGTAACTCTGAAAAGCACTGGTTTAGTACTCAATAGCTCAGTTCTTGCCATATTTAGAAATTTAATTTCTTGAAAAGTAACTGCTTGTTTTTTAAGGACTTGTTAATACTTAAATTATTGTTTAGTAGGGGACATACAATCACTTCCTTAGGAAATAAAAGTCAAGTTTGCTTGTGAAGTATGTATTCAAAGGTGATGTGGAAGGTGAGAACCTGAGGAAAATTTGCTGCGTTAGATGGACAAGAAGAGTCCTAATAATCATAAGCTGAGCCAAGTCATTGTCAATGAAAGCTGTGACTGTGGGATGTTTTGTGTGGAATCATGCTCCAGATTGATTTTATCTATCACTATTACTTCAATAGTAAATTTTGTGAACTACATGCAGGTGTTTTCCTTTTTCCAAGTGCCCACTCTCTTTTGGTTTGAATGGATGAAGATAAAACTAGTGAGTGCATTTCCTGTGAAGTTACAATAGCTGAGCCAAATTATAATGTGTTTTATGACTGAGATTCTGTTGGCATGCTGATTTTTCAAGCCAATAACTCATTCAGTTGCTAAGGTACATGTGTCCAAGGTTGCAGTTTCCACTAAACATTTGAGCCAATGTTATTTGGCAATTAATAAAAAAGAAATAATAGAATGTGAATATAAAGGAATCATAATAAATTGAGTAATGTTTTATTATGTTTCTCACATTCTACACCACTCCAACATTTTAATGGCTTAATCCTCTAAGTTGATAGTATCTAAGTTCTTTAGTATACCTGAGGTCTTTGGAGTACTAGCTTTTACTAGCTAGGTACCTACAGCTAAAAGCAAAAGCAGGGAAAACACATCTCCAGGTGTTTGTTTAGGCACTTCCTCATTAACCAAGCTATCATTGCTGACTTCCTTGCCTCACTTAGTGTAGCAGGGTTGTGTGAATTCTGTCTTGATTAAAATTACGTCTTGTTTGGACAAGACCTTTGACTTTTAGAGTCTTATACAAGTATAGTGATTACTGCATGGAGTTTTTTCCAAATGAAGGTAGACTGCTATAAAGAAATGAATTTGTTTACTTTCTGTAAGTTGTTTAAAAGTGAGCCCACTTACTGATACAGTGCAAGTTTTATTTAAATTGCAGTTGTGGTTCTGTAATTTTATGGGGATTGGAAAAGAGAGGACAATAATGAAAGCAATGTGGGAGGATGAAAGCAGGTCAGAAAAGGGAGAGGGAGTTTCTAATTGAACCAGTGACTTGCAGTGAGAGGGCGTGACTAAATGAAGCAGAGCTTTTTCTATTGTATTTTTGTCAGTATTATTTGAAACAGTGCCAAAAGTGTGTACAGTGCTGTAGAGTGAAAGACTTGTTTCAAACACGTAATATACTCCTTGTGTTGGAGGACTTAAATTCTTTAAGTATAGTTGGGGGCAGTACAGAATCATGCAGTACAAAGATGTGATAGTGCATGGTTGGTGGCAGTCACCCTGGAGCAGGTGGATCTTTTTTTTTTATTGTTGTTGTTCAAGAGGGGGAATGTTTTGTGTATTGATCAAAAACTTTCTGGTTTTGTGATTTCAGGGGCTGCTGTGCCCCCTATTTCCAAAGAGTCACAGTGCCATTGGACCACCCATCATTCACTCTTTACAGAGGAAAAACGGACTTTAGGAGTAGTAGAAATCCATTGTTCATGTCTGTTAGGCATTCTTGATTGGTGAGGTTTTAATTAATTTTATCTTCTTTTGTAGGATGGATAAGAAAGAGGGTACCTTGTGTCAGTAGTGTTTCAAAGGAAGTTGGCTGAGATTGGTTCTTCGTATGTGAATATGAAAACTGTATTTATTTTGAAAAATGGGTTAGCTTTTAATTCAACTCTAACCTTCAGGCCAAAGTCTTTATACAGTATTTGTTACAGTGTATTTGTTACAGTAGACACCCTAATGAGAATCAGGGCTGAAGTGCTCCTGGCAGGTAAAAGTGAGAGTGAGTTGATGGCTCCATGTGACTCTGTCAGTGCGTGTGGTCCTCCTGAGGGATGAACCAGCCTGTGGTGGGTGAGCTGGAAGCTGTCAGTCCCTTTGGTGACTTCATCAGCCTCGGGAGGATCACGCTTATGGACACGGTTGTGTCTGGAGGGAGCAATGGGGAGATGGGTGTCATTTCTTCAGCAGTTCCTGTACCTCAGCGGTGTGATAGAGAAGAACAAGATCACAGAGTGTTTAGGGTGTGAGTAGCCTAAGGATTTAAAGACTCCTTACTCTAGGATGCTGTGCAGATAGTTAGGAACACAGGGGAAGCTGGGTCACATTGGAGTGTATGGCATTAAGTAAAATCAGTGGAGGGCAAAAGACCGAAAAGCTTGCGGGACATGGAGGTGGGGTTGCCTGAGAAAAGTTGGTTTTCTCAGGACATTGTGAAGGAAGTGTGGAATTGTAGGCTGTGGAGTGTAGAGTGGGTAAGAGTTACTTCATCATCTGTCTATTCTTTTGACAATATGAGCTTGTTTATTTTAGTTCTTTAGTTTGTGTTTCCAGTGTGGTGATTGTTTAATGCTGGATGTTACTGGTAGTACAACTTTGTTTCCCATAATCAGACTTCTGTATATTGAACCCGTTTTTGTTTTGGAGAAGATAAAGTTTTCCATCTGAAGTCTTTGTTTTAGTCGTCGGTGTGGTTCATTTATTTAATATCTTCATTCATGGAAAAGATCAATGTGAAATGTTCTGTTTGAGCATAGATAATTGCTTGTGTTTACTCCATATTAACTGAATTCTTATATACAATTGTATCTTTTGCATTAATCTCTTACAAATTGTGTCGTTGAGGTGTTTTGACTTTTTAATCTTGTAAAATCTATAGATCATCACTTTGAGCTTTGAATTTTTAGCATTGACAGATCATAGCAGTGTGCTATTTTCGGATTCCTGTAAAAATAAAAGTTATCAGCGTGGAAAAAGGTGTACTTATAGAAATCAAATCCAGCAGTTATCTCCAACAGGAAACATATTTAAAGTAATGTAATCTAACCACTGTAGGAAGTGTGGTGGTCTTTATATGCCAGCTCATGGTGGATCATAGATGGCCCTTTTTTTTTAATATGTAGGAATTCTCTTTGGGTCTATGAAACCACCAGATGGGAAAATGTTTTCTAGTGACAGATGATCATTTCCCTTGGGAGTTGTGTTCTAAAATGTTTGTAATAGACTATGGTTGTGTAGGTGAATGCACAGAAATATTTTCAGTATTACATCTTGTCTTCACCGAAATCTGTGCACAGAAAAGTATACCTACATTAACAGAATGTCCTGTGTTTTAAAATGTGTGCCTACTTTTGCAGTTGATGGAACATGTTATCCTAAATGTAGAAATCTGCAAAACCAAAAAAAAGTCTCATGTGGAGTGGCTGAATCTTACCCATGCAGGTTGTAGTATGCTGTTCAATCTGAAAGAAGTGTTTCTAGGAAATGCCAGATTAAGGGATCGCTCCTGGTAACTGATCAGTGTGTTCTGTGCATGGGCACTGGTGCATATGTTGACATTGATAATTGCAAGCATGTTTAAAGTGCTTCTTCAGTTCTTCATTGATTTGTCTGCGGTAAGCAAATTGAAGCTGGAAATGGGCAGAGGATAGATAATTGCAAAAGAGAAAATAAAGTCCCAGCATGCTATTTAGATCCATCTCTTTCAGCTTCTCTCAGATGATGTCTCTGTGAGTGGCTGAAAAGAAATACTTTTATATTGATCCTCAAACTTTGAATGGAAACCTGAGTCTTTCAGTTTCCTGGATCTTAGATAACCTCAGCTGGCCAAGTAGACCCTTGAGATCCCATACTGGTGAGCTTGTAGTATAATGAGTTTGTGGTAAGGAATCACAGAGCAACTTGAAATTAATTCTGTGAGAAGTATTTTCAATTCTCATGGTAGAAAGTAATAGAGCCTGTTTTAACCAGGGTCTGGTTATCTGGTACTAAGAACTGAATGAACATTTGACAGCCTTTCTAGCTTTCCAGCATTTATTTTAAAGCTGAGGAAGAATGATAAAAATTACCTGTAAATTGCTTCTCTTATTTTCATTTATTTCTTTAAAGGGCTTTTTGTCTGGCTGTTGAGTCACAAACTCTTCACATTTGTTCACAAGTTACATGGCATTGCAAGAGGTCTAGGAAAAGGTTACACCTGGCAGTTGACTCTGTTTTTAGAACTGGAGTTAAATGAAGCACAGGAATTTCTTTTGCTGCACTCCCGGCTGAAATACACTCAGAGCAGTTGAAATGGCAGCATTTCTTCTTCCCCAATCCCATCACCCATAATGGCTTGTGGGGTACCAGCTATTTGATAGGTATTAGAAATGTTGGGACTTGACTTGAGTCTCTCACCAAACTTCATTGTCACTTCATGTCGTTGGAGAGCAGAAGTTGGATTTTCTTACGTTCTTTCTTTCTGAATTGCATAACGTATTCTGAAACACTGCCAAAGACTATATGAAAATCTGGTGGTTTTTTATTAGACTCCTCCTGTTTCAAGCATTGTTTTCCTTGGATCTCCTCTGAGAAAGTAAAAACTTTCCTTAATCACTCTATTCTGTATTTAATTTCTATGTTTAATACTCTGGGTCTTATCCTGCCCTAAATTAGTGATTGCCATATCTTATTGTATTATGACAATGTTGAGACATTTGTGCTCGAGGAGATGGAACTGAAACCATTGAACTGAACAGTGTGAGATAACTTCCTTCCAGGGCAGTTTCTTTGTGACACTTGTCTGGGAATTGTTTCCAAAATCTGTACTGAGGTATTACAGTCATCTCTTGTAGCCTGTTAAAGAGTACTTGTAACATGTTCTGCAGCAAATACTGTTATATGTACTGTGATGTAATAGGACTATTAAAGAATTGAGTTTGCTGTTCAGGAATGATGTTAGGCCTTTGCTACATCAGTCAAAAGCACCAGCAAGTGTGTAGGTCCAGTTGGAAATGATCTGGCAGTCAGATGTTTGGGGGTGAAACTTTTCCAATGAACAGGCACTCTGTGCCTTTTTAAAATCTGGCATTTGTTTCCCATGCAGAAAGCATCCATTTTTGTTTTCTCATTGTGCTGGGTCTGGCTGGGACAGAGTTAATTTTCTTCATAGCAGCTGTTACAGTGCTGTGTTCTTTGTGACCAGAACAGCGTTGATAACACACTGATATTTTAGCTCTTGCCGAACAGTGTTTGCACAGCATCAAGGCCTTCTCTCTTTCTCACTCTGCCTGGTGTCTGTCCCCCCACAGTGATTGAAGGGGTACAAGACACTGGGAGGGATACAAACAGGCAGGTGACCCAAACAAACTAAAGAAATATTCCATATCATATAATGTTATGCTCAGCAATAAACTGGAGGGGAGTGGGATTTAGAGAGGTTACCCAGTTTTTGCTTAGGAAGTGGCTTGGTGTGGATTGTGGGGGTGGTGGTGAGTGGCCTGTTTCACTTTGTTTTTCTCTACTTCCACTTCTCCTTTGTATGTTAAACAATTTTATTATCTCAACATACAAGTTTTCTTGCTCTTTATTCATGCTTTTAGCTTCACCTGTCTAATGGTGAGGGGGAAATACAAACCTGTATGGTTTAGTTACCTGTGGGCTACTAAACACCACATGATGTCTTCATACTTGAGTAAGGCTGAAAGGAAATAGAGATCTCAACACATGGATATTTGTTTTGAAAGGAACCTCTAAAGGTCATGGTGTCCAAACACCCTGCAACGAGCAGGGACGTCTTCAGTTAGATCAGGTTCCTCAGAACCGTGTCCAATGAATGTTTCCAAGTATGGGGCATCTACCAGCTCTCTGGGCAACCTGGGTTTGGATAATAATGTTTTTGGATTCTTCAGGATAAGGAAGGTATTTGCTTTTATTTTCAGTGTTGAAATTTTTAAGACACCAGGGAAACTTCTGTCAAAAAAAGCGACACAAAAAACAGTAACGATAGTGTATTTTTACTACACTTTGTATATTCTGGAGTTAAATTTGAATGTTTTGCCTTGCAACAGATTTTTCTGGTGCTCCATTTCCCATAGTGGTCTCAGGTCCATGTTTTTCATTTAGCAAGTCTTAGTTTGCAGGTCATGTCTTCCCGTTCCTAGTCTGCACTGCTTCTGCTGCTCCCCCATGTTGGCCTCTCCACCACGCTTGCTTTCTGCTCAGCTGTTGTTTCTGCTGCAGTCAAATTTGACAACTCCCTTTTGCTTTTTGCTTCTCTGGAGACCATTTACAGAAAGATCCATGCTATTCTGACTAGTTGCCAAAAATTGTGTCAGTCCATAGCCAAGTGAAGATAGAATACCTATTTGCTGAAATGTGTCTCTATTTGTATGTTGTGGAAATATTTTTTTAAGGCTTCTGTGCTCAGTACATAAAGGTGAATGGTCTTTCTCAGGGACCATTAAAAGGATGTTCTTGGCTGAAGACCAGTACCGGAAAAATTTGAAGTTCATATTCCAGGCAGGAGAATGCTAGAGCTGTTCGGTGACCATAGATCTTCAGTCAGAGTTGAAGATAGGAGAGAATGTGATTTTTGTTGCGATTTTTTTTGCTTAATCCTTTTCTTGCAAATGGCAGAACTGTTTTGGTTAATTTTCATTTGTTTATTTTTCCATCCAAAGTTGACTTGACACATAGAACCACTGAATAAAAAACTTGAGCCAAAACAGTTCCATCCAGAAAATAAGACTATATAACCAAAAAAAAAAAGTTTGACATGTCTAGTAAAGGCATACAACTACTGATAGATTTTCTCTGTGCATGTCTTTGTGCTCCTGATGCTGAAAACAGTGAAAACTCATATTCCTGCAGCTGTAGAAAATTATAGTACATGTTGTATCTGAGCTAGGAATTCCAAATAGAATTTCACATTCTGTATTGTCTGAAAATATTTGAAACTTATCCTGTATATTGTGCCATGTGTTTACTTAACCTGAGAATATTAAAAGTTTGAGTAAAACTATCTACTGTACTGATAAGATTAATGTTAGTTCACTTGTAAACCTCCATACTTACTTGAGGGGCAGTAAGGAGAAAAAAAGGAGAAAGATTATACTCCCTTCCATTTCTGTTAATGGGGAAAAGAATTTTAAACAGCAAACCAGGACATGCTAAATGAAAAGTATGGACTTGAAAAGAATGATTTGGGACATGATGTTGAAGAAAGAGTTATGCCTACAGTGCAAAATGTGGAAGTGAAATTAATTTATGCAAAGCATCAGAAGACAAAACACAGGAAATAACAGAATACTAACTTGTGGTTGAAAAAAACAAACAGGACTGGGAAGAGAATTATTCGGACAAGTATAACTTGCTCCAGTAGCAAGTGATTATGGTGTGACTAATTCTCTCACTCATGTTTCCGGTACAGTGTGTTAGGGAATACTGATAGAATAGAGCTTGAACTGATGTGAATGAAACAGCAACTTGACTGTATGTCTAAAATCCCAATACAGGCACCAGAAAGAGTCTTGGATAGTAGAATTCAAAAGACCCAGAAAATTAAAGTAACTTGGTGAGCATTCAGATATAATGATATATAACCTGTAATTAGGACTTCAAATTAGATATATTTATCTTGTCTAATAACCACTGTAAGAATAGAACTATGATACATTTTTAGTTTCCTCACCTGTACATTTTTGTTATCCGGTTATCTGCATATTTTGATGATGAAAGAAAGGAGAAATAGAAATACTGAATATAAAAGGAAATTCCAGAACAGTGAAATCCAGCTAAAACCTACACAAGAAAAGTGTTGCAGTCTCTGTCATATCTGACAGGTAACCTTGTACGGTCTGAACTGGCTTATTTTTCAGCTTGCCAGTCAAGTAAGAAAGTTTGAAATAGCAACAATCACAGCTTGTGTGGTGGATGTCATTTAGTACCATAGATATGTGTTTCTTGCATTTTCATCTGTTTAAATATCAGAAAAATTGAAATGGTTCTTAGTCTTTTCTTCTGTGTAGTAGTTGCTGATGGTTTCTGTCAGGTTGTATTGTCAATGCACATCTCTTCATCAGTTTGCAAACATACGAAAAGAGCAAGCCAGATGAACCATTAAACGAAATACATGTGATACTTTTTTAAAAAAATTGTGTGTCTTGTTTGTATATTTGAGTTTTGTAGTATGACTGAAAATCTGACATCCTGGATGCAGTTGCTGCTTTGGAATATATCTGGTCCATAGGAGTATACATATCATGCCTGCTAGTCATCAGTGATGGCTGAGTAAGGAAAGAATATGAAAGACAGGATGAATGTAGACTGGTTTGGGTTTTTTTAACTCGTGCTATTTTCTTTGCTGCTGACAGAACATAGTTTAGATTTTCCTGAGAACAAGGTTGTGATAAACAGGTTATTATACTTAACAGAATCTAATTGATTTCTGTATCAGATTTATGTTTAATCTTTTGAGCCCACTTCTAGCAATATGTTTCACAACTTAGTTTTGTATTTGTGGAGTAAGGAAAAATTATTCTAAAATTAAATTTTTGATATTGGATGTATTTCCCAATTCCTGTGTTTGTGAGACAGGAGAGAATAACCATCTCCTTTCCACATTTTGGATATCTTTTATCAGTCTCTTAGGTCTTTGCATCTGTTTGTCACTTTTGTGTCGTGCTCTCACTCTCACTGAAGGCTGGAGTTTTAGCCAATTGCATACAAAAAATATTGATTATTCATACTGACTTTCATGATAACTTTTATTACTCTGAGATAACTTTTTTCCTCTGCTGCAAGTTTTCAGAATTATGAAGGTGTGGCAGAATAATGCCATGATGTTTCCTATTCCATTCTTAATAATTTTTGAATTATAACATCTTTGGCTATTGCAGTTGAGCTAGGGAAATGAATATTTATGAGATATTTGAAATGATTTTGTAATGATGCAGGAAAATGCTGTTCACTGACACCATGGCTAGGGTACATAACCATCAGTCACCTGTTTTGTGTGGAGGAGGCTGGAGAAAGCTTGGTACATGATTTAGAAAGGTACTGCACTGAGCTTCAGATCGGATTTTGCCCTGTGCATCTCCAGAGGGACTCAGTGCTTTATTTTTGATTCTGAAGAATGGGGCTTTTGGTCCTTTTCCCCTGTGTTGTATGTTCAGGATTTGACTAAAGGAAAAGATGGTGTTTATTTCTTTCAGTAATTGCAGCTGTGTTGTGTAGATCTCTTGTTAATAAAACTCTTTTTAGCAATTAAGTGTATGTGCAAGGGGGATGTATCTGCTGCACTCAGGAGTTCTGCAAGGGTTACGTGTTGCCTTAGGGACAGTGTGAGGCTTTGTCTAAAAGGGTTTTTTTGGTGTTACTGCCGTTTCTGCTGTACTAGGGTCCTCTTCTGGGATCAGATCTGTTGGCCACAGTACAAGCAAGTGTTGTGTGCGTAATGCCTTCTTTGCTCCAAGATAAGCACCTCTTAATTTTTTTTTTGTGGTGAGTTGAAATGTGCAGAGGGATTGAAACAAAGAAAGTAGTTCTGCTCAAAAGCAGGGAGCTAATCCATAGGGGTGTTGTTGGTAGAGTATTGCTGAAACGTAATCTGTTGTCCAGTCAGTGAGTCACAGACAGTGAACCCTCTGTCAAATAGGATGATCCTGGGTCTTCAGGGGAGAACAGCAATGACACAGAACCTGTGGGGCAGTTGGGATTCACACCTACTCACACTGTTCTCCAGGGAAAATCAGAGGCACAGGGTGTGCTCAGGAGGTCAAGCTAGGCAGATCCTGAAAAGATAAGTGTTAGAAGCAGAAGGGTTTGGATGTAACTTTCCCAATGCCAAACTGCAAAGCTGTTTTGGTTTTCTAGTTATTTTTTTCTGCATTACAGATATAACAGTGCAGTGATGCATACCTTAGAGAAAAATGTAAATGAAGTATGTGTCCAATAGACCTCAAAACTTGAAATATATAAAAACAAATCTCACAGCAAGAATTCTGGTTTCATTGTTTCATTTAAAATAAAGCCAGAGAATGCTAACAGCAACAAAGTAAAACATAAAGGGAACTTATGTCTGGTTGCAAAAATAATTTTCTATTTCATTGTTTAAGCTGAAAAGAAATTTGGCATCATGTCATTTATTCAATTCCTCTATGTAGAGTGGAGTGCCAGAATTTTAGAGGACTTATTTCTCAAGTTTTGAAAAATAACTTTAAAGTTTGCTGAATGTTGTCACTGCCCTGTCAGGACAGTGCTGTTTTGCTCAGCTGTATAAATGGTAATAGTTACGTATTTGTACATTTTTAGGATTACTGAAATTAAAATGGAATGTATTAAATCATTCTACCACCAGTTGCTCTGGAGTCCAGGACAGATCCATTGCACAAACAGAGGAATTTCTTGTCACATCATTTAATGATCAAATTCTTGTCATAGGGAGCCTCCAACTCTATTGTAGGACAATGGTAGGAAAGGGTTCTTTTCCCTATCCAGGAAGCATAAAGGGAAAGCTATGCCCACCTATAAAATGAGTTTGGCAAGTCAGAGAGAGATTTATGAACACTGGCGGCAAAAATGCCATCTCTTATGTCTCTTTATTTTTAGGCAAAAAGGTGTTAAGCCAAGCTTGCCTTTTTGTTTTGTTTTTGCCTTGTGGGTTTCTTGGGGGTTTTTTTTCCTTGTCTTTGTCATCATTTTAGCTTGTGGTTGCACTTCCTCACCAAGTTCAGCAGATGTACATTGCTGGGTGCAGCCTTCCTTTTTTCAGATCTTTTACCTGACCATTTTGGTTTAATCTGAGGATAGTTTTGGTAATGAAAATGTATCTGCTGTGTGTTAATTTGATGTTTTATGTAAATAAAGACTTTCGTGGAAAGTCTTAACCGAGTGTCAAGAGCGTTCTCTCGCTCAAGAATGGTATTGAAGCACTGAAAGCAGTGCAGCTGTCTCAAAACACTTTATGACAAAAAAACGTTGAGTGTATAGCAACCTATTTATGGATCAAGCTTGGCTGCATTCCATAGGAAAGATTTTTCCTGTAATTCTGTACTGGCATGTATGAAAACATTGTCATCCTTTTTGTAAGAAGTCATGAAGGAAAAACAGATTTTTGAGAAATTTTCCTGATGGAAAGCATTCACTGGTTTGTCAACACAGATATGTCTGTTAATTTCTGTATGTTTATAATAACTGCTTGTTGTTGGCACTGCTGGTCAGTTCTGTGGCAAAGATCTGCTTCTTTGCATTCTTGTGGTGTCTGAACTTTTCAAAAGTGATTCTGAGAACAAATGTGACTCCAACAAAGAAAGCTACCTAGTGTCCAAATTTAAAAAGCCTCTGCTGTTGTGAGAAAAGCTGTTGCGAGGACGTGGTTAATATTTTAATAGTGATCGTACCTAGGAAATGACAAAGAAAAAACATCAAATTCTAATACAATTTCAAAAACTGTGAAATTGGCATAGTATCTCACTGTAAAATTATGACTAAACACTTTTGTTTTAAATTAGCAACTACTTCTTTTTTCAGGAAATTTGGAGAGCGACCTCAACCGAAACGGCTCACGAGGTAAGCATTAAAGAAACTCTGTATTTCACAATTTTCTGAAGTTACCCTTTTCATTCTCAGAAAAATTAAGTTAACAACTTGTGAGTTGCTAACCCTAGAATTTTAAATATCAAAGCTTTTCAATTATGTATGCAATCAGCAGCCAGATGTACAATTTTTAACAGAGTGGCTTATTTTTTCTATGAAACTCAAAATGCATTTTTAGAAATGGTGTTGACTTCATGTATCAGTTATTGTAGATTACTCAGTAGGATGTGGATCTGGTTATTTTTAAATGTTCAGAAATGAGCTGATTTGTTTCTTGAGTAAAAGTGTCATGTGAGGTCATGTAAAGTAACACCTTTTGCTGCCAGAATTGAGCACAGTACTGTCAAGGAGTGAGCTGAACCAATTTTTGGTGAAACCCAGACAATCAGAGAGAGTATCAAATAGAACTACCAAGTCAATCCATTCTGGAAAGTGTTCAGAGTGACTGGAGTACAATGCTTGATTTGCTCCTGGCCTGCCTAGGCTGTATTTACACCAGAAACTGTTAAGTAGTCACCTTCTTTTTTCAAACTGCTGTTAACACAGTCTATGCAAATATTTATTATTCTGTGACACATACTGTGCCAATTAGAATTAGCTCCTGGCTTTAAAATCCACTGTTTGCTTGAAAGCAAAAAAGGATGTGCCATTTGTTTTGTAGTTTGTGTGGTGATAAAGTCCCTTGTCACCCTGACAGTCTCTGTTTTGAATGAAATGGTACCTTATGTTAGCACATGATGGGGGGAGCCATTTACATTTTGTGTTGTGAATATCTGTCTCACTGCATTTCTGAATAAATTTTAGGTTAGCTTGTCATCATTAAACTTCAATTCAATGCAAAATTGATCCATACTGACTTACAAGTAATTGAATAAACATGGTGGTTTCTTGTTGGCCTGCCAGTGTTCAGGGATACTTGAAAATACTGTGTTTTAAGTAATGAGCTGCTTTCCATCTTGGGTAGTAACATCTGTTACTATCACCCTGATGTTACTCATAGAATTTATCTTCTGTGATTAAAAAAAAAAATCAACAATAGTAGAATGTATCTTCTATGATTTAAACAGAGCAACAAAAAAAGAAATGACTATGTAGGAAGAGCTTTTAACAAAGTTTTCTGTTTACTATAGTTACTCTTAAATTTTGTGTGCAGGATTTTAGCTACTAGCTATGCTAGTTGCTCTTTCCTGAATACAGGGTAGTCATCTGAGAAGTGCCAGCCATCCTTCAGAGCAGCAGTACGGAAACCTTTCCTGCGATGATAGAGGCTGGAAACAAACAACCTAACTTTCCTCTGAAGAGTAGACTGCTGAAACGGAACAACTTTCAGACAAATTTTTAAGACTGATTTGTTTATGTGATGCTGAAAATGTATCTGTAAACCCTTAAAAGCATTTGGTTCAGTTATTGGAAAATTGCTGTGGACTTTTTGTTTACAAGCAGTCTGGTTTTACTAATAATCTGTTCATTGTCGTGCAAGCTCCAGCAGAACAACACTACTCTGTTCATACTATGCTATTTGGTTTTAGATGTAAACTCTAATAGTACTACCTTCATGAAGAGTTTTAAGATTGAATAATGAAAAATGTCATGTAAGATATCAGTGGGAGGGATTGGAGGGGAAACATCGCTAGTTCTCACAGAAGCTTGGATTGTACAAATCCACTGTAGAAACAGAGCAGTAGAAAACTCATATTTTCTTCCTCACACTATGCTAAATAAAGATTAGAAAGCACCAAGCAGTTTTCTGTGTGGGTTGCTGGGTTTGAGTAGTTTTTTTAATAGTAGTCAAGTCAAAAGTTTTTAGTATGATAGATGTTCTTAATTTAGTATGATAGTACTCTTAATAGAATATTTCAAATTGTCAGATTAAAAGTTTTTAAATAACTTAAAGGCAGCTAATATATCATAATGAAATGTATAATAATAATTTCATAATTATGTTTTGGGGTTTAAAATATATTCTTAAACAATGTCTGTAAATAAGTATGTCTGTGGGCTTTGAGACAGTTCTTCCAGCTGTATTTTCATGGATAAATATCCATTTTACCGATGTCAAATGTAAATAGATCAGGTTAGTCCAAATTTAAAACAGCAGTTCAGGTCTATTCACTGTTCTTATATCCTGCTATTTACACAGAAAATTGACACAGTAATCACTAGCCATTAATCATGTCTTATGCAGGCATGACAAACACAAGAATTTGCAAAACATCATTAGCAAAGCTGAGTTGTTGTCCAACCCAGCCCTGGCTCAATCTACTTGCTTTTTTCTATGAAACTGTATGTGGGGGTTTCTTTTGGAAAAGGTCTAGTCAATAAAATACTGCTTTTTATCTTCCATAATTTTTTCACTAGAAATGTTTGCTTTTCTAGATCTGTCCCAAGGGAATTCAACAGTTGGTGCAGTTCACAGAAAATAGACAAAAATCCAAACAACCAAATGAAAAATCCTTCTTATGCAGGGTTTTATCTTTTCATATAAATTCCTGATAAATTTGTAATTTTTTTCCTCTGGTAGATGACTTTGAAGATGAGTGCATTGGTGGGCATTCAACCCACAAAAGCTCCTTCAGGAACTTGTGTTCCTGCCAGCACTCTGGCACAGCTGATCCCTAGGGTGTTGAATTTGGCGTGCTGCTTAATGAACAGTTAGATTATTATACAGAAGAGTGACTGGGTGTTATTGTTCTCTTGCTTCTCTCAAGGAATTGTTGTTGGTGTATTTGAGGTAATTACAGCATTTATATAACATCTGTAATTACAATGATGATGAACAATAAAACCTTTTTTAAATTTTTTTTTTACCTGATTGTATGTAGGAAGTAGATGTTTTCTCTAGAAAGCAAAGTGAAACAATATGCTCAAGAATTTAACTTTTTCTTAGTATCTTCAAAACCAAAAGAAAACTTGTATATAAACATTGCACTGATTTGGTTAATAGCTGAAATAGTTTGTGAGATACTATATTGGTCATAAAGAAAATATTTAACTAATAAAGTGTGTTCTATTCAGATATTTGTGACATGGTACTTAATGAAATAGGACTTATTAAACATGGTGTAGTTGTTGGCATTGATATAATTTTACATCACAAGCGACTTCTTTTTCTAGAAAATGTAGTAATCGTGAATGATCACAGACCCCACATTGCTAGTTTCATGCAAGACAGTTACTTCTTTTTCCCACGTAATTGTCTTAAACAGTAAGCAAGCACGTCTTGATCCTGTTAATGGTGACGTTATTGCAATTTCAGGTCCTGGGGTTTTTTCCCTAAAGCTGTCATTGTTTTGTTATAAACAAAACCAAAAGAACTTTCAAAGCTTATATTGTATTTTGAATTTTAGGGAAGCAATGCGAAATTACCTGAAGGAGAGAGGTGACCAAACAGTGCTAATACTCCATGCGAAAGTTGCGCAGAAGTCATACGGAAATGAAAAAAGGTAAGTTTTGATGCTGTACTGAAGTCTCTCTACAGCTGGGAGCTGAGGAAACTACAGTGTGTGGTTGGGTGCAGAGCACTTTGCAGAATTCCTCAGATTGCACTATAGGCTGAAGAAACATAAAATGCTTCCTCATAAAGCATTTAATTATGTAACAAGTGCTGCCATCCTGTAGCATTCAGTGGAGTGATGCCTGTTTCTACCAAGAGGTTCCCAATCTGTGGGCAAAGCTTTTCTTCCACTCTACTAAAATCACTCTCATTTTAAACCTTCCATTTTAAGTTTGGAGTAAATGAGGTGATCAATAGTAAATACTTGTAGAGGAGTTTTTTCCTGAATAATTTCAAATTAATATGATAGGGAAATTGCTAGCCTCAGTAAGATAATTTTCTGAATCACATCTGTAATAGGTTTTTAAAAAATGATAGGTCAGTCATGACTGTATTTATGATAAATATTCCCATGCAAAAATCAATACAGTGCATTTTAGAATTATAGGTACTTTTCTAAGGGACAGAATCTGCAGGAATATGTGAGAATGAATGCTTTTCAGGCAAAGGTGCTTTTCCTACAGTCTTCTCTGGAATGTTTTTATTGCATGACTACTAAAAATAAATAGGATGCTCCTTCATATGAGGGTTTCTAGACTTCTTATGATGTAATACAGCATTCTTCAATTGTAAACAGTGCTTTTCTACCTGACATTTCACTAGCATAGTGCAGTATTTGGTTGGGTTTTGTATTCTTAATATTTGTTCACCACAAAAAGACCACATATTCAGCATATTAATGGCTTTGAAATTTTAACCTTTCTTATCCTGTTGTTATGTAAGTCCTGTTGCATCATTACGTTTTTATTGCTTTGAGATTAGAGATTTAAGATACTTATGTATGAGACTGTTAGAAAACACAAATGTTACAATTAAACCTGCTGATTTCTCAGTTTCTTTTTACCTGTCTCAGTCATGCTTTCTGACATCTGTAATTCGGAGATACAGACTATATTTTGAACTGTTTTTCAATATTCTGAGCCTGAGAACTTGTCTTTCTCAGGTCCTTTCTTTTGAGCAGTGTCCAGGTTCTGCACATCCATGGAGTTGTTTACTCAAAGTGCTTTTTAGATGTGAATTCTTGAGGTGAATCACGTGGGAAGCCAGTGAAGGAGGAAGGGCACGAAAGCAGACAAGTGTATTTGCTGTGTAACTGTGTGGCTGTCATGCTCTCTGCCATGTTTAAATGCAGGAGGGTTGCAATGCCAGGCTGTACTAGCAGGAAATGAGAGCTGTAAACCTTTGTGGCAAACTCGACAGCCAAAAAGATTTATCATGACAGTATAGAAACCTCTGATTGTTATCTTGTCAGATCGTATTGTCATGCAAGAGTTGCATAGTTAACTCATCACTGCAGATGTCTAAAGTATAGTACTCCCCAAAAATGAGGGGTGTGCCTACAGATAAGAAAGTGATTTTCTAAACTGTCCACCTGCAACTTTGTTTTCCTGAGGCCAGAGCAGTTCATAAGGAACATTTTGCAAAACTGTCCTGTATGTCATTATTCTGGAGGACAAATTGCGTCAAAAGAAGGAAGGATGTAAAAAGATAAAGTATGTGATTTTGATTATTAATAGTTTCATTACTGTTTGGAAAACTTACAGAAGTGTTCTCAGGAATCAGGACAAAGCTACAAATTGTTATTTGGTAATGGTTTCTGAAAACTCCTGTGTGCATTTCATAGTATTGCCATAAAATCCTGTTGACTTGAATATATGTGTATACTTCACCTGGTGCTTTACAGTGTCACATACCTTGCCTAAGCAGTGGTAATGTTTGGTAAACTGCTTGAAGCAATTGCTGACTGGCATTAGGCATTCTTTTACCACACTTTTTGAGGTGCAGTTCAGTGTCTTAGCACAGCTGCATTTGTTCATGCAGGGTATCTCAGATTCACCTCTTTAAGAATGGAAGCATGTCAGATGAGTGTAGAAAACTTTAGAGCTTTGCAAAAAAAGATCAGGAATGAAAATAGTTGCTTGTTGGTTATCAAATAGTATGATACTGAAATGATTGCTGTTGTGGTGTGAATATGGAATGAAAGTGTGGGATCAGTCACATAATCGGTCTGGTTGGAAGGGACTGCAGGGGACATCTGGGCCAACCTAGATCATGTGGCACACATGGCACAGGATTGCACCCAGGTGGTTCTTGAATGTCTCCAGTGAGGGAGACTCCACAACCTCTCTGGTCAGCCTGTTGCATGTACAGTCATGTGCACAGTAAAAAAGTTCTTCCTTGTGTTCAAGTGGAACTTCTGTGCATCAGGTTCTGCCTGTTCCCTCTTATCCTGTACATACTGGGGTTTCATCTTTCAGTTTAAATATTTTAGTTTTTGTTAAGCTTTAACATATCATGTAAACTGCCTCTGATACTGTTCTGCTAGTTCCCAGACTGTCAGCATCAGTAATGATGTCCTGTTGTTATCAACATACAGGAAAGTGCTAGTTATTAAATCCTTGGATCCATGTGTGCCCTAAGGTACTTAGTAAAACTGAATGATGAATTATTATATTCGGTTTGGTTTTTTTTTTTTTTTTGAGTTTTTAAATTGTTTCTCCTATATTTGTAGCAGAGTGTGGCCTTTGTTTTTTCATATCTCTGGAGCAAGCAAAATTAGTAAAGTTTTAATGCTGCTTTATGCAACTGGACAGTCAAGCTTTCATCATTTTTACATTCACTACCATTTCTGAAGTGAGTTGGTTTGCATACATCTTCTTTATGGAAAGAAATGTATTTCATACCTATTTTTATGGAGAAATTTCCTGTTTTCCATGGGACTTTATTATGGCATAGATATAATCTGGTTAATTTTTGAACCTGGAAGAATAGCTTAATTTACATTACTTTTGTAATTAGGAATTCAAGTTACAAAAGGAATTATTTCTTAAATTTGGCCTCTCTTTCAAGTAAATATAGAACTTAACAAAAAACCTAGACAAACTTCTGCTTCTTGTTCCAGTCTTTATTTAAGTCTTACTTGTTGTGATGTCATGGAAAATACTTGCCATTAACAAACTTCGCACATCATAATTAAAAGGTTAGCACAATAACTACCTCTCAGTGTTTTGATGAGGGTTAGTAGATGGTGAAATACTCTGTTAAAAACTCGCTGTGGATGGTGCAGCTCTCACGTAGTGTGGTCTGGTTTAACTAGGCATCACAATAACACTATTCTAGTGCATGGATGCAGACTTTCTAGGTTAGTTTGAGTTTTCGATACTTCTAAGTAACAGGAATGAAAGGAGCTCACTTTTTTGAGTCAACCCTTCATAGTAACCTTGCACTTCACAAAGAATGGTTTTTAGCTTAACAAAGAAATCAGAAGATAAGAAGCTCAGGGTTGGGCTTTAGTTGAATTTAAGACTTTGTGCCTGATGTTTCCTGTTGGATGACTGTCACCTTTCAAAGGCATTCAGCTGGTAGAGACTCAGGTGATGTTTAGTCCTGATGAGTGTGGGTGTTTGGCTTATGCTTCTTGTATTTTTTCCATATTTACCACTCCCTGAGAGTTCTCTCTTCAAAGTCTGCACAGTGTGAACATTCAGCAGTTTAAAAGACTGAAGCGTTTTTGATTCCAAGGCATAATTCATCTCAAGACTGTGAGCCAGATTAGTATTTGGATTGTGGTGTTCAAACATGATCACTGCAGATTAGCATGAGAGCGCTGTAGCTGCATCTTGTTTTACAGCTGTTAGTGAAGGAGCTCCTATATTTCTGATCAAATACTTCCCTTCGCTGAACTGAATGTGCCTGTCTTCTGGATAAAATTTGTTACTGAGAGGACAGCTTTTTCCAGGGCTTACCCCATGGCTCCACTGCTTTGTTCTTAGCACTGTAGTATCTGATGATTTTTCACTTGTTTGTTGTCCCGCTGAGTTCTTTAGTGGATGTTAGTTCTTTCATCTCCTATGAGGGAAGATTATTGAGCAGTTTCATTCTCAGAACCATGTGGGTAATTGACAAACACACCTCCTGCTTGACTCACTTGGAATTGACCAACAGATACAAAGGAGAACCTTCCCTTCTAAGGTCACTCTGGATATAAAATAACTAAGTAGTAGAAACATCTGAATTCTCCTGAAGGGAAAGACTTCTATAAGATGAACACAGGGATGACTTGGATGATTTGAAAAAGCAAACCTTAGTGATAGAAGTGAGTGGTTTGAGGAGAGCACTGGGTACATCAGAACCAGGTAGAAATGACACGAGCTGATCTTATTTCTCTTTAAGTCCTTGCTTCCTGGTAAGCTCAGTTAGAGTATCTTCTGTCCTTGAAATACTACATTTTCTCTGTATTGACTGGCCTGAATTGACTGAAGGAATATTGTCCCCTCCTTTGATGATTATCTGATTTAATACAGTGTTTCCAAAGTTCAAACCTGGTTCACTTTTTCTGTATTGGATAGAATATTCATAGCTAATCTCTTCTATACATGAGTTTCTGGAACTGTAAACATGAAGTTAAAAAGCCCCAAGACAGTAGTTGTCTATGCCTGAAGGTTGAGAAAGAGGTAGATACGTAAGAAAACCCATTCAAATTGTGAGTGGCCAGATTCTTTCTTCATGTTAGTTTTAACCAAACTTAAAATTTTATCAGCTTTAAAAGTTTCTTTCTCTGTTCAGTAAGTTTTCCAAGGTTTTTCTCTGTGTTCTAATTTTAAGAGTGCTGTAATTGTTGTGACTTGTTTTCATCAGTTGGTTACACCTTGTTTCTTACAGGTCTTCATTGCCATCTAGTGGCTGTAGTTATTCAAAGGACTTGGTTTAGACTAAAGCTGAAATGAGAAGGGATATGAAAAAAATCAGGGATTTTTTTTCTTGTATTTTTACCAATAAGATAAATACAAAAGAATACGTGAGGAAGAAAGGCAAATGTGTCAAGTGCTTTATGGTGTAATATTACTTGGAATAGAAGGGATTTGTTGGATTTTTGGTTTTGTTTGGTTGGGGTTTTTTTAGCAAAGCATTGCTCTGTTAATATAGGTTGACACTAATTTTTAATCTGTGTATAACTTCTTCATCAGGAATATCTTCTAGCCAATGAAAAGAAAGTTAGTGGGCTATATCCATTAACACTGAAAGGATCTTGTATTGTCATTTCAGTTGGGGATTCAGAAGCTGACTAGATACATAGTGTGCATTTTCTGGCAGTCTCAGTTTGTTTCCAAAAGATCAACTCATGAATAAATGCATCTGTTACTTGAAAATTTCATCCCCACAAAATTGCATTTTCTGACATTGGAGTTGGTTCGTAACCCCCACTTGAAAAGTACTGTTTGTAGAGGACAACTGCCACAATTCCCTGATCTGGGATGGAAAGTAGTGTAGGCCTCGGCTTTGCTTCCTCCATTACTTCGGCACCATCATTGCCCTCACCAGTCTAATAAAAACGTGAGTCCTGCTTATCCTCTTGCTTCCTTTCCAGCCACATGTGAGTGTGTGTGTGCATCCATAATTTTTTAAACGTTATCGTGATTGTCTGTAGTAGAAATTTGCTCAGTTAATGCTAAAGCTGTCATTTTGTTGATTTGGTTTTCTGTGTTCCTAAAACATGCTGATAGTTGCAGCTACCAGTACATGAGACTCAGAGTAATTTTTGAACAACAGTTATGGTATTTACATAGATGTGAGGTGATAAGAGGCATAAAAGTTAAATTGATCATATAGAAAGTAAATAAGACATGTTGTATGTTAATATCAATTTTCTGATCCTGACCGTTGTCATTGCACTGTCTCCCTCACAAACATAAGTAAGTCCTTTTAAGATAACTTTTTCTTTAGGGTAGAGAAACATTTGAGAGAAATTAGGTCTTGTCATCTGTGCTGTTTGAAATACATGCAATTGAAAAGTAGGAAATGCTTTCTTGGTTTTCAGATCAAAAATGCATTGTTGTAAGGAGAGGATTTAACTGGCATGTAACAAACTCATGGTGGACTTAAATATAGCCCTACTGCATCATGCAGCATCGTCATGAGGGAAGCTGTAACAGAGGTCAGATAGCAGAAGATAAGAAGCAAAAGATGTAATTGCAAGCTAAAAGGAATACAGTGTGTGCTGTTTGATAATATTTATTACTATTCATGGTGATTTTCAAATTTCAGTCTCTTTTAAAATCTCTTTTAAAAATAGTTACAATAAACCATTTTAATGTCAAATAACTATAAATTTCACCTTTATTGCTCATGGCTGGGCTAATGGAAGTATTCTCTTGTGCTGCTACTGTGAAAATGTTAAATTTTATTGTTGTGTGTGTTTATTGTGTAGTTTCTCAAGTTGATAGTTCCATCAGGAAACATTTGCTTTGCAAATTCTCAAGTTTCTACCTGTCGCCTTGGTTCTGTGTCCTGCATTTTCAATTGAAAGCAAAAGATTCCAGTGCTTTCATATGACCCATGATTATCCCTAAAATAAAATACAAATAGTTAAAGCTGATGAATAAGCACATGAAAAAATGCTAATTCTTAAACTTTTAATAGATTGCTTGTACAAGTGGCTTTCTCTTAGTTGACAATTCTCTGTCAAAATTTCTGTGCTTCAGAATAGTGTGAAGGCAATAGAAGGAGCAAATAATTAAGCCTTTGCTGAAATGGATTATCAAAATGGAGGAAATACAATATTTGTTTCTATTTGTTCAGAATTAAGTTTGGAAAGCAATCTGCAGAACCAGCTTCAGAAATTAATTTGGATGTCTCAAAAATGCAGAAATTTTGATGGCATATAGTGAGATACTTTCTACAGAGTGTCTTTTGCAACTGGTCCTTTTTGAAACGAGACCACAATACTTTTGAAAGAAGTTTATAGATATTTCAGCTGTACACATATTGGTATAACACCTGTTTTGCTCTGTTGTAAAGAGAACAAATGTAAGTGAAAAGTTTTGACTGCAGATTTATGGTCAAGAAAGAAAGTTTGAGGAGTTTTTTGCCTGCGGGCAGTAATTTTCATTCATTTTTGTGACCACTGAGACATTTTAAATAGCAGTAAGACTTAAAATTTGGTAATGTATTTCTCTGACAAAGAACATACATTATTTGTGTCCATTAACCAAAAATACTACAAATACTTGCATTTATTTATATTTATTCTTAATATGTATGTTTTTAGTTATGGTATTAACAGCACTTTGGTTTCATCTGTTAAGAATTCTGTTACTTAGAAAAGCATTTTATATCTGTTAAATGAATGTGATCTTGCTGAAAAAGAATAATGCTGAATAGGTGAGAGAAATAAGAATTTTACACTGGATTGTCATACTAAGGCACTATATTAATAGTGTTTAATAGAAGTAAGAACCATTTAGGATGAAAAAGACCTTTCAGATCAAGTCCAGCCGGTAACCTGGCATTGACCTCTCTTGTCCGGGACTCTAACAGATACTTCTAAAACGGAATAATTTTATCCTCTGATCCTTTTCCAAGTCTCGGAGGCCACAGTTCAGCCCCCTGCCCTGACAGCTCCTGCCCACCCCTGCGGCAGCCTGCAGGCAGCTCAGCTGGCTGCTGCTCCAGCATGGAGCCTGCTCCCCCTGCCCGGAATTCACTTTTCCCAAGCCCAATTTAAAAAAAAAATAAATAAAAAAGCAAAGCCAGAAAACCCTCATCTGTAAGGTAGGAGTCATTGTTGGGTTTCAGAAGTGCCAAGTTACAACACTACTCTCCAAATTGAAGTAAATAAAATATTAGAAACTTTTTCGTGTTCTCCTCCCTTACATGCTTCCTTGGCTACCTCACAACTGGATGTACTCATTCCACTTTGTTTTTGATCATAGTGAAATGATGATAAAAACACTGCAGCTTGTTTGGTAACTAAAACCAAAGCTTTTCAGGATTTGGGCTTTAACAATTTGCAGAAACTTTAAGACCAATGCATTGTATGATAATGCTGAATTTGATTTTGAACATATTGCTATAAGTAGCATCTAGACTGATTACAGTCAGTGCTGCTGAAAACTAGGCTTTACTTTCTGCACGGTCTGATAAAGATATAAAATCATCTATTCCATTTGAAAACTGGGGAGAGATTTGTGCATGGATAGAATCAACTCCTTCCTTATGACAAAACTCCAAATGTTCAGGATTTGTAGTCAGTAGTTGTCCATTAAGTTAGTTTGTGGAACTGTTCTGTGTGTTATTAATTGCTCTGTCATGTTAAGCACCTGCAAAAGACTATAATAACTTTTGAGGCCTTTTTTCCTTTCTTTCAGAGTCTCTTTGTAAGGTAGAAAGCATTTTACAGAGATGCAGACTGTTACCTGACATATATTGAACTAGAAAGATTCTCAGTGACAGTGCATCTACTGCTGATTTTCCTTGCTTTTTTTTTTCTATTTATGTTTTAGAAAATCTTCAAGGCAAAAGAAGGGCATACCTGTATAAACTCAAATACAAAGTGTGAACGTGAAAGCATGAGTTTGTTTATCTGTGTAATTCCATAATGTGTTCTTCATTTTCAGGTTCTTTTGTCCTCCTCCATGTGTGTATCTCATGGGCAGTGGATGGAAGAAAAAAAAAGAGCAAATGGAGCGGGATGGTTGCACTGAGCAGGAGTCACAACCTTGCGCCTTTATTGGGATAGGAAACAGTGACCAAGAAATGCAGCAGCTGAACTTGGAAGGAAAGGTAGAAAAACTGTAATAAACCACTCAGATAACTACAAAGTATATTATAGCTACATGGTGCACATTTCAAGGATATGCATATGCCCTTGCTTATTTTTGAAACCTTTTCTTGCACTGTAGGTATTACATAATGGTTTAAAAGAAATGCCTCAAAAGTATTTAGGACAATTGAATAGTTGGATTTGGCTTGTAGGGTCATAGCAAGGTACTAACCTTTAATTTGTAGGTTGTTGATGCAGAGTCAGTAAACTGTTAAGTTATTTGGTAGGCTAACTAAAATATGGTTTCTGGCCCAAACTCTATCCCCCTTCTTGGCTTGCATGAATGAATAATCTTATCAAGAAAGTATCAAAACATCTGCTGCTAGAAGTAGTCTTTAAGTCCCTTACAACTGAAGTAGCATCTTAAACACTTAGTAGATTATTTTTTACAGTATAAATTTTACAGGTGTAAAGTTGCTTACCAGATTTTTTTAAAAGATATTTGTGAGGACTTAAACAGTTGGAATAGTACTAGCAGCAAAGTGTTCATTTTACCTGGTTATTTTATTAAGCAGTATTTTATAGCTAGTATTTCCAACACAGTCTACCAGAAATGCTTCATATATGCTGAATAGGAAGAGAATAATTGAAGTTCTATATGAGATTTTTGGTTTTTTAAGTTTCTCTTGTCACCTAGCATAAGCACTTAGCCAAAAGTAACTTCCTTGTGTTGCAAAACCTAATCATTTCTCATCCTTTCAAGAAAAGTTTGGCTCAACACATTTTCTGCACAGGTGGCCCCTTGTGCATGCCCAGTGTAATGTCTGTACAGCCCTAATCAAATGTGATTTTTAGTAGTGCTCTTGACCCCTCAGAGGTGGCTTTGACACAGTTGTGGTCTCCAATCAGCTTTTCCAGTCCTGATAAGTGTCTTTAGAATGATTGTAGAGTAATGAGGTTGGGTGCAACACTTCACAAAACTTAACAGTAGTCATAAAAGAAATGCATATGGAAGAGATGGAAAAAAACATCTCATCCGTTTTAGAAACTGTTGCATCAGTTCTCCTATTTTATTCATAATTAAATATGCGTAGTTTCTTGAACTGGGTTGACTTCAAAGAATGAACTACAGTATGTTTTCACCTACAGAATTATTGCACTGCCAAAACATTATACATATCAGACTCAGACAAGAGAAAGCACTTCATGTTATCGGTAAAAATGTTCTATGGCAATAGTGATGACATCGGTGTGTTCCTCAGTAAACGGATCAAAGTCATCTCCAAACCTTCTAAAAAGAAACAGTCACTGAAAAATGCAGACTGTAAGTATTTCACAGTTTTTTTCTTTATGTAGCAATTAATTTTGTTTCCTACTAATTTTTTGTTATGTATTCTAAGGTTTGACTACAAGGGAAATACAATGACATTTTCAACTTCTGTTTTTTTGTTATATTTCAGAACTGTATGCATCCATGTATTTTAAAATATTCCAATATAGATAGATTACCCTGTTGAGTTTTATGCTGTCACGGTTAATTATTTAGTAAATATAAAAGGCCCACACAAACCCCCATGTATTCTGAGGAATGAATTCATGTAGACAGCTGTATAAAGAATATTCTACCTCAGCTTTCTAAGCTTTTGGATCTCTTTAACTGCCATGAACTGGTGCTTAAAATGTTTTGATCAGTATCAAAGGGATTGCTTTCAGATTGTGGTTAATGAGTAGCATCATGTTATCCACACTGCACTTTGTCACATCACATACACCTTCTTACTGTCTCATGCCATTTTCACGTTGTTCTTATTTTTGTTTTGCATGGTTCCTTTTAAATACTTAAGAAATCTGTATGGTGATATTCCACCCAGATTTATTTGCTTACCTTTTTTCAACTAACGGTATCTCTGGTGCTAATGTGTAATTGGGAACGTTTTTGCTTTTCCTCCAACGTTTTTTGCCTGCATACCACTGGAGCACCTCAAGAGATACCCTTTTTTTTTGTTTGTTTTTCTCTCTCTCTTCACTAGTGCTTTAAAAGGCTCTTCCATCTGTGTTGGGCTGGAACCCATTCACCTATGGAATGTGGATCTCGGGGCCGCTAGCTTGGCACATGACTAAAGGCAATCTGTTGCTGTGCAGTTCACGCCCGTGGGCTCAGAGTATGCACTGTTGAATTTGTATTCAGACAGATAGTTTTGATGGACAGTGAATATGAACCAAGCATTCTTCAGTAGTAAATATGAACCAAGTAGAACAACATGCCCGTTCTGATGGCAAAATTTTAGTTGCTGATCTTTTTTTAGGGGAGCAAACTTTACATTTCTCTCTTTTGAATGATAAGTAAGTTCAGATCTGAGAACATTTCAAGTTGCATGGTTATAATTTGACATAGTTACATCTGTCTTCCTTTCAATTGCTTGTGATTTGTAAGAATACTTTTTCTTTATAATTCAAATCTTCTTCAGATGATTGCTGAAAGTTGTCTTAAGTACTTCACAAGGGCAAGCTAAAGCTTCTGCTTAAATAAGCAGTTGTTGGAGAACTATGAGCAGAAGTTTTCAGCTGGCAATCACTGGCACATTTGGCTAAGTGGCAAAATTCTGTGAGCTAGCATGCCTTTGGAGAACAGCCACTATGTATGTTATTGCACTCATAATTTTATCACTGTTTTTGGTCTGTCACAAATATAAATATTTTCTAAATTAACCGGTATTTGATAATTATGTCTTGATTTCAAGTATTCTTCAGTTTATTTTATGTTATTTGTGATTCTTTGTTACTTTTCTATGTAAAAATGAAGTAATTTTATAATCTCAAGTCTGTATGTGTTCCTTGCAGTATGTATTGCATCAGGGACAAAAGTGGCACTATTTAATAGACTTCGATCCCAAACAGTTAGCACCAGATATTTGCACGTAGAAGGTGGTAATTTCCATGCCAGTTCACAACAGTGGGGAGCGTTTTACATTCACCTCTGTAAGTAAAAGCAAATTTGTGTATTTTTTTCACTTTCTGTCCTTCATCCTCACCAAAAAACATTTGCATTTTTTCCTCCATATTAATTGCCCATATGCAGACTTGTTTTGTTACTGAGTATATAATTGTTGTAGTAGTGTGATGTTAAATGTTTCTCCTATCAAGAAAAACGGTGATTAAAACAATTCTGAAAATTCCTGTTTCATGCAGTGGACGATGATGAATCAGAAGGAGAAGAATTCACAGTGAGAGATGGCTACATTCATTATGGGCAGACTGTCAAACTTGTATGCTCAGTTACTGGCATGGCACTCCCGAGACTGGTACAGTTTAATTTCTCCAATGCTGTAATTAATTTATAGATGGCAACTTAATGTAATTCCATAGTTGGGTTTGCATTGTTTACAGTTTTTGGCTTTGTGTGTTGCCTTCGGGTAATACATGTTTTATATGGAAAATGGCATTTATTTTAATGAAAGCATATTTTTGTATCTGCAGATTTTTTCTGTAAACATAGAATAATTTGTAAAATAAGCATAGGGAATTTTTCAGAATTCAAGCTTGCCAAAATAGGTTAATCTGTCTGTTTTAAAAACAGTATTGTAGACTGCCCTGTTCCAAAATGCTTTAAATATTGATATTGATTAGGTGAGTAAAATATTTGCAGCCAGTAGGACTGTTCCATGTGTTGAGTTCCAGCACAGCTTTAAAAATCCTCAACTGATTTGAATCTAAAAGCACTTCTGTATACTCCTGAGGTTATATTATACCAGTATCGGCTTGCAAAGAGATTTTTTTCATATTTATTAGTACTATCTGCTTTAAGTCTGAAACATGAGAATTGCCTTTGGAATAACCAGTTAAGGTTTTGTGAACCAAAAAAAAAAAAAAAATTACTTCTGGATACACAGTACCGGCTTTTGTAAATAAAGTTAAGTATCATTATAGAATTTTTTTCCTGTTTTAGGCTCCTTATGCCAGCCTAAGTGGAATTTTATGTAAATAATAATCAGTAGTGCTTCATATGAGATCTTTTGTGAAATTGTGGTTCATCAGCCCGTTATGAGTTTCATGCAAGTCTCTGCTAATTCAACTTTAGGTAGAAGCAATCTTTAGAATGCGCCAATATAAAAACAGCCTTCCTGCAATCAGGCTTTTGTTCCCCTTCCCAGACTTATTTTGCTAGGACTGCAATGAGAAATTTTCTCCCAATACCAAACTTAGCTAAAAAGAAAGGTAATAGCCTGCTCAGCGTAAATGGTAAAAAATGAAAATTTTACTAGGGTTTTTTTTTCCCTTAAATCACATTGCTTGACACTAAAATCCAGACCTGCTTACACTACTGCTATGGTTCAAGCACATGAAATTCAGTAGGAGGATGTCACTTTTTTGTGGGCTTCATGTTAATACTTTCTTATTACTGAAAGAAGATGCCATGATTTATTATTCCAAAAACCTTATTTGTATAGAAATAAATTAAAACAAATTAGGGTAAAGGTTCCTGTTTCGTTTGCTGTTGGGAACATTTGTCATACTGCCTTACAGGACTGATGGAAGGTGATGCAATTAAAAGGTAACTTGCAGGTTTTATAAGCAAATGCAAAGAACTTAGAAGAAAAAAGTTAACCTTTACATTTATATTGCTAATAATATTCTTTGTTACCATTAGATATTGCAGAGGATGTAGTTGGCTTTCTGATTGTCAGCTTAGAAATATTCAGGCACATTGGCTGCTGCATCTACTAGTGTTGCATAAAGTATTAAACTTCTTTCTAGGAGCTGAGTTAAAATTACAAGCTATGGATTTTTCACTCTCTAAGGGAATAGCTTTTGATTTTTAGAAATAAATTGGTAAAACAGATCTGTATTAAGTCAGCAAATACTTTTTCACTGAACTGTCAGATGTAAGGAACAATTGTTCTTTGTAGTTGTCTTTAAGTAATATTCAATGGCCTACTACTGTTAAGATATGTTGTTTCCAAAACACTGTATGGGAAACACTGAATGTATAAGATTGTTGTTTCCAAAACTGTACGTAAGGACATCTCAATACCTATAGTTAATCTTTATTTTAATCATTCTCCTTCAGCAACCAGTTTACCATAGAATGTTGTTGATCCTGTCAGTGGTGAAAGCTTCTGTAGAAGCATATTAATTACTAAGAATAGTAATTAATAATAATTGAAGATAACAGTATAATTAATAACTGTTCTTTTACACCAGCAAAGGGAATAAAAGTAGATTTTGCTGAAGCTTCAATTTTTTTCCCCACTCCTTCAGCAAAACCAGATAAAATATATATGCCTGCAGAACACTGAAGTAGTACTGAGTGTTGCTTCAATGTTGTGTTCTTGTTTCAAAAGCATTAAGAATTATTAATATAATATTGATATCAAATGAGAGACATGGAGATGTTAAAAAAAATTACTTTTCACTTCCCTTACTGACTGTATATATGTAATAAAGTATAGAAATGGTCCTAAATATATATGTACAATTTTCATTCACAGATAATTCGAAAAGTAGATAAACAAACGGCATTATTGGATGCAGATGATCCGGTATCACAGCTGCATAAATGTGCATTTTACCTTAAAGACACTGAGCGAATGTATTTGTGCCTTTCCCAGGAGAGAATAATCCAATTTCAAGTAAGTTATTTAAAGCTATTTCAATAGACGAGAAGCGTGGTTGCAAAGTTTTCCCAAATATTTCCAAAATATGTATGCATGCCATTTTTGCAGTAGGTTTTGAATGCGAGTCTAATACTTCATTTTGAAAAGAGTAGATGGAAAGCAACAAATTATCTGTGCCTTTCCAAATCTGTTTTTCTTTCCTCATAACCTTCTTCTATGTCTGTCTAGGAAATGAATTCTGGTTTCTTCGATGAAGGAAATGGAATCACACTAGAAACTTGTGCATGCGATCATGATACTGTGATTTAACATGTTGGCATATGCCAGCGGAGTTTCACCACTTACTTGTGTGTCCATTTCTAGGTTACAGCAAATAGCAGTGGTACAGTTGATGATAGTCTTGTTTCATGATGAACTCAGGAGAACTGCCACATGTTGCTCTTGGCTAAGAGTGTAAATATAGACAACTGTGGCAGTTGCCCACAGTAACCTGAAAAGCCACAGAAATTTGGTTTGCCTGTAAAGAATATAACTCTCAGAAATATTTTTTTCTCCAGCAGGTGGAGAAAAACATTAGGTTTTAGTCTCTTGTATGTTAGCATGCTTGTAGCATTTGCACGTGGTAATTCGTATCGGACCAACAAAGACCCTGAGACTGGCTCAGTTGGTCAGAGCATGGTGCTGAAAACAAGGTTGTGGGTTCAATCTCCAAATGGGCTCAGTCCTTACTTGTGTTGGACTTGATGACCTTTGTGAGTCACTTCCAGCTCAGAATATTCTGTGACTATGTGAAGACTTTGACCAAGTTCGGGACTACCTAAGTATTGCAATTTTCTTTGAATATTTTGGGGCAGCTCAAATAACAGAGGGTGTTGAGAGATAGTGCTGTGCTCCAGGAAGATGGCCATGCTTGGGAGAAACTCAGGACTTCCTTAGAACAGCTATACCTTCTTGGGTAAGAAAACTAGAGGTAGGAAAGTAGAAGCTAACATTTAAGATTTCCCTTAAATTAAGGGAAGGGACAGGAAGGCTTGGTAAAGACTCAGTTGAATTCTGTCCTGAATTTGGACAATGAAAAGAGAATATGAGAAGCTTTGTTCCTATTTCAGTAAGCATATTCATGACCTGTGGTTCAGAAGGGACTGGATCTGTTGTTTATACCCACAGCACACAGCAGAAATACATATCTGTCAGTATATATTCTTGTAAAGGAGTAAGGACTATCATTAAGAAGAGAAAGCTGTGAAATGTGAATTACAGTAACTCAGGATCAGCCTGCTATTTAATCCTTCTCAGAGTACTGTATGGGAAACACTGAATGAAGAAGCAACTCCTGTTTCTCTGACAGCTGCCTTAGTTGAGCATCCTGGAATTGCCTGTGGGACTGTCAGGATGTCCCACTCTTCAGTTTCAGCAGCACTCACAGAGCCCAGTCTGATAACAGCTCTGAACTTTCCACATGGGTAGGAGTTAGATAAAAGCACAACCCCCTATCCTGAATTCTTTTAGTCAAGTAGGTACCTGCTGCTTATACTTGTTAAACAAAATCTGTTAACTTGCACATCAGGCTGTTACAATGCTTTGATAGGTGAAATCACTATGGAAGATAAACTCTTTCTGCCCATGTTAGGAGAGAAATCCTGTTTTATCTGGGTTTTTTATTTTGGATCAGAAGACAAAAACCAGGGAAACAGCATGTGTAGTGTTTTTCACCTGTTGGCTCTTAAGCATTTGCTGTTGAATACTGTTTGTATAGTAGGAATCTGGACAAACTGTGATCACTTGAAAAAAAAAAAACCAAAACACCACAAAAACACCCAAAAACCTGCAAACAAACAAAAAAACCATCCCAAAATAACTAAAACAACAACCCCCCAAAATCCTGAAACTTCAGGATGGCAAGTCTCTCTTGGGTGAATGGAAATAGCCATATATAGAGACCACAGAGGCTTAAAGCAAAGAGGCTGTAAAAAGTCTGCAGGTGAGCATGAACCTTGAAATTCAGTTGCTGAAGTACCAGCCAGATCTCTCTTTCAAGACATGCATGTGTTCTGGAGGATGGAGAAAGGATATAAACGGTGCCTTACTGGATCAGAGCATAGTGCCTGTCTGTGTCTCATCTCCCAGCAGCAGCAGGAGCTGGTGCTTACAGGAAGCAGGTGGATCTGGTTGCGTTTTGCAGTCCAGTGTAGTTGTACTCTGCCAGCATCCACACTGCTTGTACCAAGTGGTGTTAAAGGCTGCATCCCTGACTCCTGTCTTGTAGGGTCATTTTGTAGGTGTGTACATCGGTTTGATTGCCTTTGAATGTGCAGATGTTCATTTTCTTCAGTAACCTGTAGCAGAAAGGTCAAGAGGTTTCCTGTTCTCTCTGTAGTAAACTTTTCTGTACTTGTTTGGAATTAACGTAAAACAATTTCTGTGAGTGATTCCTACTTCCAGTTTTGCAGCATTTAGTGAGCAACAGTTCTGCATTCACTTAGCCATCAACATCTTAATTTCTCCTCTCCTAATTGGAAAAACAGTCTTCTCAATTTCTTCTTGTAAGTTCAGCACTCCTTGGTGATTTTAGTTGCTCTTTCTGTCCCTTCTCTTGTTTTTTCTCCACGACTTTTTTAGACAGGGAGACCACAATTGCACACAATATTACAGAATAAGGTGAGTGAAGGATTTGCACTGGCAAAATAATACCAGGTAGCTTGTTGTCAGCACTTTTTTTCTGATGGTGTTCAACATTGTGTCATCACTCGCAACTGCCACCACACATGAAGGTGGTGGTTTCAGAAAACTGTCAGTGGCCGCCCTAGGATCCCAAGTTGTAACTTCTATCTCCAGTTGAAGCCAGACAGTACATGAGGTACTAAGCATGATGTTAAGGCATTTCAATCTTCCAGTGCCACCTGCTGAGGAAATTTAGTCATAAAAAGAAAGGAAGGAAAGGGTGAGAGATGTTCCTGGAGCTCTATTTGGAAGTGACAAGGAAGAATGCTTCTCTAGAAGAGGAATTTAAATCATTCGAAGATTTCTGTAACAGAAGGAGTAATGTATTACTGAAATGACTCTTGATGTAACAGGACTTGGAGAACAAATTCTGTGGCATTTGCCTTCTACTTCATGGATTTAGGAAATCTGAAAAAAGTCAGTGAAGGATCTTTTACAGGATTGCTCATTTTTTCATATCCATGGTTTTATTTGTCATGACTCAAAGTGTATCATTTCATGCCAATAAGAATTGCAATCAGCCTGTAGGAAAGGTGTCATGCTTCAAAATGGTATACTACAGTTCCTATGGCTCCTCTTTTGAAGCTGGGCTAGTAATTCAGAAGCTCTGTGTGTTTCTAATGGAAGTATCCTTTGGGCATCTTGGGTTTGGAAAGATCTTCAGTTACTATCCATGTCACACACTTCCCTTGCAAGCTGTTTTTGGTGCTTTTTACGTGATCATACCAGAATGAAGAGCCCACATGAAAATACAGCTAATTATTAGAATTTTTAGTCCCATTTTTTTTTCTGTGCCAGTGTTTAACGTATACACAATTCTCCTATGGGTTGCTAGGTGGCGAAATTGTTCAGAGAAGCTTCTGTGGCCGTAACAAAAATTTGTATATTTTCTATTTATGCATCTATTTATCTATCTACCTATATGTATAATAATTTAGTAGTATTTAGAGGGAGATATTAGATGATCATTAAGGTCCCTCCCAATGCAAACCATTTTATGATTCCATTATTCTAATTTACAAAGCTGTCATTTCAGCTTCCCTCCTATGTCTTTGCACAAACAATGAAATATAAGCTTGTGTTTTCCATCATTTTGTGGAGGATGAAGAACTCTAAAAAGAAAAAAAAAATCTTGACCAGATAAAAATCATAACTAATGCAAATTATCCCACTTCAGTCTGTAGTTATTTTAGACACTTTGCATTAGTAAAAGATCTGTTTTAAAGCAGCTGCTTCTAGTTGCTGTAGTTTCTTTTGTTAATGCCTATCAAGTAAAATTAAAACTTGGAAAGTTGAACTAAAATAAAACTCAGACATGAGGTTGGAGAGGTGACAGTGTCCTAGGTGAGAGTTACTCACAAATACTAGTTTTCTAGTAGTTTTTCTGAAATGTGAAGAGTGTTTCTCTAGGTCGTTTTTCAGAGGAAAACATAACGAAACATGTTTTTGAAATAACAGGCATTATTACTGGCTGAGTTGGTTTTTAGGTCTGTGACTTGACAAACATGTCTACAGATCAGATTTAAAACTTTTCTTTCTCTCTAAGGCCACTCCATGCCCAAAAGAACCAAATAAAGAAATGATTAATGATGGGGCTTCTTGGACAATCATTAGCACAGATAAAGCAGAATATACATTTTATGAGGGGATGGGTCCAGTCCATGCTCCAGTGACACCTGTGCCTGTTGTAGAAAGTCTTCAAGTAAGTCTGTAGTTTGTTTTAATAAACTGTTTTATGTGAGATTATTTTTGTCATACTCATTTAACCTTCACTGTACCCTTGTGAAATACTGTAGGAAAACAGTCTTAATAGCTTTATAAGTAATAAGATTACTTTGTTGTAATAATTTTTCTTACTTACATTTCAGAATACATGAGCCTATCCCTCATAGGAATAATACTAATATTGTTGTATATAATTAGACTTTTATTTCTGAAAGTACCATGGTAGTGATATCCCTAGGACTTCTGTTTGATTATTTAGAAATTGTTTTTGGCTCTTGCCCATTATCGATCAAAGAGAGCCTTACTAAAGAACATTCCAGCATTTGGCAGAGGAAAAACTTAAAGCTCCCCTAACACCTTCCCTGACAGACTTTGTTCTGTTTTCAAAGCTTTGTTGACATTTATTCTAAGTGACCATTATCAAAACTTGGAAATTCCTTCATAGTAACAAATTAATTGGCACTATCTTTTAGATGTGTTACTTCTTTATACTTCAGTTGTGTAGACTGTGTGTGTATTTTAGTTTTGTCCAGCTGATAGAAACAGCACTGTTTAGAGTTCTTATCTGCATGTGAAGATTTTGTTTGTGACTTGTTTTGGTTGGTGGGGGTTTTTTGTTCTTTGGGGTTTTTTGTTTGTTTTTTTCCAAAGGAGAAGAGTGTTTATTTTTATTAATACATATTTGGAGGGGATTTTCTTCCTTTTTCTATTTGCTCCTTTTTCAGTTGAATGGTGGTGGGGATGTAGCGATGTTGGAACTTACAGGACAGAATTTCACTCCAAATTTACGTGTCTGGTTTGGGGATGTGGAAGCTGAAACCATGTACAGGTACAACATTTTCAATAACTTTTATGGTGTTATGTTCTGCTGGGTGCTTTGAAGAGTGTATACTTGTGTATGCACTCAAGTGTACACTTTCTGCACTGTAGAAAGGGGTCTTGGAGTGCTGGTTGCCAGAGGCTCAGGATGAGTTAGCAATGTGCCCTGGCAGCAGGGAGGCCAAACTGCATCGAGCTGGTCAAAAGAAGTGACTGTCCCACTGCATTCAGCATTGGTGCACTGCTTGCAGTTCTGGGCTCCCCAGTTTAAGAAGGATGTTCAAGTACTGGAACGTGCTCAGAGAAAAGGAGACTGAGAGATGATCTCATTGGTCTCTCCAGCTCTCTGAGGAGGGGAAGTAGAGGGGGAGGTGCTGAGCTCTGCCTCCTGCTATCATGTGCCAGGACACATGGGAATGGTTCAAAGCTGCACCAGGGAAAATTTAGACTGGACATTGGGCAACATTTCTTTACTGAGAAGGTGGTCAGGCACTAGAACAGGCTTCCTAGAAAGGTGGCTGATGCCCCGAGCCTCTCTGTGTTTAAACAAATAAAGGGCATTGGGCCTTAATATGATTGTAACTTTTCGTCAGCCCTGAAGTGGTTAGCGTGTGCACTAGCTGAGTATTGTAGGTCCCTTCCAACTGAACTGTTCTGTTCTCTTGTATTCATTCAGCGTAAGTACATTGTGCTCAGTTGACTCTCCTGTTTTTCAGATGTGCAGAGAGCATGCTTTGTGTTGTTCCAGACATTTCTGCATTTCGAGAGGGCTGGAGGTGGGTCCGGCAGCCAGTTCAGGTTCCAGTAACTTTGGTCCGTAACGATGGCATAATTTACTCCACCAGCCTTACCTTTACATACACACCGGAACCAGGGCCACGGCCACATTGCAGCGCTGCTGGAGCAATCCTCAGAGCTAACTCAAGCCTCATGGCTTCCAGTGAAACAAACACAAACAGCGAGGGAAGTTACACAAACGTCAGCACAAACCCCACCAATGTCACATCGTCTACAGCAACTGTAGTTTCCTAACTACTGTTGTTTGTCTGGACTTTAATTGACTTTTCGTGCTACATTCAAGAGAACTGAACGATTTTTGTGGTTTCATGGGAAAACACTTTTCCATTTTAGGTGATATAATTTGAACCTTGTTACCTGCAAGTGCTGATCTTAAAAACAGAAGCCACAATAAAAAAAGAAAAAAAACCAACATCCGAAACATAAGAACTTTATTGAAAATCTATTTTTCAGCTGTGTTTTTTTTAGTGGGCAAGAAACAAAAATGTGGCTGGGATACATGTTGAGCAAACTAGAAAACATGAACACAACATAGTTTTTATGGACCAAGGAACTTGTATAAGCTTTAGTATAAAAGGTACATTTTCACCATACCTTTTTTGTATCACAACATATAGTACACTTTTGTTACCAAATAGTTTATATTTTTTTTTCCTCTGAGCTTTTGCTCTGAAGTATATTCAGGTTCCAAGCCTGACCATGCTTGTATAATCTAATTACCATACTCTTCCAGTTTTAAAAAAAATATATATATTTTTGGTCTGTGGCTGGAACTGTTCCTTTTTTTAAACTGAAGTCTTGTGACTTTTTATGAACTGAAATTGTTTTTATTTCAGCAAGTAGAACCTTGTAAAGGCCAGCATATTTTTTTTAAGATTATATGAAGTCTGTGCAAAAGCTTTAAAAAATGCCTCTGCCTTGCCTGCAATACATGCAATGTATGTTAACTTTAGTGCTCTGTTTTCAGTCATTGTTAATAGTTATTTCTGTTTTTCTTTTTTAAATATGTATTTATAGTGATGATTCATGAGGTTCTAACATTACATGAGTTTTTTTTCCTAAAAGTGGCATCTCAAGCAGTCATATTAATGATTGTTCATGTCACAGGCATATGTTGGTGTTTTTGAAGGGTTGTTACTGGGTTACTCCCCCTCTTCCTTGCTCAGTCATATTACATCTGAAAATGTTTCAGGATCTGTTCAGGTTTTGCTAATCTTGTACATAATTTGTATTAAGTGTAAGTTAAATGTTTTATTTCAAAAGTGGAATGTTCCCAATAACTTGATTTGGCAGCATGTCTTCTGTCTTGTTGGCATGTAACTAAAGTACCATGAGAAGTATGTGCTACAAATGGGATTGGTAGGTGATGCCCTTCATCACTTAAGAATCACAACAAGCATGTTTTTCTTCATACTGTTCAGTAAATTAGGCCAGACTTTTGTGTAACACTTGTATTGAGAACGTGCTTTCATTGTGAAGTGATCATACAGTAATAACTAGAAGTAAATTTTATTACTTAGAAATGGGCAAATAGAAAATCATAAAAGCACTATGAAGATGTCAACTCCTCCCATCCTTGTTTCCTGTGGGTTTCCCTTTCCCTGCCAACAGCTGGTGCAACATTCAAGTCTTCTCTCCAGCATAAATTCAAGGCTCATTTGCACTTTGACTTTGTTGGTTGTTGCATTTGTTTTTCATTTTGACTTTACCATGTCTACCCTCCCTATAGACCTGCCTGCTTCATTGGTATTTGAAAGTATACCCCAGTAGTTCATTTGTAGTCACAGAGCTAGGCATAGACTTGTAGGACAAGTTCTGACAGTGTGATCTTCCTCTTTAAAAGCCAAAATACAAATTTCATGGTGTGTTCAGCCTTTTCTATACCCTGAAGCAAAAGTCACAACTGCTGTGTAAATGTGAACCTGTGGTTTCCTACAGTGCATTGCTTACAAGCTTACCTGTTGACCATTTTCATAGGGTTTTTATTTCTGACCACTTATTCCAGTTTCAACACCCACTACCGTTTTAAGGAATCGTCTCTGCACCATATTTGTGTACTCTGACGCTCCATTCTGCTTGTTTTTTTTAGTCCTCCGTTGTATGTGTGAAAACAATGTGTTTAAAGGAAGAAATTGGTTATAACGCATGTTTAACAAATAGTAAAATCAGTGCCACTATCCTCCTGAAATGTGCTTGTATTCTACCACAGGCCTTCATACTCGTTACTCTGTATTGCAAAACTTGTTCCTGTGACGTAGTCGCGATGCTGGTTCCTAGCACTAGTGAATGCTGCCTCACCTCATCTCCATTTCAGTGACCAAGGGCAGGATTCATTGTGGCCTTATCTCTGTTTTAAACTGTTTACTGGCATTTACTTGCAAATCTGTTTACCTTTGTATGTGCTGTAAAATTTTGGTTTATTGTGTTGTGGCAGGAATCGTTTCACAGTGTTTTTGTTAGAAGCACATAAATATCTTACAGTACAGCTTAGTTCAAGAGCCACAGATTTTCATCACTAGTTAGACTGAGAACTAAAAGATATATATATCAGATTTAGAGGGTATTCAAGAAACCATGATAGATACACAGCAGGCAAACCATAACAAGCCTTTTAACCTTCAAAGACTATTTAAAATAGCTTTTCAGAACTTGACACGTGCTTTTATACTCATTATTTTAAATTTTTTACATATAAATGCAATACTTTTTATATTCAGTTTCTTTACATGCAGTAATTTTGCCCAATAGATACAATATCCCTTGACTTGTAAAAATTTAGCCTAATATCTGCTGTTCTACACACTACAGCCAAGTGGGTGAAAAAATAGCCTATTCTGCTTACAAGACCATTTTCAAGCACATTTTTTCATTTGGCTTGTGGCTCTCTTGTTGCCAGTAGTAATTCTGTAGTACAGAAATGGTCTTCCAGGTCCTTACTGTTGTTAATACGTCCAGTTGTTCAGATATATTATCTTCCTCAACTTTTTTTCTGTGGGGTGATATTGTTACATATATTGGCCTTGTGAGCTGTTAATCAATTTTCATGATATTAACAATATCTCAAGATTTTGATAAAACTACTTATAGAATGTTTCAGTATGAAACTCTTATAAAAAACTGTTCAAGTCTAGCTATTAAGTCTGCTGTTAATTCTGTATACATAGAAATTGAGTCTGTGTTCAGAATGTTGTTATAGTTCCAACTATAGGAAGAAAAAGCAAAGTGAGTGCTCTAATTTAGCTATGCCTTTTCTTGTTTTCTGTTGTTTGGAACTGCGTTTCAGAATTCAACACTAGCGTAGTCTTTAATAATCTGCTGCTGATGTTTTTCCTAGTTATTTGCCCTGAGGGCATCCCACAACTGTGTTAATAGTGGTATTCTGTACTTTTCATTGCACAGACTTACAAGATCAGAATGGTTACCTGAAAAGACATTAATTCAAGACATGAATTGATTAATTTCCCATATGGAAAATATTAATGCCAAGTGAAACAAATTATCTATTGGAAGTAAGCTACCCGCTTGTGGATTAAATGACTCCATAGAGATGTCCATCTTGAAACAAAGATGCTCTTCAATTATTAACCATATTATTTACTTTCTTTCAAAAGCAGCTGTGTTTATGAGTACTGAACAAATGTGTATACTTTGTGTGCCAGACTTTTGACTTTGTTTTCAAGCACTGTACTGTGGGATTGAGTGGCAGCTTTGTTAGAAAAAGAAGTATGTTAGGGTTTCTACTTAACCCTTTTAGGACTGAACAATTTCTTCCCTTTAGAAGCTGTAAAATAAATGAGCAGTTCTAACTTCATAAGCATTCTGTGTTCAGCACTGCATTTGCCCCATCTGGAGGTGCTACGCTAATGTCAGTTTTTTTAATCCTGTAGCATGTGTATGCATTCAGTCTTAAAAGGGTTATTTTTACAAACTGTGCACCTGTAAAGTTTCTTAGCAATAAAGGTAGAAAAACGAGCAAGTTTTTACCATAATTTTGTAGAATTAATTGCTCAGTTCCATATTTCATCAAGAAAACCCCTGCAATATGGGCGGTTTTGAGGATTAAATAAAAACGAAATGTAAACCACATAAAAGTGTTCTTGTCAAGTGTACTCTCTGTGTGTATGTGGATAAACTATCGGGTTTTGTTTCTTTCTACAAGGCTAAAGATAAAATGCCATGTTACTGTTGCTGTGACAAACGTAATCGAACATCTGTATGATGATACAAAAGTACTTATGGTTTGAACAGGTGTTGAAACTTGCCACATTTTGTTGGTTTTTTTTCATGTTAACCAAGGAATATGGGTTTGGTTGTTTGTTTTGTTTGTTGTTTTTTTTCCCCCCAAATGAACAGTGAGGTCATCTATGGAACCAGAACAACACAAAAGAAGACCAGCCGTGGGAGTGAAAGGTCACCAGTACTTGTGAGGCTGTGCGCACTGGACTCCACTTAAATGGGATATGGAATGTCCACCCAAAAATCTAAATCGGTTTCATTATTGCTTGTATTATTGCTGAAGTTAGATAAGAAACTGTTTTTTAATAATGTGTAAAAAAATTTCACTTTTTTATATAATTTATTAAATAAGAAAAAATGAACTGTGTTTAATTGTTTAACTTTAGCAACTTCATTATTGCAACTAGTGCACCTGGCTGCTTTTAGTCCTATTCTTAGTTGCAGACTGTCTGACATTTCATTCAGTTGGTTGATAATTAGAGCGAGAAATTTAGCAAATTAGCTTATTTCTTCTTTTGACAGAATAGTAGGGCTGTAAGGACCTCCTAGAAATTATGCGCTCTCAATTCACAAGCACAAGTAACACGGTCACTCCAAAAAAGTTTTTGAGATGGGAAGTGGACATGGCAGAGAGGGAATTCAGAATAGCAGAAGCCTACCAGTATTAACTAGTTTTGTATTAAACTGATAGAAGAACTACAACTTTATCCATAAGACTGTGAAGGGGCTAAAAGTGATTGTTAAGTAGGGGAGGCAAGAACAACAGCAAAAATTATAAATCACTGGCTTTAAGGAAGGATTACAAATTTTTTTAATAGAAATATCTGCAAAAGTGTTTGCCATTAGGACACGTAAAATAATCAGAAACTCAACAGCTGCAAAACTTCTGTTTTTTGAAACAGGGACAGTATGGACAGATTATGTCTCAACATCATTTCCAAGACCCTTCAGTCATTTTCTGGAATGATAAATTGATTCTTGTGGAACAGAATAGAAATTAGATCTGAGGTTTTTGCAAAGAGAATGGTCACTTGCTGAACTTTAATGTTTGTATCATTGGAAGAAACTGCATGGGATGGTGATGGTCTAAGATGAAGAACCACAGATAGAAAAGAAATCTCTTCATCTAAGTGTTGGCAATTAGCTATGTAGGTGATCTCAATAATAAATCCTATTAGGATCCAGAGAAGAAGATTAAAAGGAGAATGGTGTGAAATAACTGGGCTAGAGGAAAGGATTCATTTAGTGTTTACATGTAATATGTCCCATTTCAGAACTACCAAACTGGGTCAAGCAGTTGACCTTTCACACTGCCAGTTTAGATTGGAGTTGCATGCTTCTGAACAGGGTAGGAAAAAAGTGTGTGCTCGGTTAATGTCTCTGGAAAGGTTATTTATTTCTGATATCCAGTAGTACAAGCTTAGTGTTAGGCCAAAAGCATGAGGAGTGAGAGCCCATATTGCTTAGTTTAAAATACTTTTGTATTGAACATCAGCTTTAATTATGTATGCTAAAGAGAGACATTGAGGAAGTCTTGATTCTTTGTAGAAGCAAATTTGCAAGTTAACTGCTCTCTGAGAAAGACCTGATAAAATCTTTCAAATTTGACCTCTTTCAGGTTCTGCATCTCCTTCAGGTATGGAAAGGAATGGTTAAAAGTTGGATATTGTCTTCTTTGTATGCTATTGCCTTTGTATTCTAGTCTCAGTTCCCTTATTTTTCATGTGTAGTTTTCCAGGTCCTTAGTTACATTTTGGTTTTTCTCAGAATGCGTAAATTTTGCTGCATAATTTAGGAGAGGAGTTAAGTAAGGTGAAGTCCAACTTTTGAGACTACGTGCTGCCATCTCTTAGTGCTGTTTCTACTGTTGGACTGTGGGGTCGGGAGAAAGGAATGTTAGTTTATTGATTTTTAAGCTGCTTGTAGGTACATGGAGTGGAAGGTTCTACAGACCTGGCCTTAGTGATCTACAGGTCCTTAGTTGAGGGTGGCACAATTTAGAACCATGTGAAGTTGTAAATTTTTTGTCTGAATTTAGAAGCCCTTTGCTTCTTACTTATCTTTTAATTGTATTTTCTGTCGTGTTGCCCCCTCATCCGTGTTCATTGAAACCTTCAGTCTTCTCTTTTGTTCTATTTTCTGATTTGTTCACTGGGAAAAATTGTCTGTTTCCACCTCTGTGGATCCCAATGAGTGCGTTCAAAGGCAAGATGGGACCTTGTGCTATTGGAGCTACTTCTGTGCCCTACCTTCATCTCATCTTTCTACTTCAGCTTCTCCTGAGTGACTTGACTTTGAAGCATTTGGCATTTACAAGTAACTAATAGCAATTACATTAATTTATTTATTGCTATACTAGTACCTTACAAGATTTAAATAAATTGCCATCTATTTGCCATCCTTTAGAGAAGGAAAGATTTTGATATAGAAGCCTCAGCCTTACACACCATATTACCAGAACCCTTCCAAGAGCTTCATAGTTCTCTTTGGAGAATAACTTGAACAGTTATATAAAAGATAGAAGCACAGATCTATACATACTATGTTTTCTGTCTTAAAATTATATGTTTTAATAGCCAACGGCTGAAAAACATAAAATTAGTTCTTTAAATCTCCAAGTGCATATAATTCTGGTTTGATTCTAGGGGGCTTTATTTTTTTCTTTTCTTTTTTTTTTTTTTGAGACAGTTCTAGTGTTTCTTCTTGATTTTGATAATTCTAATAAAATTGTACATGATCTGTTTAAAATCCAGCCAAGGTATCTGGTGTGAAATGGGATGTGATCCTGAGAACCACAGTGGTGGTGTCATTACAGGTGTAAAATGTGGCAACAGTGCCTTCATTGGTCTCTGTCTAAGTATCTGCATGAGACTTCTGTATGTGCACTGTAGTTGCAGAATTTAATTCAGGGCTAACTAGAAATACTTCTTTACCTGCATAAGCATGTCTTGTGCAGCACCATCCAGATATACACACATACAAAAAAACCCAGACTCAAATGGTTGCTTTGTATCTTGTTAGCCCTGTTTTACTTTGTTGCTGCTTGTTGTCTCTTAGGTGTGCTTCAAATTCCATTTCAGCTCTTTCACTGCCAACAATTGTTCTTTGTTGAAATTGGGAAAGGCAGTAGAGGATTCATAGTAATTGAATTTACTCCCTCAAAAAACGTAATTGGAAATTCTCCCAAAATGTGAGAGTCTTAGCAACATTATTATATTTTAACATGAAAGCAGTCATTAGGCTAGGAAGTAGCATATCTGATTTTCAGCGTACTCATATCTTAATCCTTTGAAAGAAAGAATTTTAAATTTCTCACACTGTTCAGCATAATTCTGTGCAGTTCCTTGTTTGCCAGATTCAGAAAACAAGCACTTCAGCATACGGACAGAGCAACTGCAGAGTTGTATCTTGATGTCAGTGCAGTTTCTAAGACAGCACCTGCTGCTTCTGAGGAGAGAAAGTGAGTGCTCCCATTGTTCCTTACCCTGCTCAGCTTTTGTAGGAGCTGCAGCCGGGTCATTTCCAGCATTGTGGTGAGGTGTACTTGCTAAGGTGGCACAGGCTGGCAGTCTGATGGAATGCAAAGCAGGATGCCTTATGAAACCATAAAAAGAATAGGTGTTAAATCTTGTATTGACCAAATAGACAACTAACACAACATTCTCAGTAAAGGAGGAGTTTGGTTTATTTTTGTTCCACATGAAAACGTCCCGTGGCTGTGCTGTGGAGATTACTCAACAGTTACTACAAATTTCAGAAGAGAGATCCAAGAAAATTAAACTATTCTTGAAGGACCTGATGTGGATTAATCTTTGTTTGGGCTTTGTGTTGACAGTCCTGCTGCTGCTCCATACTCGTTTTTACAGCATTCCAGGGCTTAAGGAGTCATCTGGCGTTTGGACTGTGCTTGATGTGGTGACCTCAGGTGTGAGACTGATGTTATGTCATCTTCCCAGTTTCACACATTCAGAAAGCTTTGGACTTTTGCATCAATTTTTTGGTAAGCAGTTTTACTTTGGAGAGTTAATAGACATGCAAATTAAACTATGGTCTGAAAAAATGGTTTATTCATCATTTAATTTAGAAATAATGTTGATAAGGAAAATTCCTTATTTTGGGAGGATAAATGCAATTAGTGAGTGTTTAGACTTTCAAATACAATTCCACTTTCAAACCAAGTGGCTCATTTTTCAGACTAATAACAATTTTGTGCTATTTATTCAAAGAAAAAAACTCCATGATCTGATTTTTATTGTTCTATATTTCTACCTTTAGATACCTTGGCTCTTGAGCTGTCATGAGCCAAGTGTGTTTCATCCTAAACTTATGATCTGGGTGTCTTTATATCTGGACATCTTCCAAATCCAGAGCTTGAAATAATAAATTTTTATAAAATTCTACTTTTGCACAACTTTTTACTGTCAGCTTACAAGTAAACTTGTAGAAAACAGATACTGGCTACCAAGATAAATGTGTTCAATTAGAAAACAAAGAATTCCATCTCTTCTCACTGGATTTTAGGATGGTGAAACAATAAACCAGGCTTACTACCTACATGGAGTTGTTTTCACATCAAGGAGAAAACTGAAATATGTCATGCAGTCACAGTTTTTAAGAATGATATGTAGATCTCTGTTTGCAGCCTGTTTTTTCAGCCACCTTGAGGGATATAGGTACGAAATATGGTAGACTTCTGTCATTCATCTGCTGGAATCTGAAAACCATTATTAATCAGTTGCACATTATATTGCAATCTAACTTCTTTCTTTCACCTGTACTTGCATCCTGTTTTAACAAGTAAATTCCTTGCAGCTGGTCATATTAGAGTGAGCACTAACAATGTTGATATTTACCTTGTTTTTATTCAGTGTATGTGACTATGAAAACTTTCCAATTGTATAGACATCTATATAGAGAGAGTGAGTCATATAGGACAAGATGATGGACTGTTTGTTATAAAGCCACACATGAAACCCCCCTGTTGAGTACCAGATGTTGCCTCGATGGCCAGAACTTCTGAACCATTTTGTTCGAACACCTAGTGATGTAAAATGGGAAAAGTTAAATAACCGATGAATGATAATTACAATTCAATGTACTGCTGGACTCTACCAGAACTGAGTTACAAATTGTTGTTCTCTAGTGATTCATTAATTGTCATTGGTAAACGGTCAAGGACTCAGATATAAAATATGTAATCATATACAAAATGTCTACTAAAAAAACTCTGGCATGTGCCCCATCCAAGTTGAAATAATCTTGAATTCACCTAATCTTAACCAATTTTATGAATTTGCTAGGATCAGAGGGAGCAAGTCTGAATATTAAGGGGACTTCGGGGAAAGTGGAAAGAAAAAAGTCTGGTCAAGATACTTACTTTGGATGCAAAGTTGGGAAGCGAGTAGCTCTCTTGCATCTCACTGAAATAATAGTTTCTCTAGAGATTTTTGTCTTCCTTGTTTTTTCAATAAAAAATAGTTTATAGGCATTGATAAAACACCAGACCAGAGAGGCTCTAAAGTCTGTCTTTCATCCAAGCATTTAGTGAGTCCATCTTGCCTGGAATGGAGCAAACTGAGGTTTAATCCCTTTTCTGAGGCAGAAACAACTAAAACCTGATTCTCTCTCACATTAAATCAGATTTTCTCTCTTGGGTAATAGGAGTTTTCTTCCTACTGAAAGAAGATTAACTCTGACTGGTTTATCTCCATTAAATTTTTTTCTATTGGGTAGTTTACTAGGAAAGCTCCCGAAGAACTCTCACTTCACCTAATTTCCCTGGAGTTGACCTGTCAAGTTCTTCAAGGAGTGAATTACATTCCTGAGATGGAGAAATAAGAATTATTTGATGTACACAAATTAAAAGTCTTGTTAACTGAGGATGCTGAAGAACCATTGCCTTTGGCACTTTCAGGTCCTCAGTGAGGATCTGGACGTGGGAGACCTTAAGCAAAAATGCAAGGGATAAGAGTGGATTTGTGTTTAAGGAAAATTGGAGACTACTGGACTTCAAGCTGTAGCTGCTGTCCAGAAAATCCGTGCTCTGGCAATTGTTGGATGAGGAATATGCCAGTGATGTGCTGGGTTTCTATGTGCTAAGGCACCTAACTAAGTCAGTCTGGTAATCAGCTGAGTTTTTGAAGGGAGGGATGCAGGAATCTCAGCTTAGAGGCAGAGCTAAAAGTTCATTAGAAAAGTGAAAAAACTGTTTCCTTGTAAGTGATACAAATACTCCACTGCCTTACTACAGCACTAAACTTATGCTGCCTGCTCAAAATGGCATGAAACATAATAATAAATGAAGCCTGAACTTTGACTGGTCCAATGGACTCTCAGCTTCTGTGGCCTTCCAAGCCCCACCCCCACCACAGATTGGTGTTTGAGGTCAGAATTAAGTCCTGATGGACGCACCCAGAGTAGGATTCTGAGATGTACTTGTGACTAGCATGGACAAACACTTGAAAACAAATAGACAATTTCTTCTTGGATACTCAAAGAAAAGGGGAGTTGTGCTTTATGGATATAGTAGTTTACACTTGCAACAGCATCTGCAAATGTAAGCCCAAGATCATTTGCAGATCTGCTGTTTGGGAACGAAGTGGGTTAGATGGGATTGACCTAGACTGAGTTTGAAGCAGAACTAGCCAATAAACATATACGAGGTTTCCAGGTCATCATCAGCACCTCAGGTACTGTGCACCTTTAGTTACACCATTTCTTGCAAGATTGAACTATTCCTTTCTGAACATTTCTGTTGCAGGTGTAAACTACCTCATCCACTCACAGATGCAATCTATGTACTCAGTGGCCTGAAAAATGCTCCTGCTTCACCAGGTGCTATAAGTTTTAATCTCCTCTTGCCTTGCTGCCCAAACCTTCACCCTCCTTAATGACACATATAATTGTGCTCCTTCCTTAAAGTGTATTGCAGAGAGTGAAGTCTAGAAAATACATCTGTGTCTCCCCTTATTTTCAGTGTCCCCCATGAGCTGCTCCTAACAGGTAATTAGTTGTCACATCTCACTTCACCCCACAGAAAGAGCTGAAGGGCCCAAATGCAAGAAACCAAAATGAGCAAGATGGTCCAACAATTGTGAATGGTAATTTGTCAGGACAGACATGGAAATCCTGAAATATTAATAAAATTAACCTTTTAAATTTGATGAAGCTGAACACAATGCATCAGGAGAAGCAATCAAAAATTGCTTTAGTTTCCTGGATACGATTAAACAGTAGTTTTGTTGGTGACCTGTGTGTGAGATACTCCCCAAGGAAAAGGGGAATTGCTGGAATTACAGATCAGTCATAGAAGGTGAGGGAGGAAGACTCATGTTAAATCTGTGAAATAAAGTAGAGGGACCTCGAGCCAGATGTGAAATTTTGCAGTATTAAAAAATGAAAAAAAAAAAAAAAAGGTAGATGTAAAGTTACTTGATCATTTAACTAAAAAGCAGGTGTTTCCAAGTGTCCCCCTTCAAAAGCCCTCCCGCCTGATACCTGCGATACCTGATCACACAGGTGGAGGGACTCCCACAGACACAGCAAAGTGCTCAAAAGCACTTGCACAAATAATGTTCCTCCAGAGAGGACCAAGGACAAATGTAAGTAAATAACAGTTCTTGGCACACAAGTAGAGTCTGAAGCTGCACAGATGGCTACATTTGAGCCCACAGGCACATGGAAATAATATCAAAGTTCTTCAGTTTGTTTTATGTGTTAGTAGATTAGAAAACATTATTCAAACTATATTTGGATGCAGTACAGATGCAACATGAATCAGTTATAAAATTGCGTTTTGGTAAGTTTATATTAATTTAGGAACGTTACTCTTGGTAGAGTTAGGAGAATAAGTGAACCCTCAAGGCATTGTAGCCTAAGCAGACACATAGGTTTGAAAATTATTATCTAGCGAAGCCAGGTGGTAGCACTGAGATGCACAGCAGACTGCTGCTGTCAGTCCTCAGAATGAGGACACAGGAGTTCTGTGGTGAAAAAGAGCTTTAGAAAAGTGAGCTGCAGGTGGGGCAGGAGAGGCAATTGCTGTTTCCTTCTAGCAGAGAGTACTTTTTAACTTCTTTTACAGGATGCTAGTGAAGAGCAGCCTGTTTCAGTTACTGGTAACTATTAAGTGCAAACACTGCAGTTTGGGGAGAGGTTTGGTTGTGGGGTTTTTTGGTTTCTTTTTTAAATAATCCCTTGCTTCATTAGGTAGCTGTTTTTCTACTTACCCGACTGCAGCTGGTTTTTATGGCTTGTGAAGCCTCTGTCACTCCTACTCTGTCTGATGGAGTATCCTGTCCCTGAAGGCTGCCTCCCACCATGGCAGGGAGCAGAGGTGAGCTCTGTGCTGGCTGGTGGACAAGAAGTGGAGGAGCAGCTCTCAGCAGGTCCCATGGACGTGCAGGGTGTTGGGCTTTGAGTCAGAGGAACACAGGCTGTGTTCTGTCAGCCTCGTCTGTCCTGCTGACAGAATCCCTTCAGCTGCAAAACCCTACACAAGGCCTGTAGAAAAGAAATTAATTCCAGTGTAGTTGTTTTCTCTTCAAATCTTCACTTTCCACCTTGCCTAAAATGAGTGCTTCTCTATCCAGAATGAAGTTTGATTTTCCTTCCATCTTGCTGCCTGGAGAAACCTTTCTCTGCGCTCTCCCCCACTATGTACCTCCTTCCCATACAGGGCATATCTGCCTTTTCTTTTACTTTGAAGAGGACAATCCAAAATTAAAAAGTGTTTGCAATGATCTTCTCTCTCCACAGACCAAGATCATGTTCTTTCATCCTCACTATGACTTTTTCTCCCTCACCACTCTGCAAGGCCAAAGTGTTTCTCATTCACCTTCCCTTCCATTCCTGATCCAGCCCTGTGTTTGGGTCCTGCAGAACCACATTTCAAGTGCATCAGATTCAGGTTTGACGTCAATCACCATCTTCCTAAACACTCTCCTACCAGTCTTATTAATCTCTTGCAGATCTCACAAAAGCAGTATCAGACAAAGCTGTGCACCTGCAGCTTGCTTGCTCTCCAGTTCCATCTCTACACAGCCACAGTCACTGGAGGCTTCTTTGTCTTGGCCTCAGCGTGTAGCAAAAGAAGTCTGTCCTGGTTTTAATAAATATTTGACAAATCAGTGCAGTAGAGGAGTCATGCTGGATGTTAATAAGCATTTGATTTTTGTGGAAAACCCTGCCTTTCAATAAACATTCTTTGAATTTCCATCAGCTTTTATTTTTCCCTGCTTAAAAAAAAAAAAAAA
>VZTJ01003246.1:413539-441536 GCA_013397795.1 Orthonyx spaldingii
AAAAAAGGAAATAAATACAAAAGGGAAAAAAATGCTTGAAAAATACCAGGGAATACAGAACTATGCCTGACAGGCTTTCCTGGACTGTATTGTTTTGCAGGAGTCAGCTGATAATATTTAAACAGGTTTCCTATTTAATAAACACGAGGGGCCTGAGATATATTTTCTGGATGCTTCCCCTAGATCTGCAATCTCAGTGAGGTAAAGGCTTTGATATTAGCAGAACTTTCTTCTTGTTAAAAATGCACTGTGAGAACCTGTCTGAGAGCTTTAGTCTTACTTGCTTTAGTCACCACTAGTTTTTTTTGTAACTTGTAACATGAGCACTGACCACATCTGGACAGCAAATAAAAAGCTCCTTGTCTTAAAGACACAGCCTCTTCCTAATCCTGTGATAACCTCTGTTGTTCCCCACAGGATGGTCAGAGGTACATTAAATCAGTTGCAGCACCCTGGGAAGTTAGAATGGACATGATGTTGGTTTTCCAAAGAAGCAACAGCTGTGCCCTTGCTGATGAACAATTAATTAATTTCAGTGCCATGAGTATAGTCTTCTTTTTCCTACTTGCATGTGTCAGTATCATCTTTTGGGATGCCAACAGAAAAAGCAGCTCCAAAGACAGAGTGTCTTGGATGACATTACTATCCTTATATTCCTTTGCAATAACGGCAAGCCAGTCACAGCAGCACTGCCAGATGTCCCCGTAGAGATAGGGGCTGAGATTTGAGCCAGTTTCAGAGCAAGCAGCAGCTCTGGTTGCTCCACACCTGCTTTCAGTTTAGCTGTGAAATCCTGATGATATTGGGTGTTAGACCCATAGCAGGTTTGTAGGAGTCAATGCAGAGTTCCCAGCTGGTTGGGCAGTTCTCTGCTGGGCATTGTCATCTGTTTAGCACAGTTGTCCCTGTGGTTTCACCTCTGTGTGTCATTCTTCACTTGGTCAGGAATGAGGCCTCTTAGCAGTTGCTAAATATTCTCCGAACAAGGCCCTGAGCCAATGTCCATTCAATAATAATAAAAAAAATTGTCTCAAACAGCACGCAAAGAGCATGAGTAGCACCTTGTCTTTCCTGTGGATTTAGATTCTGTACGTGTGACTTTTCTTCATGCCTGTCTTGTAACTCTGGTGTCTGTATGACTTTCACAGGACCTGTGCAGTGATTCTTGTCTACTGTTTTAAATCAGACTTGGTATAAAAGTTGCATTTCTTCATTCTATCAGGAAATATTCTTTAAAATTTTAATAACTGTCAAAATAGCAGGACATCAATTAACTGGTGTTTACCCCATAGGGGATGATTCCTACTTGATGTTTACTACCAGCTGATGCTAATGAATATGTTTTGTTCTTGTCTCACCGTACAGTGGAACAACTGACATCTCACCAGCTCAAAATTTGCTTTTTGGACACAACTGGGAGTGGAAGCCAAGAAAACTCTTCATGAAATAGTTATCTGTGGAGATACAGACAAATAGCTCCTAGCAGGGATGAATTGCTATTAGGCAAGCAAAACAGGAGCTTTACAATTCATGAACATTTCCTTTGCATGTTTTTCTCCTTAGGAGGTACCCAAGGCAGCCTAACAAGCATTGCAGAAGGAAAAACTAAAAAAGGTAATGCTAGAAGTAGAATTTTTTATACACCACTGGGACAGAAATTCTGGCATGTTAAAGATATGCATTACAATGTGGGATGTAACCCCTGAGAAAAGAGCTGGGGATGGATTGTGCATAAAAAGCTGAAGCTGTTTAACAGAAATTAATAATGCATACAGAAAAATTGACTGGAAAACTGTGGTCAGAGGGTGAGTAAAATGCTGACCTACATGTACACCTGAGTGAAGTGCTATTTGGTTGGTCCATGTTATATTTGAAGTGGAAGAGCAAGACATTTTACAAACAAATAAAACCCAACCAAAAGACTAAACTTTCATTTTATACTCTCTCCCACTCTGTCTCTGATGCTGTAACAAAAAGGCTGCAGCCTCTGCTCTCACATAATCCTTTCTCAAAATGAAAACCATTAGACTTTATCTTTCTATACTTTCCGTTTGAGAATAAGCATATCTTGCCACTAGAAACCCTCAGTTTAGCTCAACATCCATTTCAGCGTTGACTGATCCTGAAGCCATCTATTCCCGGCCAGAAAAGCATTGTGATGAACCATGGTGGGTGTTCTGGGGTTGCGCCATCCCTGGGCTCAGAGGCAGGAGGAGCAGGAGGGGATGCAGGAGCAGGTGGGATCACAGACAGGCTCCCCACCTTGCCAAGAAGGGCTTGGTGGTATTGGAAAAGAGGCCGTGGCTTGTATAAGGGGGTGTAAATCTTTAGTGACTGGAGTTTCAAATCCACATGCAACTTTCCATTAAGAGCTTTCAGGTATTTTGCCTTGGCAACAGTGAAACATTTTGCTTTGACCCCTCAACAAGTCCTGTATTTAACAGTATTGTAAGGCATCAGTCTTAAAGCATGCCCTAATAACAGAGGTTGCAAATAATAGTGACAGAAGTATCAAGGAGGATCTGGGTGTTATTTAATGCTACACTTTTGTTTTCTGAACTAGTGCATCCTGCCAGTGTTGGAGAGCCAGTGTGTGAATCAGATGCAGGATTGCAGGGAGTGATTGCAGAGCTGTTGTGCTGTGGGCAGGATATATTGCTTGGAGAAATGTGCTCCAGGAGTCAGTCAGCAAGGGATGATAGGGGGAAATGAAGATGAGAGTGCTTTCTGGGAAAGTAAATCTGGGAAGAGAAATAAACCTGTCAAAGAGGAAAAAAATCATCTAGCAATTGGTGGTGGTGAAAAGTAACCTAGAGACTGAGAAGCATGCAGGACAAAAATCAGATGGTGTCATGCAGCTGAAAGAGAAAAGAGAAAGAGGGAAGGGGGAAAAAACCGCCAGAGTTGGGAGAAAGGGAAAGAAGATAAAAAGTTCAGAGATTTATGGGCATTATGGACCTGAAATTCATTGGTTTGCCATTTGTCTGCTACATCTGGAAAACAGTTTGCTTTTAGGGACTGCTCATAATAGGATAGGATTTTTCCCCACAACCCCTGTAAACTACTGCTAAAATGAGAAGATTTCATAGGCTCTTTTTATTTTGGTGTGTTTATTCCACCCATATTTATTGCTGAAGATACCTTTTCAGTGACATCAGCATCTGAATGAAAGGTATGGGAGGATGCCATGATTCTTTAACGATGAAAGGGCAACATTTGGACCCAGGAATGACTTCTGCAATGCACAGATCAGAAAAAATGTCATTAAGGTGCAGAAAGGCTGAAATTTCCTGTGCTAGGAGACCAGGGCAGAAGAAGACAAAATGACTAGACTGCAATATCACATTTTAAGAGCTTAATTCCTACTTCTTACTGGAATTTGGCATGACTTATGGCTTTGGGAGTTTGACCAAAAGAAATATTGTGTTGGTATAACAAGAAAATAGGTGCAGAGGGGGCAATGGAGGGGAAGAGTGACACACACGCAGATGGGCCTCGGAGAAATGGCACATTTCAGCCCTTCCCTGATTGTCTCCCAGCCACCACTCCACCAGGATCTTCTCCTGCCTCCCTCATTTCATCACGTCCAAATTGTGCTCCCTGACAGTTACAAGAGAGGAATCAATCAGAAACTCTGCTCCTTTCAGCAGCAGGTACTGGAGGCCACAGGGGGCTGAGATCTGATTAAGGCATTGTTGAAAATAGCTTTTGCCTTTCATCTGAAACCACTATCCTCAGACTCAATCAGTGAGAGCAGGTGAACTGTGCATGTCCTGTTATGTCACTCTACATGTACAGGAGAAGCTACATTTTCAAAAAGGGATTTGCTTTTGAAAGTGCCCAGAGCTGTGGTGTGGGCTGTCCTGCAATACAGCATATAGCCAGCAAAAGTCACATCTGGTATATTATTAAAATGAGTTGGGTTTTCTTACTTAAACAACAATTTTAAAACTATTATCTATGACAGATCCAGGCTTTCAGATGGTATAAAATACTTCACAAATATGTTTCTGCTGTCATTGTTCCACATAAATTCCAAAGCAGCTAGGTTTGTTCCTTCACTTTCAACACACAGGGCAGGTTTGTACTCGGTCTCAACCTGCATCCTTAAGTGAAGTAAAATTTTCATTTTATTGCTATGAATTAAATCCCATAATTTAATTTGTTGGGTATTTGCAAAAGGTCAGATCGATGTCAGTAGTCTCAGCACCGTTCCAGGAGCAGTGCTGCTTTATTAACATGGGAGGCAAAATATTGTTTCTATGGATTGTGCATAAATAGTGCTTAGAATTTTTTGTTTAATTTCCTGTCTATGGACAAGCTAGATAAAAAAAAAATAATAGCCAAAGTTGTGTGCTAAGTTGTTAGTATAAACCATTTCAGGCAATAACTGAGTGCAGAACATGGATCTGTGTGCTGGAACTCACAGTATATTTTTAATTTAAAATCATTCTGTAAAGAGATCAGATTTTCCTGATTAAAAACCTTGAGAAGGCTTATATTTAATATCCACATCTACATTCCATGCTGTACTCAAATTTAATCTCTGTCTAATAACAAGGGTTTTTAATGATATTGATTCTGCTAGAAGATAGAAACATCTCCAACAGGATATTTTTGCAAACTAAAATAAGTGATGTAACTTCACCATCTGAGTTTCACTGAGCAAAGGACAAGGCCTGAACACCCACACTCACCTGTGTGCTGCACAGGAAAGAGATCGGATTCCTTCCTAAGCAAAGCACCAATAATTTCATCATTCAAAGTTGTTTTACTCTGTGTTTAATCCTTCTACAAGTATGTGTAGTTGGAGAACATAGCTGCTCCAAAGTTTAGAAAAACTGCTTTTTGACAAAGCCTTTCAGCCTTTGCTTGTTATATCTGCCCTTTCTGCCATTCTCCACCCAATGGCTTTACTTCCATGTTGGCAGTGCCGTGCCTGGAGTGACTGTGAATGTATTTGTCAAATGTAACTGCCATGGGCACCAACCTGTGTCTTCAGTCCTGCCTCTTCTGTGAAATACCTCTTTGCTTTATCCCAAGCATTTATCCTTGTGCTTCCCAGTGTGGAAATTTCCACATGAGCCTTTGTGGCTCATCTAAGACCCCACCACTTGCATACGTGAGTGCTTTCAGCTGTGCAGAAGAAAGTAATTTCTTTGTCCTTGTTCTATGGGGTTTATTTAAGTGAAAAATACATTGAATTATGTTAATTTATGCTATTGCCTGAGTGAAGAATGCATTCCACTCACAAAGCCAACAATATTTATTTTAATTTTATTTTTTAAAAAGAAATTCTTTTACTTAAAAGCATTAGTTTCCCATAGACAAGCCCATTCTTGCCACCCCAGAATTTCTGTAAGTGTGACACCAAAATTATTTCAACATGTATTAGCTCAGCTAAAATAATGTGAAAATATGCTACAAATATAACAGAAAGATTTTTGCTTATGAGGCATAGCTAGTGAAGTGAAGACTGCATTACATATATTCATATTTGAGGAGAATCTATTAGCGTCTTGGAAATTTTAAGAGATACTCAGAACTGCATGTGAAAACTGAGCAAAGCTGTTGATGGTGAAGACACCAATTTTAGCAGTGGAATTTTTGACAGATAGAGCAACTTCTAAGGCTTTTCATAAAGTCCTTTATCTTCAGAGCTCTCTTCCTCCTTTGTACTTTTGAAGAGAAAGTGATGTAACACTCAGACAGTGATAGCATCCATTTCCCATAAAATTCTCGCTGTGTTTACTGTCAGCTGAAGAGTTTCATTAACTCAGAACTAAATTGCATTCAGCTGATGCCACAGTCACTTTCCAAGACCAGACGATTTGCCACTCCTTGCCTCCCCTGGTGCAGCTCAGGGGGGTGCAGATGCAGACATATGTGTGTAGGAACACTTGGAGAGCGAAGCCCTCGTCGTTTTCCCCTCCTCTTCGTCACCAGCCTCTCCCCGTGTTGCGGGGGGCTTTTGCTTGGCACAGCAGGTGAAGGTGGCCAGGAAGGCCATGCGGAACCGCTTGTGCATGAAGCAGTAAATGATGGGGTTCACGCAGGCAGAGGTGTAGGACAGCAGGTGGATGAAGGAGATAGGAGCCCCCGAGAGCCGCCGGTCTGCGGAAGCCGTGTCGAAGGCGCGCCAGGCATTGACACTGAAGATGGGAGTCCAGCAAATGAAAAACAGAACCACTATCACCATCAGCATACGGATGACGAGTTTCTTGGCCATTAAGTTGGCAGAAGAGCTGTTGCTTCTCACCCTCTCTATTTTGTTGTGGCTCATAGCAGAGAGCTGTTGCAATGGCATTTTCCTTTTTCTTTTAGTTTTGTTGAGGTAACACCCATCTCCGTCCTCATATTTGGCACTGCAGGTACTTATTCTTCTTTCTGTACATATAAAGTGCTGCTTAAATAGTTGGCAAAATATCTCTGAACCGCGAGTCAAAATAAAAAATGAAGAATGCAGTCTAAATCTAAATAAACAACATAATTCATAGCTGAACAACTGCCGCAAAGAAAGCACTGGCCTGCTTCTGAGTCAGTCATGTTATCAGCTGCTCTGAATCCACTGTCTCCCAGTATTCTCAAAACATATCTCTATACAAACTGATGAGAAAGGTGTAAGAACCTTGCTTAGTCCAGTATGGACAGAAGATAATTTTCAAGGTTATATGTTTCTATTTTAATTTGACAATTTTAATTGTCGCATTTATTGACAAAAATGGTCCTCATCCATGGCCAGAAAAAAAAAATCTTGGTATTTCCATAATAAACAAATTAGAAAATTAATGTGTTCTGCCCCAAGTCTTAGCAAACAAGCCATAGGTGAGGTTTATTTGCTAACAGCAGAATAACTTTAATCAAGAAATGCAGCTGGCAAGTTCATGACATAACTGATCATAATGATCACTTCTGCAAATAGAAAGCTTTCATTAGCCTCAAAATGGCTGCTCATATCTTCAACTGTAACTTAAAAATCCCCATCCCAAACCTAAATGTATCATTACCTCGTGAAGATTTTCTCTGGCTGGCATCAAATTTTATTCCTCTGTAGAGTTCCAAAGAAATTAGACCATAAGCAACCATCATTATGATCCCAGGAATAAGAAAGAGTGTGAGTAATAGGAAAGTGTACCTGAGGAAACAAAAGACACACTGAGAACAGGGAATGGCACAAAACCAGAAAAGCTCCTTTTTATACAACTGAGAATTGGGTAAGACAGGATTTCAATATTTTTAAAATTTTTTTCATGACAATACAAAGTATGCTTTTGACACCTCTGGAAATTTGAAGCTTCCTACTTCTTCTCCTGCTTCCCCCAGAAAGGTACAGCAGGAATAAGACTATCATGGCTGCAAACCATCTTTCATTCCACCTATGCAGCCCAGGGGAGATGGGCACTCCCACAGTGGTTAAAGGGGGCGGAAGCTCTCTCTGCCCATGAGTGGGACTCCTGCTGTAACCAGATCAGAATCGGATGCCTTGTAGCTTTGGACAATGTAAAAACTGCCTTGCAGAAGCTAAACAAGCAGCTGCTGAATCTCAAAGGGGCCCCAGGTACATCAAAAATATTTTAATGCTTGGACTCAATGATCTTAGAGGTCTTTTCCAATGCAAATTATTCTGTTATTCTACTTCAAAGAGATCTGACTTCCTGAGGGCTGTGGCACCTGTGTGCAAAGACAGAGCAGCCGCAACCTGGGTTTTCATCCCTGGAGCCATGCAGAGCTCCTGGGGAGACATCCCAGGACTGGCAATCTCTTTGGTAAAGGAGGCTTGGCTTTACTTGGTTTCGCATCTACTACTCTCCTAGTCAGCCTCTCTGATGTGAGTACAAGCTGGGGAAATAATGATGTTTAAATGCGTCCATGAGCTGTATCTCTTCTGATCCCTGTGACTTTGGTGCAAACTCAGTAACACACCTGGGAATCTGTAACGAGACTGCAGAGAAGAGAATTTTGTCCTGTACCCTTCCTCCTCATGCCACCAAATACCTGAGACTACTGAAAGCATTAACACAAGGTTACTCTCTTTGTGGCTATGCCATACCAAAATGGTGCAGACTTTAATCTTTTTCCCAGTTACAAGTGACCTTCAGCATCAAAAAAAATCTTACACTTTCTTGGTGCCAGTCAGTGTTTAGTCAACGTGCAAGGACATCGTGTCTAAGTACTATTGCAGTTCGATAGTGCTGCTGTTTACTCTGCCTGGATGTGTACAACTTGGAGCATGTCTCTCCCCTCTTCTCTCTGCCCCAGTTCTCCATATGCAACCAAAAGGATTCGGTTCTCAAATAAGATATTTGCAGCCTCATATTCTACTTCTCTGCTGCAGAGAACCTTCAAACAAATTAACAGGCAAGGCAGCAAACAGAGAGGTGTTTCTATGTGTCTGCATTTCCCAAAGATTAACCAAGGGTTTCTCTGAAAATGTTGAAGTTTACGTGTAAGTGAGTGAAAGCAGTATTCCTACTACAAGTGACAGACGCTTTCTTTACAGTGACAGCTGGGGCTTAGCAGACCATGATGTGAGAATCATTACCACGTTAGGCAATCTTCCCTATGACAAGGGAAAAGTCATGCAAATGTCAAAATGTAAGCAGCTCAAAAATATGTTGGGGTTTTTTTACATCTTAAATAAGCATGATGGAGTGTAAACATTTGCTGAAGGTTAATCCTTGATTTTTCATAGGCTTATTGCTACCATGAAATCCCGTGTTCCAGCAGATAATTATGCATTTGCTACCAGCCAGTTATGCCTTACCAAGACTGCTGAATGACATCGCTTGGCCAAAGGAGCCGACACATGTTTGCTGTGGTGTTGTTATACTTGGTGAAAGGTACCAGTTTGCTGTAGATTGGATATGGTGACATGATAGTGAAGGAGACACACCAGGTCGCAGCAATCACTCTCAAGGCGTGAGATTTTGTCTGCCAGACCCTGGACTGCAGTGGTTTGCAAATGGCACTGTATCTCTCCAAAGAGATGGCAACCAGGTTGAATGTAGAGACACTTACAGAGACACCTAGAGATATGAAATAAAGAAAAAGGTTATTTTCTTGTTTTAAAGGTTATGTTCAAATGGTCTTGCTAGCTTTCTGTATGCATACAAATTTAAAAATAAAGCAAAATTTTTATAAGGAAAAGTATTTATAAACACCATACTGATTAAGTCAGTGAAGAATGTGTGGACAGTGGGTCTGGGTCTCCAGACTGCTCCAGACTGATATTCCTGCTCTGTGCTTCTCTTACTTCAAAAGTCCAAGAAAAAATGCACACTCTGTCAAACCATAAAATTCTGGTAACAGGGAAAGAAGATAATTTTACTCCTAATTATTCTCTTCGCTACTGTGGTTTATTCACTCCACTAATTGCACTGAAATTCAAACAAAGCATTTGAAGTCAGTTAATTACTCTCTTAACACAGATGTTCACAGTCCCTTTTCTATTATTTTAATTTTTTGAGTGTCTTGCTTGACTCGTGATCTGATTTTCTCCTTCAAGAGAATTAAATCTATTACAACTTTTTAATTAGATATTAATGGAGTTACAAAGGAGAAATGGAGTCATGAAGCAGAATCTTTGTCCTTCGAGTACCCTTAATTTCTCCTGTTGGTATTTTATAAAATATAATGTGGTGGTCTGTGCTTCTGTCATTAGATGCCCAAGTTCATCACTGTAAAATTATAAATATTTTTTCTTAACTTTGACACAAATTTTTCTTTCAGTGAATGAACTTTTATTTGTCTTTGTGAATGTGGGTCAAACTATCAAATGCCAATATTGTTACAGTTTGCTTTATAGAAATCATCTGTAATTTAAAATTTGTCTTTCTACATCTTAAAATGAAAAATTGAGCATAATTCATGCAACAGTTGTCAGCGTCCATTTGTCAGGTGAAGCCTCTGAACCACTAGTGGGAAATATCCACATTTCGACTCTTAAAATAAAACAGCTTCATAATGAGAAACTTTACATTTGGTCTATTTCACTGGCTTTGTTAATAAAGTAATTTACACTGTGTGAAATAAGAGGAAGATGACAATGCTTCAGTAATGTTTTATGGTATTTTTGCCAGCAATTCATTATAATTGTTTAAACATGGCCTTTAGTTTTATTGGTTTTATCTACAAAAAGATGTTGATTTCCCATTCACACACTTTAGGTGTGTACTTTCACATTACATCAAAGTTCTCAAGGGCATGGGTTGAAAGGGGACCTGAAGTTTCTGTAATCAACTAAGGGTCTTGCAAAGCAGCAAAAACTTCACATAATGTTTTCCTTTCTGTTTTTTCTAATTTTTTTATTTTTATTTTTGGAGTTTTTTTCATTGGTTGGTTGGTTGGTTTGGTTTTGTTTGGTTTGTTTTTGGTTTTTTTTTTTTTTTGTTACAAAACAAGCAAATGCAGAAGAAATATTCAAAGTGAGACAAAAATAATTTACACACACATACACAACGCAGGCATTTTGAAACTCCTAGATCTTGGCTCCACAATCAAAAGGACTATGGCAACGCATACAAAAGTGATGCTTCTTAAAGTCAGCCTCTAAAATCTTCATCTATGTTTTATCATCTTCTGGTGAGCTTTGATCACACTTGGTCTGTCCACAAAGAGTACTTGCTCCAACTTCCAGCTCTGCAAATTACACCTACTTTGGCCTATTTCTTTTTTCGTTTTTATGTATCAGTGCTGCCAAAAATCTGTGGGCAAAATCTGCCCTTAGTGAGGATGTGTGTACAAGCCCATCATTTCTGGTGGGTGATCTGAACACTGATAACAATCTTGAGAGTGATGGGTAAGCAAGTGCATATGCTAGGTTCTCATTAAAGTTTGATCATGCAACATCTTCACATCCAGCAAAACACTTCTGTATGTCTTTAAAGTTAAGTGTGTGCCTCTGTGTTTTGCTGGATCAGAGCAAGGACACCAGAACCATGAAGATTTGCACTACAAAGTTGTTTCTTCAAAATATTGGTAACTTCAATGGTGGATGGAAACAATCAGCTTTTTATAAGTCTTTAAATATCTTCTCACCTGTCTCATTAGTCAGTCTTCAAAATAGGTATAAACTTCTCAGACTTACCCATGAAATAAGTGGCAGTTTTGCAAACAGCACTTCCAAAAATAAAATCTTTTAGCAGGTTGGGAATGAGGGTGAAAGGCATGCAGAAAAGGCACAGCATCAGGTCGCTGACTGCTAGTGATAGCAGAAATGTGTTGGTGACTGTTCTCATCCGCTTGTTTCTTATAAGCACCATAATCACCAGAATGTTCCCCAAAATGCTGAGCAGAAATATCAAACAATACAGCAGAATCCGAATTATCTGATGCAAATCTGAAAATTGTCACAAGACAAGACAGTTACATACTATTCAACTGAGATTAATATTATATAGTTCAAGCTTTAATCAAAAGGTAAAAGCCTTTCTGTACTCAATTTTATGAAGGTTTATGTCTTTACACCAGTGCAAAATTAGTGAAAGTGCTGAAAGTCTTAAATGTATTCTGATCTAAATTGCATAGCATTAAACCACAATATATGTGATACCATGTACATTTGGAGAGTCAAATACAACTTCTTAAAGCATGTGCTTCTCATGCTACTTACTGTGCACCACTTACCATGTGAGATCCTATTTCATGTAAAAGTAAGAAAAGATTAAGCAATCAGAAAATACTTTAATACATGGATAGTTTTTCAGCCTCAGAGTGCTATAATTTCCTACTAAATCACTTTCATTCATGGTATCAGATCTGATCATTCCATTGTTATTGAATTGAGTAAAAATCATGTTTCTCCAAGTCCTTAGGAGAGATGTTTGCATTTTGTGCTCCAAAGTGCTACTGTTTTAGTTTTCCATTATATCCAAATTCTGTCCTAGTTGAATTTTGAACATGGGAAAACTAGCACATGCTAAATTTTTTCCTGCCTATTTCTCATACTAACTTAAAAGCAAGCAGTTGATTTTGCACTCTCTCAGAGAAAACATTTTGCATAGTTCTTTCTTTCTATAGTATCCCTACATCCAGCTACAATTAAAACTGCCTGAAAAAAATCAATTTTCCATACATACCTTTAGAAGGATAAGGTGCATCATCCACACAGAAAAACGTGTCATTTTCCAAGATGATATCGCAGAGGAAATCAGTAATGTTGGTACCATTCTCAAGGAAGCTACTAGCATCAACTATTTCCATTCTTCAGTATCCACAGGTTAGCTTTGATGAAGAAGAAGGTGGGTTTGTAACTATCTGCCCATGCTTTCAGTAAACAAATACATTTCTGAATGAAGTCTTCAGAAGAAATACAAGAGAGGCAGCTGTGCAAGGAAGCTGTGCTGACTCTCCGACAGGAGCACCCAGCACACAGAGTCCTGTTCTGGCTGAACAAGATTTATTGCAGGGGCACACACGGCCGTTCAGAAAAGCAAAGCATGTGTGCACATACACACTCACACGTATGCACATTCACACACACACACACACATCCCCTCCGGTACTTTTTAGATCCACCCTCTTCTGTTACTGCACTACTGTTGGGATTATAAACAGGCTAGAAAAAGATTACAGCATTAACCCCTTGCAAGATTGCTTCTACTCATGTCTCTGCAATATTGCTCAAAGTCAGCCTGTTATGTCACAGCCTGTAAATGAGACCCAGTGAGTGATGAGAGTGATAAATATGTCTCTCAACTAACAACATTTAAAATGGTAAGAGTCACTTAATAAAAGGGCAGAGAAGAGAAAACCATAGTGAAGATTTTACATTCCTTACATGGAAATGATTCTTGTCTTCATATTTTTCAGAGTAAACTGAAGATAGGGTAGACTCAGAAAAATAAAAGCAGCTACATTTATCTAATGTGGTGAAGTGCTATTTTCATATAAAAGTGCTGTACATGCCTGATCCAAACCCTAGCAAATCAACAGAAAAACTCACTAATTTCACTTAGTGGATCAAACCTTATGAAAGTACATTAGAATTTTCAGTTAATATAAGCAGAAGCCTGTACATTTCCTCTGTGCAAGAACTTGATAAAACTGATGAACTGTGGCACATTAGCTACACAGCAGTGGAACACACAAAGATCTTGGTGGTTTAAAAGTTCCGCATTTTTAATACATAAACATTGTCCTCACTGGTGTTTTCATAAAGTCATAGGTTTTTACGTTCCAGTATATAGCTTGTTTATGGCCAGAAATGCAAATTAACATTAGAAAATAATTTCTATGATAACTGAATGAAAAACTAATTTCACATGTAAAATCCCTTTTACTTAAAAGCAGAGCAGTAACAGGTTCTTTATAACAAGTCCTGACCCCTCAAAGCTTATATAGACAGACTGGAAAGTTTGGGTTTCTTTTCCAGTCTTGCCAGCTTTGCTTTATAGTATGAATAACGGGAATAGGTATGTAGGAATGTAGATTGAAAAGTTACATTGAAAGTTCTAATTTCTCAAAGATCCTTTGTACCTCTGGGAGTCCTGGATGCAGCTGGCCATCAGTGGTCCTACCACTGCATGGCCCACTGACCACCTTGCTCTCAGGGTGTGAGAGGCTGGCCAGGGCTGCAGGACAGTGTGACCAACACTGTAAAGCCACTCGCGTATTGGTCTCAGACATGTGGGACAGGGTGAAGGAGCAGCTTCCGCAGGACAGCAGGAGCCCCTCACTGACCCCCAGCCCAAGGGGTGGGCCCACTTCAGTGTCAAGACACGCTTGCTAAGCACGTGCCAGATGGGTGAGGCCAACGAGGCCAGCAGCCACGGCTGGAGGCTTCATGGAGTTGGCAAAAAGGCAAACTGACCCAGTCCGCGCTGGACACAGCTCGCTTTGTGTGCCCTGCAGACAGCAAAGGAGCCCAGAACACAGAGGTAGCAGACAGCACGTGCAGCACAGGCCTGAAGAGTTGAGGGATAAGTACTGAGCCATGACTAACTCCAGAAGGTACTAATTTCAACCAAAAGCAAGTGCAGAATGCATGAGGGAATGACATCCCGTGCAAATCCCAACACCTGTTTAAAACAAACTGGATCACTTTGTTCATATGTTCAGGACTTTGAATCTCTCAGGTGCAACTTTCCTCTACAAATTTGTAGACCATTCATCCAGAGATTTTTATCTGTTGTTAGAGTCCTCATCAGTTTTCCTTCTCTGAATGCCAGACTTACAGACTGGCTCTCAATCCCAAGGGTTTAGTTCCCCTGGAGTCCTTTCTAAACATTGGCATCACATTTACACAATTTTTTTTCCCTGGCAACAATGTAGTTCTAAACAATAGATTGCACATCATGGTTAATAATTTTACTATTTCCTTTAGAAATTCTGGATGAATACCATCTGGTCCTGGGCTGAGCTCGATTCAGCATCTGCTGGTTAAATTGCCAGAGTAAATGAGGAAGAATTTGCTATGAACTCTTGACTCCCCTTTTGGAGTGGATTTCTGCATAAAACATATCAAGATCAAAGAGTTTTTATTTTCTGGGCTTTTATTTTGCATAGACTTACTCAAACGTACAGCCAATAGTCCTCATGTTTGGACAGTGCTGAGTTGCCTTTATGATATAATTTCTCTCCACTACATTTAGCTAACTGCATGACAGATCACTCTCCATGCAGATCAGTATCACCTCATTGTCTCCCTGCAAGTTCCAGGAGAGAAAAAAAGGAGGTTTTAATGAAATGCTTGCTAATCACAGATGTAATTTTATCATTTAGGAGAAAAAAAACCTGAGTGTCTGTCCCACCTGAGCTTAATCATGTATAATTTGGGATGTTGAAAGTTTTAGGCAAGAACTTCCCTTGAACTGACTGCTTTGTTAGCAACACTGATTTATTAATAAATATTTTTTTTAATTAAGAAATAATTTAGGTACCTTAATATGAGTGTGTAAATAGTTGGGACAAAAGTATACAAAAATATTTTTCCCTGTATTTGAAGGAGGCTTGCTAATCCACGATAACAAAAGAATCTGCTTTTTTTTCCTTTTAATTCTGGTCTTAATCCTTTTCTTCCCTGTAATGTCATATACTGAACACACTGTCTTTGCAGCCAAAACAGTTGCTGTGCTCTGTCATTTTCTGCTATGTGTATGTATCTTTTCTCATCCAAAACTAAACCACATCAATTTAGTTACCTCATTCCTTTTCCTGAAGAATAATCTGCTCTGTTTTTTCATTAATTTGACAAAGATCTTTATTTCATTTAAATAGAAAGTCCACTTGTAAAATGATGCATTTGGAAAGGCTTATCTTTATCTGGTGTCAAACTTACAAACAGTTTTAGGTTTGTTGCCAGGTCTTTTTTGTCCTGACAAGTGAAATAAAATAAACTAATTAGAAAAAACATCTATGGAAAGTCATGGTCTACTTCTGTTCTCACTTGCCAGGTTTATGCTGGCATTAGACGTCTGATTCAATGCAGTTACTCACACAGGCACAAACTACAGGGAGATCAGGCCTCAGTCATACTTTTGGACAACACACAGAATTCTCAGGGATACATTTATCATAAGCTTTTTCAAGGTGATCTGAGCCTGAGTCCTATCAGTGTCTCACAGTAACTGTATTTAAACAATTTATTTCATACTGATCTGATGTCAAAAACATAAGGATGAAATTTACTTCAGAGCACCCTGTTGTACCATCAGTGATTTCTGAAATACCATTTACCAACTGCAGATGGGATCAAAGGCAAAAAAGGTGCACCTGCTGCCCCTGCAGTGCTTCTGCAAAGCTCATGCATTTCAGGGCATGTTTCTTAACAAATCTCTGGAAGACTCCACTGGTCTTCAATTATGAAATTCCATGTATTTAGGTCACATTATTATTGAGACACATCTTTTAAATTGTTTGGGGGTGACCACTTTTCATACTTTTGAAGTGCCAGTTCATAGTGTTTGAACTTCTTGGATGTTTGCAGTACTATCTACCTGACCTCCCTGTGAGATGCAACACAGCTGGTCCTGATGCCTTCATGGGCTTCCAGGAAACCTGTCCTATCACCTTCCTCAGAAGGGAGGAAATGAGACCTCCCAGGTGCTGTCTGAGAGTACTGTACAGTGTTTGAGGCTCTCTGATGAACAGGATGAATGAAGCATATTGTCACTGTAAATCCTTGGGTCCAATCCTATAACCATGGTAAAGTTTCTTTGGGCTTCCAGGGTGAAAGGGATTTCTGCTTCAATGACTTCTATGCAAGTGCTGTATACAATTTAGGGAAGCTGCTTCAAAGAAATATGTGTAAGTCATTTGTCCAGTGTAATATAAGATCTCATAAAAATCCTTCTGACACCCTGTGACATTACTGAAGTCTGGGATGAGTCACTGTCCACTCATTCCTCCCAAATGGTTTTCGGTGCATGTTGCTACTCACGTCGGCAATTTCAGCCTGTCACTGAGCTCAGCTGCATCTCCTCTCCCCACACATCTGGCCCTCTAACTATTAAAAATTGAGGGCAGAAGTTACATAAATGCTCTCTGAACAACTGAAGCTGATTCTTTTCCTCTTTGTATCTTATCATAGCAGATACATAAGTGTTATGAGGAATGACTACACACCCATGAAAGAGGAACATAGATATTTTTAAAAGGTGCTCATTTTTTTTGCAGGTTATGCATGATGTTGTACAAGCCCCCCTTTTTTTTCTCCTTCACCCTGTGAATATTAATTTACTAGAAAAAAACAGTTCAGGATTTAAGCTAGAGATGCAAGAAAATAGCCTTGCATACCCTTATCCTGTGGGTATATTTTGTGCTAGAACCCCATGCTAAGTAACCTGCATCAACACATGGCCCAAGAGATGACTTTTTTTGGATTATATTAACACCATCAGGTGTTGGTACCATTACTGTTCTCCTTTGAGCATGTCTTTACATACTAGACCAACATCAGTCAAAGTCAAAATCCACCACATGTTCTAAGGCGCCGGTCATCTGAGACTTTTCTGAGGTACAGTAAAGGCATGGTTTGTAAGAAACAGATAAAAGATCAGGGGTTGCCACCAGAAACAACCCCAATCGGTTATAATGTCAGAAACAAAATGGTGTAACTCTTCTTGACATTACTCAACGCCTTAACAAAGCTCAAAACCACAACAGGCTGCTAAATAAACCCCACCTGTAACTACAGAGAACCGTAGTCTTTTATTTTAAGATTCCAGTTAGACACATAACAAAGAGTCACAACTATTTTACCACAAGAGATTTTCCTTAGTGTATCTCACAGAAGTATATTAACGAAGTTATTTGTGTTAACTGCAGCCGCTATGAGTTTCAATTTAAAGATGAAAAAAACCAAAGTGAAGTATTTGGCACAGGCCACTCAGTGGGAGAGTGGAAGAACTGGGAAAAGCAAGGAATTATTTTCAGACTGCTGCTGTCTGATGCTCTGCTCTCAAAAGGAGCCACGCTATCCTCATGACGTTAAGATCAAATGGACATCCACATTTCCACAGAATTAGATAAAGAGATGTTAGTTTCACAACACCAACTAAGTAATTTAGAGACTGGCTGTGCAATTAGCAGGGAGGAAATAGAGAAGGTCAGCTGAAGTATTATTGGGTGAACTGGTACCAGCATGTCTGAAGCCAGGGCTTTAATTTAAGACTCCAAAGTTTGTGTGTCTTACTATGTACAGAAAGAAACTACTTTGTGTTCCATAACATCTCATCTAATATCAACATTTTTAGAGGAGTATCAGTTTCTGTTGATGACAAATTCCCTTAAGGTAATACTACTGAAATTTGTTCACTGACATCTGAGTTCCCAAGAGTTCCTTGTTTTAAGGGAACCCAAGATATGGGAAGCAAGAGAGGCATTGTCTCTTAGAAAAATACTGAAAATTACCCTTACATAAAAAGAATAAATTTAATCAGCAACAGTCATTTTTTAAAGTTTAAGTTTTTTATAGGAAACATAAACTTCCTACCAGCAGTCATCTGATCTGACATAAATTTGCACAAATCTGTACAAGAAATGGAACATACAATTTTATTATGTTTTAGTGGAGTCTCTGTTTTTCAGTCACTGAAGAGGGGAACATAGCCTCATATTTTAAAGGGTAACTAACTGGCTAAACCTCTTCTCAACAACTGAATTCTGAGTATGAATTTTAGTCATTCAAACCATGAAGTGAGGGTAAAGAACAAAAATTTTAGAAGCAAAATGTCTCTCCATTAGAAGACCTATCTACCATTACTACTGGTAAACATAGACAGCTACTGTACTCTATAAACCCCTACCAGCAATGCCCACAAGGAAACAACACTTCTTGAAAGTACATAACCATAGTAGGCTTTTGATCTAATAAAAATAAAAGCAAAAGACTATGTGATGTCTAGAATTTCCCATTGTCATGATTTTGCATGGAAGGGTACTCAGACAGTGAGACGACAAGTTGTCCCTTTCAAATTGTGGGCTTATATAATGAAAGTAAGATTTTAAATTAGGCTCATGGCCTGTGTTTTGTTGTACACAATTAAGTATTTTATTGTTTGACTCTTGTTCTTTTACAGTGACAATCTCCAGGCCAGGTTTTTCAGTTAAATGGAACTCTGCTAGCTGGCAGTTTGGACTAATTATTGAGCCCAGTAAGATGAGGTACAGGGAGACCTTCAGACCTTCAGGAACAAAGACAATTTACCTCAGCTGAAGTTCACTTCTAGGTCTTAATTTCTGGAATGTTTAGCTTCATTTGTAAATTAGCAAAATGCTCTTTGCATTTTGGACTTCTTTGACAGGTGTAATGCTGTCCAATAACTGTATGTAGAAAGTTGTCAGTTACAATTTTCTAAGAAACTGAGGGAGGCAGGTCAAGTGACAAAAAATACTCTAATTTACTTCAATTATTGTGCTAAGCTGTCCTGGAAGTATTTTATAGTGATTTCAAAACATTATTAAAATACTGAAACACTGAAAATAATACTTTCCAGAATTTCAGCACAGATGGGCTGTTAAATGATAGTATTGTTAGCCTTACTTGCCATGCTTTTGTCTATATAATCCTTAAGAAAACATATTCTGAGCAACAATTGCCATAGTTAGTTAGGACTATTTGCTCATGTTTATACAATATTACAAAGTGCAGGGAGTTAATGTGACTGAAAGTATGTAAGTTTTAAATTAATTTTCATTGTTTAGTCTTTGCTTACATTACAAAACTGTTTTAAATCTGCCAAGAAGTCTCAACTCTCAAAAGAAGGGAGAAACAAAAGTCTAAGGACAAATTCTGCTCTGAATTCTCTACACTGTTTGACAGAGTCAGATTCAGTCAGGCTGCTATGGTGTGCCCAAAGAGCCAGGGTTTATAAACCAAGCATTTTAGAAGTTGGATCTCTGGGATGTAATCCTTGTATATAGAAAAGTTACATGCTACAGTCCTGATTTTGCTTTAACAAACATTGAAAATTTGCAGTAGATTAACTGCAATTAACTGGATGATTTTTTTCTAATATTTTTGTGTGTGTGTCTAAAGTAATTATCTCATATTTGCAATTTCATGCATTCTAGTTTAGTCCTTACCAGAATCAACTGCACTGGTTCTAAGTGTGCTTTGCACAGAAAAAGCAGTGCAAAACAATCACAGATCGTACACAAATTGTGGCTACTGTGTCCCTTCTTGGATACCTTACTTCTTCACAATGTTCTCCTTTTATTCTAATGCATTCATTTTCCAATCCTACAAATGAATAAATTGAAGGAGGAAAGGTATTTCTGATGAGATAATGACAAAAGATCAGCAACAGTAAGTGTTCTGTTTTTACAAGCTTTTCTGACTGAAGTTCCTGGAGTAAAGGGTTTTCAAAATATTCTAAGCAATATGCTAGTGAAATGCTCCCAGATTCTACTGTCACCCACTCTGGTTTTAAACCTAGTGGTACTTGAAGTATAATCTTGTTGAAACCATAATCTAATAGTGATCTTATCTGTTTAATTTCAATTTACATTTCAGATAGAAAGTCAGAATTGTCAGCTGCAATTTTATATTTTGTAGAGACAGAGCTCCCCAAAGTCTTCACTTAATGACTGCTCATGAAAGTTATTAGGAGTCAAATGGGAATGTTCTGGCAAAAAAAGGTAATGCACTACTTCATTAGCAATTAAACTGAGCAATTAAACTGTTAAATGGAGCCATTTCATACCAGAATATCTTTTTCACAAGACCTTATAAAGAGAAGACTGGAAATTTAAAACTGGATTTTGTAAGAAATATTCAAATAAATTCTAAAAAATTAGATCATTATATAAATTGGTAAATAAATTTTCATTTTTTGTTTCAAGAGGAGTAGATGGTAGGTCATATACAATATTATCCAACCTAAAATAATAGGAAACTTTTATTCTTGTGAGCTGATGTGTTACTAAATATCCAAGGCCTTACAGATTTAATGCTGTTTGAGAAGAAACTGGCAGTACAAACTGATAGTTTTTGATGAAATCCAGCTTACTTATCAAGAAGGCAGTAAATTTCATTTCCCTTAATAGTACAGGAGAATGAGAAAAAACCCCAGAATTTTTCCTTGCTTACACTTTTTCCATCATCCTGATATGGTGGCTCGTTTAGTTATTGACGTGATAACAACAACTTCTGTTCCCTCTTCAGTACATCCTCATGAATGCTTCTTTACCTGTTGCCCATCCTATTTGTGTGTGGTTTTCTTCTCCTTTAGGCCAACTTAACCAAAACTGTGAATCTGAAAATGGCACCTTAAGTCTGGAGTGTTCATCCCTTAGGCAACCCAACTGAGCTGAGTTCAGTACCTCCAACAGTGGTGCTATTTCCAGTCCTAAGGAGGAAATAATTGGTTAAGTCTCAAAGATTTGCGTCTCTCACATAAGGTTATGAAAGCTAGTAGTATCTTGCTGCACAAGAATATTTTAAAAACAATATTTTAAATTAAAGAAAAAAGGATATTAACTCATGTCACAGTTACATTTTCCTAGAAGTTAAAACCATTGCATGGCTATAGATATTTGGGGGGTTTTGGTGTCCTAGACCACTGCATAATGATGCCAAAGTAAAGTGATTTTCTACCTGAATATTTGATTATAAAATCAACATCCATATATACATTTTCTCCTCTAAATCCCTTTACAAACCTGTTCTACAGGCTGTTTCAAGTATTTGCCCCATCTATATTCTTGCTGCAAACAGATATATCTGGAGAAAAAAAACCAACCGTACATTGTAAAAGTAGCTTCCTTCAAAGAGTCAGTGTCATGAAGTAGTGTCAGGTGAGGATTAGGTTGGATATCAGGAAAAGATTCTTCACCCAGAAGGTGGCTGGAAACAGCTCCCCAGGGAAGTGGTCACAGCATCAGCCTGGCAGAGTTCAAGAAGCATTTGGACAATGCTCTCAGGGACATGGTGTGACTCTTGGGGATGGTGCTGTGCAGGGTCTGGAGTTGGAGCCGATGATCCTGATAGGTCCCTTCCAACTGAGAATATTCTATGATTCTATGATGATCTCACGCTGTTATTTCCCTGTGTGCCAATACAAATGTGGGGGGACAAGCTTATGTATCGCACCTTTGATCTAAACCTGTATTATGCTGCTTTTGTTACTAGCCTGATTTTGCCAAAATGAAAATCCCTTCTGCTGCTGAACAACTCCAATGAGGTATTTTAATTCTATATTTTAGGTTGATGCTATACACTATCCAGCAGAAATTCACCCTGCTCTACTCCCTATGAGTGCAAGCCTCGATGCAGTTTCAGATGAAGACAAGGAAATTTTATCCACACTAGCTACTAGAGTGTACACATGGATTTATTTAAGCTCAAAGCACATTTTATCCCATCTGCTCTGGAAAATGTGTCCTTTGCTAAACAGTGGGTAAATGTTGACCACAGGGGTCCTTCCTATGGAGAACAAAAAGTAATCAGTGATAAATTGCATTGCTTACTCATTTTAATGACTGATAGTCTCAGCTAGGCTGTACAGTTTCATAACTTGTCTCTTCACTTTCTTTTTTGCAATAAATACAAATTATTTCAACCCTTCCTGAGGCCCTTAGCACATCACCTTTGTGAATGTTTTTCTAATTTTCCTTCCTGGACTTTCTGAGAATATGTTGCAACATAGATTGTAAGACTCAAGCCTGTATCCTGTAATTAACAAAATAATACAATTTTTTAGGTACTACCTCTGTCCTTTTTTTGATTTAGCAAATTTGTTGCGCATTTGAAAGATTTCTTTAGAGACCTCTAAACAGTGATGCAAAACAGAAAACCTAACTGCATTTTTATATTTAAAATTTTTGGTTTCAGTGTGCAGAGCTTCATCTGAAATCAAATCATTTGGGTTTGTTTGTGCTCCCTAGAGCTGTGTATAATATTTTGGTGTCATTTTTCCTTTAAGCAGATCCGTATATTAATTTGTATGTTTTGGGTTAGTGAAAGCAGAGTAGACTGCTACTCAATGGCTCTGAATCCAGCCTTCAGAGCTGTGCTTCACATATGTGTGCTCTTCCATCCTACTGTTCCACTCTTTTTTGGGTGAATTTTTGAGCATGTCATTATAAAGAACTCATTTCCACAGTAAAAGCTTGATCATTTAATTGTGTTTCATATATGCACAATTCCTGTAACAGGCAGTATTAGTAATCAGTGTTCAGATAATTTTCTGCAATAATGTATTCCTGCATATAAACAGAGAAACGGTAGAAATTCAGAAATTGGGACTCAGTTTTACATTTTGACTTAATCTCTTTTGAACTAGTACAGGACAACTGCAAGTATTTCAACATAGGATTCTTTAGGCCTCCACCATGGCCTGAGATCTATCAGAGAAGATTCTATTCCGTAGTTGGTGATGATATTTATCAGTGCCTGGTGCTCCCTTTCAGTGATATATGGGATTTGTCTGTACACTGAAAGGAAAGCTCCATCACAGGAGACAAAACTGTGAGAAACTTATGAAGGTGCTGCTTGCTATGTTCTGCTCTTTCAGCATTTCCTTTTCGTGGCACTTCCAGCTGTCTTTCCAACAGAGCAGACATCAAGTTAAGGAAGCAGAAATCAAGGTAAAGGATATCTGAAAAATACTTGTAATGGAAGTAAAAATCTCCATGACCGAAATGACAGTGTTCCTTTGAACAGTTACAGTAGCTGGTTAACCATAACCATTACAAAAAAACCTTCAAGGGTTTCTAGTTCCTCTTGGTTTTTTCTTCATTTTTGAATCTTCTATTTGAAAATTTATCAAACAAGGAAATGAAACAGCAGAATAGTCCTTCACATGGGAAAAAAAAAAGAGAAAGGATTCATTAACTTTGTCATGAAATCTTAATCAGAAGAATAAAATGTACCCAAGAAGAGATCCTTGTTCTGCCACTGAAGTTTATAGTTTTACCTCTTAATGATTAAGGAGAAGGCAGCTATGCTCTAGACACTAAATAATGTATCCAAGGTAATCTGCTAGTTGTTGAAGACTTGCAACACACACTGATATGACTGTATAGTAAATTGTATATATTCCAGGCAGTGAACAAAAGTATAACAGACTACCTTAAAACATTTATTACATTTTCCACAGAAGACAAATTCCCCTACTGCAATAAGTAGGATATAGAATCAAGAAGTTATTTCAGTGGAGTAATGCTCAATGTTGTGTAAAAACTAAATAGAGAATCAGAGAGTTTGATCTTTTCCAAAAGCAGATATAAAATATTACCACACATGTTTTTAGATATTTTCATAGCATCACAGAAAGGTCTGGATTGGAAGGAACCTTAAAGATCATCTAGTTCCAGCCCCGCCCTCCAAAGGCAGGGATGCCACCCACTGGATCAGATTGTTCCCATTTTTAAAAAGAGAATACTTCTTGTGACAGACAAGACCCAAGTTCTGCCTGTATTTAGATCACACAGACTCACTGGAATCAATAGGTTTGAAAAGAACACAGAATCTCGCCCTAGCACACCCACATACTGGTAAACTCTGACATGGAGATGTTAACCAAGAAACTACTGAGACAGCTCTTTTTACTGCATTTCTTCCTTACAGACCAATTGGTTAAAGTTTGTAAAAACCTTAAAAGAAATAGCTAAAGTAAGCTGAGGTGCGTGAACTGAGAAAATGCTTCTTCATGAACGCTGAATCGTGTCTTTTAAAAGGTTTCTCAACAGACTTGCTCTCAGGTGAATATACAATTTAAAGATACAAAATATATATGCCATGCATGGAGTGCATAAACTACTCAGTGTACAAACTGTATTTGTGATTCAGCATGTGTTTCTCTTCAGTGTGTATCTAGATCGAAAGGCTCCATTCCTGCTTTAAGTCTGAGAAATCCTACATTGACATAATTATATCTTAAAGCAGGGTAAGGGCACACATGGGATTTCACCAAGCAGAAGATAGAGAATATTACTGCTAAAACCCGGGTCATTTGACTAATAATAGAACACATGAAAAATGGACTAAATCTAATAACACTAGAAAAACTAGGGACTGCGTTCATGTCAGTCTTGTTACATATCTGATAACTCACAGTTCCTGCTGTGATTCAGAAATGCTACAAAAAAAGTACCAGTAATAGATATTATGACCTGAGATACATGGTCTTCTCTAGGGAGGCTTACACTTATCTAAAGCCAAGATTTGGTAGGGAATTACTTAAAATCAAGAACTGAAACAACGTGAAACTCCTAAAACTAGACTGATAATCCTTGACATCACTGGTAGTCAAAGTCTAGCTCTTGAGTTCAGCCACGTATTAGAGAAAATACATTATTTCTCATGAACAACAGTCTGCAATAAGAGATGTTTTCTGTTCTGATAAGTGAAGATACATCATCTAAACTTCCTACATTCTTCAGATTGCATCAGTGGTGCTGGGGGAAAAAAAATCTCATTACAGGAACTGATTATTTTAAAGAAAGTATTGAAACTTGTCAAAATACACACTGTCACTTTTGGGGCAGTAATTTGAATAAAGTTTGAAAGTCAGGAGGGTGAGTCACTGACAGACCTTTCTTCTTTTGTTATACCTCTGTTATCACCACCAAACAATAGATCATGATTATGACTGCACAAGGGAACCAGTGGATATTACAAAGGGGAGCTTGTAGGATTGGCCCACAAGAGAGATTAAAGTTTAATACACATTTGTCTAATATAAAGAGTGACCACACTGAATAAAAGACAATATGATGTTCTCTGAAAGAACCTGCTTGGATGAGAAAACTCTTGGAACCTGACACTTGAGTTCACAGATGAAGTTCATAATGGCTTGAAATGGAGGACTGGGGCTATGGATTTTAAACCCTCAGGAATTAAAATGGTTCTAAGTGGAGAAAGAAGAAATGAAGTTTTGGACAGAACTAGCTCTTTAGATGAAAAATCCACTAACCAACTACACAAAAAATCCAGTTTATCTGAGTGGGGATAAAAGTACCCCATCTGAAGAAGGGAGAGTTTGGAGGGTTTGGGGGGTAAGAGAGGATGTATGTGGCTTTTTTTTGAATTTGTTGGGTTTTTTTCCCTCTAATATCTCATCCTTTTGTTTTGGCAGAAAATAGAAAGTTGTTGGGTTTGGTTTTTGTTGTTTTCTGATTTTGATTAGGTTGTTTGTTTGTTTGTTTTTAAACCTGGGTTTCTGTAGCACTCGGCTGATCTGGGACACAGCCATCCTTACACCTGACCTAGACTGCTACTAGGGTTTGCCCATGCTGTCATCCTCCTGGTAGTGTCTCATGTAGCACAAAAAAAAGAAGGGAACAACCTAGAGATCTACACAATATTTATGATACATCATCAGGCTGAATGCAATATGTAGCTCTCCCTGGACAGCATTAAACCCCTTGGCACTCAGAGTGCACTGTACCTTGCTCCCTTTTATTGCCAGCACTGACTGCATGAAGGCAGCCACCCTCAGTACAGGTAAGGGGCAGTGTTCCCACTCCAGCCCTTCACACCCCTTCTTCCCTGGCAAAGAAAGCAGCCCTAAGAGCAGACTTCATGACTTGGCATTTCTCACAGCAACAGCATGAAAGGTGAGGGTGGGATCAGGGCAGCATGGCTGTTGTGAATTGCTATGGGGAAGAGGGTCTTGTGAGCATCTGACTGGAAGTGCTAGGATTTTGCTGACTGCTGGGATTTTGTGATTGGGACTGTTGGAATTGTATTGACCTTGCTGGAATTTTGTTGATTTCCTTCACCCATTATCTGTCATACAACACCACTGCTTCCTTGAGTGATACCTGCAGAAGTCCTGTTTGATATTAGGTCAACTAATATATTACATCGAAAAAGCCAAGCTGACTATGTAATTTTTACCTTCCGTTGCCAAATTCTTGATGCTTTCCAGACCTGTCATGGCAGATTAATAAAAGACACTTGGGATACCAGTAATCAAGTACAGTTAAATGAAGTAACTTGACACCAAATACAGTAAACAAAGGTATAACACTGTAGAGCACTGCAGCGGCAAATGGAGGAGGCATACAAAGGGGAAGAGAACTGGTGTTCAAGAGTGTAAGACTGGGACACTGAGAGGGAAAGACCAACAAACCCAAACCAGAAAAACTATGACATCTACACCAGACCTCTGGATAAAACCAACAAGCTACCTCTGGTATGTGGTACTGGACATCATAAAACCACTCTATGCTGACTACTGCAGTTGCTTACTTGCAGTTTAAAAGTAAATCGTGATGAAAAAGCCATAATCGTCAAAAGCTTATCACATGAACCAAGCTAAACCAGTCGTGTGATGCCAGGGGGATAGGCTAAAGCATTAGCTGGGATTTCTGCCAATGCCTGTTATTTAAGCGATATTTTTTAACAATGACCCTGTATTTCTCAAGCTGCCATGCAGTACACTCCTTGTAAGGAAACAAAAAAGAGGCACACACTTAAGCATGAGATTTCTTAACTAGATATGGTAGGGATACACAAGAAGCTGTTAACAGCTCTTGGTAAGATTCTGTAGATTATCTCTTTATATTGCCCTACTTTTTAGTTTGGATTGGCATTTACAAGAAGTAAGTTTTCCTACCCATACTAGAGATGTAACTGACCAAGTGGAAACCTGCTGGAAGGAAACCAGTCTGGAAAAAGCTTTAAAAAACGGGCAATGAAGAGTGATAGATGTGCATACGCAGAGGGTTACAAAGGCAAACTTGAACCAGAGGTAGTCAACTGCAAGAAATTACTCATCCACAGCTGACATTAGATTTTTGTCCTGTTTTCTTGACCTATAGAGATCAGGACGGCTTTTGCAGACCTGCAAAGTCTTATGCATTGCAATGAAACTCACCTGATGTATCATTTCCCCCTATTCCCCAGTAGCAGGGGAACACACACTTCTAATCAGCCAGGTGTTGTGGCTTCTGTCCCACTCCATGACTGGCCATGTGGCCGAATGTGGTGCCTGCAGATCACACCATGGAAAGCAGCCAGAGGCTGTGTTGTGCTACCAGCAGGAATGTACCCAACCTCTGAGTCCTCACACATCGAGCAGCCCTGACAGGTAACATGCTCACCAAACACAGTGTAAGATTGCCATCCCTGTGGCAGCCCACAGGTTCGCTGACAAACTGCAAAGGAAAATACAGCTGAGGACTGTGCCAGACAAGGAGGGAGGGCTTTCTCTCACACTTGCAGCTGAAATGTAAAATTCTGCACTTCAGCTATGGACTTGAAGAGCTTATGGCCCTGCTTCAGTTTTCTGCATGTGCTTTTCTTAGCAGGTGGAGTTCCCACACAAACAAAATAACCTTGTCAACTGAAAAAAAAAAAAAACCAAACAACAAACCAACCAACCAAACCAAAATGAGGGAAGGCACTCTTTGCATGGAACATTTTCAGACTTTTTTCATGAACTAGCACGGAAAGCCATTACAAAGTGATTTTCCTAGAAGGGCTAAACAGATTAAAGTTCCTTGGCTGTACATCATGCAGGGAGGTGCACATAGTGCCACACACCTGCTCGGCTTAAATGAGGACATCCTTCCTTCCTTCCTTCCTTCCTTCCTTCCTTCCTTCCTT
>VZTJ01003246.1:442026-505606 GCA_013397795.1 Orthonyx spaldingii
GGCGGCCCGGCCGGGCGGGGGCCGCGATGCTGGAGCCGGACCGCGGGCTGTCCCTCACCATCGCCAGGGTCGTGCAGCGCCTGCAGGGCTCCAGCCTCCACTCGCAGCTGGAGCGACAGGCCCGGGTGAGCCCTGACCTGCCGCCGCGCCCCCGCGCACGCCTCCCTTCCGCGCTGCCCCTCCCCGGCGCTTTGTTCCCGAACCGTGTGGCCTCGGCATGGGCAGCGGGTCCGGAGCCTCCGCGCCGCTCGTCCCCTCCCTCTTTTCCTCCTCCTGTCGCTCCTGTCGCTCCTCGGCGGGGCCGGAGAGCGGTGTGTTTGGTTTCCAGAGCCGTGTTTATTGTGTCTCCCCTTGGGACCCGGGGATTTCGCAGTGAAGATGAAGACTATCCGTCTAAAATCTCACTGCTTCAAATACAGGTTCTGAAACGAATTGCTTTTTTAATCTTTAATTTGGAGCGCTTTAAATTCCGCTCACCCTCCCCCGCTCCCCTAGCGCCCCTGAGAAAATAAAGATTTGGTGAAAGGAAGTGAAAATAAATGAAAAAATACGCATGGAAGTATATTTTAGTAGCTAGGAAAACAGTTGCTTTTTTATATATTTAATAACTTATCTGCACTTGAACCCAGATTTTCTTATTTCAGCTGAATGTAATTTAGGATGTTTCCGATTAAAATTGCGTCATTTTTCGTGATCATAATAACCCAGTCATGGTACTGTAACAATTATTGTGCATTGTTGGGTTTTATAAAATCTTGTGCTTTTGGGTTTTTTTTTTCAAACATTGCTTAAAATTATCCAGATTTAAATTTTTTTTTTTCTAGGATACAATGTCCATTGTCTGCCTTCGCTGTGTTGTGTTTTTAAATAAAAAAAGGAAAAGAAATAGAGCAACAAATACTCAAGTTGATTCTTAGAGTTGTGTTTGAAAGTTTGTGATAGAAGGTTAAATCAGAGCTAAGGATTAGTGTAGTGATCTGAAATTTTGTAGGTACATCAATGATGGGATTTCTCCATCAAATGGATTGGAGATTGTAGTTTAAATTAGTAGGGCCAAATGTACACTGTGTCTGTCAGGAATCTGTGTGTTCTTGATATACAGGTTTCTTTTATTTGTTATTATTCTTTTATTTATTCTATGCATTTATGTTCTTTCATGTATGGAAGACTTGTTTTACTTGTGGTGCTGGGATAGTCATGTTGGTGCTGTATGGTGCAGTTGCAAGGGCCCTTCAGTCAGGGGCTTGTCTCCTGTCCATTCCTTGGCAGCTGTACAGAATTCTGAAAGTTTCTGAATTTTGCTTTGCTCTGTATTAAAGCTTTCTTTTCCTCCCATTACGTGGGGTATAGCTGGAGTTGCACTGTCAGATATGAAATCTCAGCTGTTGCTCTTCATCACACCTGAACTCCAGTTTATTGGTAGGAGGTGATGCGGTTTTTGTCTGCTGGTTAACAATGCTCAGTCTGCACCAGTTGTGATTTTGAAGGGTGGTCCCTTTTCAGGGGATTTTAAGCTGTTTTGGGAGATGCACACTGTATTTTGAGAAGTCTTTTGAATCAGTGTATCAGAATGAAACTTACTATTGTTTTGGATATTTATCCTGCAGTTATACTTCACAAATATTCTTCCTCTCTTAGTGTAGAAAATGATGGTGCTGATATTTGTTCCTCAAAAATATTTACTGTCTCTGAAAACATTAGAGTCAAAATGGATTGTGAAGTCCATTATAATATTGCCTGAACCTTTGAGAGAACATGTAGTCTCACAAACAGTATTTGAACTATTAACAAAAACTGTGTTTTGTAAATTCATCTATTCTTTGATTGCCTAGGAAGGAGAGCACAGAATGAACGGTTTCACTGATGAGTTAATAGCATTTTGGGGAAAACACAGTATCCTGACATTATTTGTGAGAGGTGATAGAGTAGCCCTGTGGTTATGAACTGATCAAACCAGTGCTTTGCTTGGCTGTCACTGGGAGCCTGAGCTGGTGTCAAGGGCTGTGATAGGCACTCTCTTTGAAATAACTTTGGCGTGGGCATCAAATGATTTGCTGTCACAGCTTGACTTCTGGGGATGCCAAGATAATCACATTTTTATCCCGAGGATTGAAGTAGAGGGAGTGTCATATGCTTGTAAGTGGTGAATGAATAAATAAATAAATGTTAGGTTGGTTTTTGTAGGTTGAGTTTTGATATATTGGTTATGTTACTGCAGGTAGTAAGAGGGATTAATGCAGGAAAGAGTGCTGACGTGCCTGTCATTTGCTTTGGAATTTCCTCTGAACATATTTTATATTGTGTTTGAAAGGAAAGAGTAACAGTTACAAAGAGCCAAAATATTAGGTAGTAACTTTTCAATGGGTGGAATTGCTGCTGGGGCTAGTGGGGTAACAGAGGAGATATCTCATCTTCTGGGCACAACTTCACTGTGCAAGTTTGGAATTAAATTTGTTTGGTTTTATCTTAATTTTTTTTCTTCCCTTTCTGAATTATGAATGTTTCTAAGGTAGAGATTAGAGGTGTTTAGAAAAACTAAGACATGGACATCTTCAAAGACAAAATGCAGTTTTAAAAGAAATTATTTTGTGAAATCTTGCTGATATTCTGTTTTAGGGAAAATCTGTGTCAGTGAACTGACAATAAAAATGAAACAATTCAGAGAAATGAAAGAAGTGCTACCTTTTGCAGCCAATTCACAAACTTCATTTTTCATAATGTTGAAGGAAGTTGGGCTTTATTAATCAGTTAAGATGAATCAATCTTAATTTTTGTCCCGTGCAAACCTCTAAAGGAAACCAGTCTAACTCAAGAGTTGCCCAGAACCTCTAATGTCCAGGAGCAAATAACAAGTGAAATAAAAAAAAGACCCAATAAAACCAACCAACAAACAAAAGCTTCGGTAGTTTATTGCTAAAGAAGTTTTCTAAAACAGGAGGTGACTATAAAATGAAAGGTAAAGGTTCTAAATCATGTTTTAAATGGAACAAGGAAGACTCACAGTGCAATGAGCCCCCCCGGGCATTGTCTGTGTAAATGTTTCTTGTGGGTGTGTCTGGAGTGGGACGACCTGCGGGGGAACTTGAGGAAAAGCACCATAAGGGCTGTGAAAAGCAGGCTAAAAGGGGTCATGTAAGTGTAAGAGTCAGCCCTGGTACCCCATCCCACCCCACTGCAGCAGTTAAGTTCGGGAGTGAGAACAGATTGTAGGAGGTACGTGAAGGTAGGAAGAAGGGTAGAGAGGAGATGTCATGATCAGGAGCACTGGAGGAGGGGGGAATCTGCCATTCTTCTTTGAGCAGACCTGTGAGAGAACCAGAAGGGTTTAAAGACAATATTGATAAAAGGGAGAGGTAAGGATCTGTGCGAGAATTCAGATGGGGCAAAAAGGAGGAGAGGACTTGCTTTGGGAACATTGGAACTGGAGTAGTGCCTGACTGTGCTTCTAAAGAGAGTGTAGGTAAATAAGCTCAGAATAATTTACGTGGAGTGAATGGTTTCCAAGATATCTTGGCATATTGTTTTCATGACATTTTTCGCCAGTTGAAAAAAAGAAAAAAAGAAATTGATACCAATCTCAAAAGATAAAATTAAGGAGGAGAATGTTTCTGTGCAATGGAGCATTATTTAATAAAAATTAGCAAACAAATGTAGGCTCCTGAGTCATCATAGATAATTAATGGTTCATTTTCATGCATTGTATTTGGCAAAGGATTTACTGTCCCTGCTGATAAAGCTTGTACCTTTGTTTTAAGTGGTTCAGCAGTAATATTTGTATTACAGTGAATTTTAAAGTGAATGCAGTTGCGTATGTGTTGATCAGATGATGGAGTTCAGAAGCAATTCAAGTTTGAATGGCAGAGTAGTACTTTTTTAGTAATGTGGATTTCGTTTTTTGCCTTGTGTATTTTATTTTCAGCACTAATTTTATATACAAATAAATCATAGAAAATTTATTAAATATTAAAATGACATCATTAAAATATATCCTCATATCTTGTAGCACAGCATAACATTTGAAGCTGTTTACTCCTATATGAGGCTGATTGAAGCTCTCTGTATGTGCTAGGTTATTTTTACTTGTATAAGAAAGTTCACAATACTTTTTGCCTTAGTGTAGTTCACGTAGAAATGTAGAAGGGCTGGAAAATTGACAGTGTAATCAGGGTTTCACACTTATTGAAATTTGTTTAGTTAGGCTCAGAATGAGTCTTCTTTCTGTTATGGAAATGCATAACCAAAACTAAAATCTCTCCCTTGATGTTGCAGGGTTTTAAGTTTGTAGTAAATGTTTATGCTGAAGTTTTTGTGGTAGTGCTTGAAGTGGTTGAAGTCAGCTTGGTCCTGATAAAGTCCAGTTATGGTAGAATGGAGTACATAAGGAAAGGTGAATATTTATTAGCTTTCATTGAATTTGCTTCTTCTAAAGGTGGATTATATTTGGGGATTGTGCTTTATTGTAATTTGGGAAATAATAGCAATAAAACCGAAAAACATTGTTTACTTGTGCAAAATCATAATGAACAGTAATAAATGCTTTGAGAGGGTACATGTTTATCTAAACAAGGCTTTGAAGAGAAATTATGGTGGATAGCCTGTAAAAATATTTAGGTTGTGTAAAGTTATTTGCAGAACTGTTTGCAGCAGGATAAAAATATGTGTTCACCTGATGCAGTTCCACATTTCAGTACAGTTGGATCACTTCTCTGTGGTGTTTATTCTTGTTGAGAAAAGAAATAGTTTAACACAGGAGTTATGCTGGAACACTTTGTTCTGTCAAGCCTCCTCTTTGTAGTATGTTGCTGTTCCTCTAGCTCTTTTCCCATACTTCTTTGAGTGCTGTGGTTGATGGATCATCTCTTGCATGATCAATGCTGCTCTAGTCATGATGACTGAATGCCACTTTCAAATTTAGATGCTAATTTGCAAATAGGTTGATCTCTGTGTTCAGTTCCTCTGTGAATCAATTTACTATTTCCACCAACCTTTTTACCTTAGTGTTGGTGCTATCCTTTTGCTTGCTTTCAGCCACATCAGTGTTGAGTGTCTGGATTTTGTTCCATCTTGGCATCCAGGCAGAGAGAGTACATTTAGAGTATCACTCATGATGGTGACTGCCCAAATCTCAACAGGATACCTTGCTAAAATCAAAGTTGTACACACAAGATTGTTAGTGGTACCTTAGCCACCAGCAAATGTGGCAAAAGTTTGAAAGTCCCCAGACTATCCTACTGTTCTGTACAGCTGAAGAGTGGGAGATGCCAAGAAATGCTGTAGTGATAGCTTGTTTTATGAAGGAATGTGGAAGAGACATATGCTGCTTGATTTGCAATAAGCTGACCAAGACTTGTCAGAGACTGAAAATAATTCATGCCTCAGACATTGATACTACAAAAGGCAACAACCAGAGATGTCTCCCTGAAGGCTGGGACTTTGGACTGAAAGTCAAGCTGCTGATTAGATAAAGGGAAAGCCCTTTTGTTCAATCACCTGCAACAAACAAGGCTGGGGGAAAAGGCATGCATCTCCAAAAAGCCAAAGCCACCAGCTGCGCTGAGAGAATCATGCCCGGCTGAGTTTGGGGTGTGGGGGAACACAGCTCACAGAAGCCAGGCTTACAAACTTCCCCCCCAACCGAGTGCGGTGGGGGAGAGGAGATTTTTGGGTGTGTGGCATAACCTCTGGCCAGAGGTACTGAACATCCATCCTCAACTATACAAACTGGCCCAGCTGTGTGAAACCCAACCCCACAGGCCAAAACCCACGGGACTTTCACGTGAGAGGCAGCTGAGACCATCAAAGACCCCCCAAGGTGCCCCCCCGGATGCCTTGCACTACAGGACCACATGTGATGCAACAGATCCAAAGTCTGTTGCAAGAGACAATGGCAAACTCCAGGGACATGCCTAGACATCACCCCCTGGCTTGAGGGTATATTAACCCAGGGCACTCTGTGCTTTCTGGGGGACCTTCACCATCAAGAAGACCGGCAGGAGAGAATCATCGGGATGCCAGTGGGACCCACGGAGCGGTGATACTCTTTTATTCTGCCTCTGTCACTTCTCTGTCCCCTCAGCCTTTTTCCTTTTCCTCCCTTTCTCTTCTCTTTCTCTCTCTTTCTCTCATATTTACTATCAAATAAAACCCATACTATTGACTGGCATATGGTCTCGTTTGCACCTTAATTCGGGCAGAGGTATTTCTAAGAACCTAGTAATCAGATCATGACAAGACTGTAGAGGAACATCGACATCCAATCCCTGGACCTCAGTGCCCTACCCATAAGATTATGCACAATGCTAGTTTTACAGGGAAAAGCTGTTAGGCATTAACATTAATTAAAAATAATTTGTTATTTCTTGCTGAAATGTTCTACTTTCATCCCTATTTCCTTTCAGGGCTCTGCATTGGCCATACTCAGCCTCTGAATATTTGACTTTTTCCCTGTTCTAGCTGTCACCCTTTGCCTTCATGGATTGTTCCCCTGTATCGCTCACCCTCTATTGCCCTGTTTGTGACAGTCTCCTTATAGTAACAGATATTACTTTTCTTATAGAAGTAAGATACTCTTTTCAAGAGTGTGCATTGAAATTGGTAGTTGTACCTGTGTGTTTGCTGTGTTTTGATCATGCAGGAAATGAATTCCATCCATGAGTACAAATCTTGTCAATGTGGATTTTTTATCCCAATAAATCTTAGCCAGGCATTTTTATCTGTGTAAAGTTTTAGTAATGCTTTTTGTATAAATAAAATTTTGTCAACATATTTTTCATTCTACCAAAAAATCACAGAGGGTGAAAATGCATATAAGACTTAGTCGGTATGTTGTACCAAGCAGTTTAAAACAAACCAACCCTGCCTGAAATATAAACACCTAAACGTGTTTTCCAACATAGTACAACACAGAAATAAGTTAGATGAGTTAATCCAAAGGAAAAACAAGATTATGTGGGCAACCTGGACTAGGAATTTTGGAACATCAGCTGTGCTAAGTCCCCTTGATTCCTTAACTTAGTTCCCATAAACACCCAGATAAATTCCAAAGAGGTACCATACTGTTAAGTTACAGCCAAACATTTCTGAAGAGAGTTCCTTTCACTCCCCAGAATGAGTATTTTCCCTTGTTGTGTTATACAGGGCTAGAGTATGGTCCGTGTTAGAGCCAGCTGCAGCTGCCAGCTGGACTGTTTGCCACATTCTCAGGTATCTGATTTCTGATTTGAAAAGTGATCAGCAATCCAGCGGGCAATGAGTCCCTAACAGTTTCTGTGGCTCTCTTGTTCTGCTTAGCACTCAGGAATGTGTCAATGGTAGTACAGAAGTAAACAAAAGGGAAAGTGTCAGTGGGAGGAGGCTTTTGCAATTGAACCCTGAATTTTCGAAAGTGGAGACAAAAGTGCCCCCATAATCTCGGGGGGAATTTTCATATTTCTTGTGTGAAAATTTGTCTCAGTAGGGCTTTTTTTCAAAGGAAGAAGGACATAGGAAAGATGTTAAAGACATATGTTTTGATAAATTAAAGATTAGCCTAAGAATATTGGCTGCAGCTGCAGCAGGACTAGGAATAATGAAGTAGAATTGACTGAATAAATGGGCACGAAGAGGCAAAGGTAACTGGTGGAGGTTGATGCACTAATGTAATACTTGAAGAAAATTTTCCCCAGCGTGCTGTCCTGTTTCCTTTTTGGCTGCCTTTCTGCTGCATACAGGAGAGTCACTGGATTGTGTGTTCTGCAGCTGGGAAACAGGCTCTGTTGGGAACAGCAGTTTACAAGAAAGACCTCTGTTGTTCTTTTGGCCTGACAGGGAAAATGGGAAGTAGTCTGTGGACTGAACTCCTTAATGCCTTCTAATGCAATATGTGGTATCAATTCCCAGAATTTCCAGGAATCTCCAAAAAATCCCCTGTTGTTGTCAGTAGTAATGTCAGATATTCCTTAATAAGCCAAGAGCTCACAGATGTGTGAACAGCAGAGAATTAAAATACTGTTCTAATTGCAGTTCCATCTTTCACTGTTTACAGTGTCAAGATAATTAACCCACTTCTTAGCAGATTGTACAGGAGCTTTCTTTTTTTGTGTGATTTATCATTTGTCAATGAGTTGTATTTGTGAGGAGGTTTTTTTGCATATCTAAGAAGTGTATCAGGCCTGACAGGTAAACACCCCATGGACCCTGAGATTAGAATCAGCCATATTTGACATATTTGAAGACAATGCTGAACATTTACAAAAGGGTGCACGAAAGCTTCTGAGGAACAGTATGGCAAAATCTGCCCTGCTTGATGTGTGTTACTTTAATTAGAATTCCTACAGGAAATGTACAAAATCGCTGTCTTGCAGCAGAAAAAACCTTCAACCTGACAAACGTCCAAAAAGGACGTAGGACTTTCTTTTTTGTCATTTGACATGAGAGTTATGCAACTCACCACACCTTATGGTCTGTGCTTATCATGCCCTTTCTTTCTCAGAAGCATGCTTACAGTCTCTTTGCTATTGCAGTCAATAAACCAAATATAAATGTCTTCCTTACCTGTAATGGCAAGGGGACTTGAAATATGCAGAAATGCGTATGCTGTCCTTCTCTGCATTATTGTCCATTTCTCTTTGTATCTGGGGAAAATGGAAATTTCCATAATGGAAAATGGAAGTTTCCTTAAAATTCTACATTGTGAATTCACCTAGACCAACTTTTCCAGTGATTCTATGTATAAACAGTAAGGCAAATTATAGGATTTTGGAGTTTTGGTTGTGTGTATTGGACTCAAAGAATGCCATGCTGTCAGCAGTGCTGTTAGGGCTGGCAAACTGCACAAGGTGGTGAAAGATTATTTTTAATTGCAGGACAACTTACTGCCATAGAATCAGTAGCTGATATGCCTCCAACATATTGTTGAGTAGCTTTTGGTAAGAGATGTCTCACATTTCTATGTAGTTGATATGACCATATGCTTCTAACATATGCCTGGAGCTGTCATGGCTGTGGAGTAAGTTGCACACAGATCTTCCAGTGTTATTTTCAAGTTAGCAGCCAGGGTTGCTATTTTTTTTCTAAACCTTTAGCTTTATTATCTGATGTTAATCAGCTATTGCCATGTACCAAGCTTAGGAGAATATGTATTAGAAGGCACTTCACAGAAACTTCAGAGTTTCTGCGTTCGTCCTTTTGGACCTTTATGATGTATTCGTTTTCTCCTCTTGGTATAGCTGTAGAAGAAGGAGATGGAATAGCAGCTGGTCCTGCTGTTGCTGAAAGGTCTGCAGCACCCTCTGTGTGGCAGTGTCATGGTGTGGTTGTACAGCTGATTAGTGCCCCAATTATCTGTGTGCAGTGCACTTCTTTACAAGGGGTCCTATACACTCAGTAGTCACAGCTGCAGTGGGGAATGTTTGGCGCACAGTTGGTTTTTTTGGTTTGAAAATGGCATTTCTTACCTGAAAGAGGTGAACTGTGGGAGGTTAAGTGAGAAATTATGGAGTGTTTACGTTTTATTCTTTCAGGTGAAATACAGTGACTGGCTTCTAGTTCTTGCCATGTGTACCTTATGGCCAATTCCTTAATGTGTATAGTCTAGCATTTGTGCTAAGTATGTGGGATATTTGCTGAGATTATTAAACATATGTTCATATGCATTCATTGCATATTCTACTCCTTTCTTCTCTCTCCTTCCCCACATACACCTTTTAGCATTGATGTAAAAGGCAGAGACATTGAGTGAGAAAAAAGTGAACTGATACTTTTGACTGCAATAGCCAGTGCTCAAGGAAGGAGTTTGCTTTGTGTGTAACCTTAAGCGTGTTTATTGCTTACATCATAACTAAAATAATGTAATTTCTCTTTGGTGCTTGATGCTTATTTATTTTTTTTTTCATATTAGGTTAGCTTACACAAACCAGAAATTAAGCTGGAATCACTAAAAGAGGATATTAAGGATTTTCTGAAGACATCAGGTTTGTAAGACTTCATTGATACATTTGTGAATAGTATAGATTTATGTAAGAACATGTGTGATGAAAATAGTAGTTTGTGCAGCTTGGTGTCTTGTCACTGACAGTAGCCAGAAGCAGACATTCAGTGATTCCAGATTATTAAACCAGATAGAGAAAATTAAAAAGGAAAATGTTGTTGGATTCCATCTGCTTTTTGAAAAAAAATACTATGCAAAGAAGTGCTTTTATCATTTTATAAGGTACTGGTTATTTTTTTGAAAGTTCTGAGTGAAACGAAAGTTCAGTCACTTCTGAAAATGGAAATTAACTTTCATGGAGATACTCTTGAAAATTTTACCTTTAGTTAAATTTCCAATTTGCATTGGAAGTTGTAGGCTATGTAACTATAATGTGAGGATCTTATGATAAGTGATCTCGGATTTATAATCATCAGGAATGCTGTGTCTATTCATATTAATTGTTGGTTTAATAAAATGGTGGCTTTGAAAAATTAGAATGTAAATTTTTTAACCAAAACTGTGTTGTAATTGTTTGAATAGCAGGTGGAAATAAAGGATATTCGGTCTTTATAGAGATTTTAACTTGCAGTTTGCCTGCCTTAATTAGATTAAGGTTTTCTCGTCTCTTCCTGTCTGTCTGGTAGGTAGACATGAACTGAGACCAAACATAAAACTCCAGTGATTGCAAAGCAACCTCTGATTCATGTTCTGTTAGTATTAATTCCTAAAGTTGTCTTCTGGTGTTTTTTTTTATTTTAACAGGTTGGGAAAAGAAACTTCAGAATGCTGTTTATAGTGAACTCAATGTGTGAGTTTATTTAATATTTTTACTTAATGGGTTCTACTCACATGATTTACTTTTGATCCATTTGTATATATAGGTGTATGGTATGTTACAAGAATCTGCAATATCTGTCATAGCAAGAGTACCTGCTTCATTTCTGTTTTTAAAGTGCCATTATTTCTTTTTCATCCTAGTGAAAATACTGGACTCAAGTGCATTTTAAAGAATGAGTGAAATAAATATCATCACATTTTGTAGTTACTTTAGTATTTTCTTTTTTGCTTTACTTCCAAAGATACCAAGAGTCGTAATATAATCCTTGTGTAAATGAGGTAGTTGCTGCAAATAAGTTTTAATTGAGGTGTTTATCACAGCATTGCATGTATTTGTTGTATTATTTATTTTTAAAAGTCTTTAAGATCCTAGACCTCTAGACTTCCCAGGTCAGTGCTCATCATGCTTGGGATATGGTTATAAACACAGTAAAATTTGTCAAGTTTCCTTTTTATTATTGTTCAGCAAACTTTGGATGAGACTTTTGGGAAGCATAATTTTTCTTTGCTTTCTGACACAGTGGAAAGGTGAATTTCATAACAGATATAGCCATAAATGCAACTATAAAATATGTGTATGCAAATCTGTTTGTGCTAATTTAAATAAGCTTGTTAACATTATCAGTTTAGCACAATATGTATTTAGTGGTATGAGGGACTTAATTCAGCAAAATGCTTCTATCTGTTAGTAAGGATTCATCTTCATCATGTCTTTCCAGGGAAAAATATTTACCTGTCTCTAGGGCTAATGCACGGAAATAAGCAGCAAAATAACAAAGTTAGCCCTGGAAAATTGAAATTAACTATGAACACCATAATTTCATGAGCACTGTGGAAAAGCCAAGAAACAACATTGCTGAAATCTGTTAGTATTGATTCCATTTTACACACTGGGACAGAATAGACCAGAACAAATTTGCAGCAAGTACAAGAATGATCTTATCAGTTAAAAATGGGAAGAAATTTGGGGGGAGGGTTTCCTGAAAACATGTGATAGGAACTGGTTGAATACATTCAAACAAATGAAAATTCAGGCTATTACAGAAGCTATGATAAATTTTGTTTCCTGGAAGATGTTTGAGACACTTGAAATTAAGCTGGATAAAATGTTTGGCAAAAACTCATTGGAAATAACCTGCACTACTGAAAGATAAATTAGTGTTTTGGTTTGGTTTTTAATTTTTCTTCCAGCTTTTGTATTTTGGCATAATGCAATTTATGAGTGGGTATTCGACTGTGCTTAAGTCAACACCTCCAAGTTCTAATTACTCTGGACATGTACATGTTCACTACTGATTTTTAAAAGGAGATCCTCAAAAAAAAATATTGTCTCTTGAAAAAATGTGATGATGTGGAGAGTGGAAGTTCCAGGGAATCATAAAGATGACATGATGTGAAGAGTGTGAAGAGAATACACTTTTTAAATGCCTGATTTGTTAATGTAATGATTTGATTTTATTTTACAAATATGTGAAATTATAAGGGAGCATTATTTTTAATATAAGAAAAACTTATGTTGAAATGTTATTAATCTTACATATTGTTACCTTGTTTGTATCCATAGACTGAATGAGAAAAAAAAAACTTCTAAAAATAATACTTACTTTTGATCAACAGGCATTTGTGTTTTTACTAGTGCTCTCATGAAAGAAGTTATACTTAGGTTTACAAATACAGGATTAATTAAGCAAAATAAGAAATCAGAATATTTAAAGTTTACTATAATTTCTCCTTAAGGTTTCCTTCTCCCTGTCATCCTGCAGCGCCGCCTGAGCATATTAAAGAACCTTTAGCCTACATGCGGAAAGCACAGGTTGGTGGTTATCCATGTTGCCATTCATATCAGATCTTTAATTAGGCTGTTTGAGCTTTGCTCTGTAGAATGTTATTGTATTTCTAGGTTTTATACCTTAGGAAAAGCACGGATTTGTAATTGCATCAAAGTTAATAGTAATATTGTATATGTAACATTTTACGTAAATACACAAAATGCTCAAGTAATTCTCCAGCCATGAAAGAAGTATGATATAGTAGCAAGTAGATGAAAAATGTAGAATAGAGATGATGTAAATATGTCAAAGAAGAGAATTTGGTTTCACTGAGAAGAAGAAAAGGTGTAGAAGGTGTAAAAGGTGTATAAGCTATAGGTCATTTCACTTAGGTTTACAAAAACTTTTATTTGAAGAGACACAGGCAGTTTTGTAATGAAAGATAACAGGCTGCAGAGATAGTGAGATCTTCAGAAAGAAGAGCTATATTTAGTACTTAGAAATGTGAAAGGAAGATGAAAAATATAGAGCTAAGGAGCTTATGGCATATTGAAGGAGAATAAGAGAAACTGGACCATAAAGATTAAATGAGGATTTTTGGTGTCAGGAAAAAATGTTTTTGCTTTGTTGGTTTTATTTCTTCGCCACTATATGCCATTTGAAACAAACAAAAAAAAATCCACATAAAAATAAAAGAAAAATTAACAAGCTTCAAGAATATGATCTAACCAAAACATCTTAGGAGGAATAAAAGTATACTTGACTCCACTTTTTGTATACATTACAGTATTCTTTTACAAAATACTCAACAAACTGTGTTACATTTACAGTCATATTGTTGTTTATTCCACTAAGTCTTATCTCTCTGTCCTGGGTTTCAGTCTTTAGGATTTGGGGATAAAGATTGCTTTAATTAATTTTTCTTGTATGGTATGAAATGTAATGCCACAATTTGCTGCCTGAAAAGAATCACTCTTATTAGTTGATTAATGCAAACACCACAGAGAAATATCTATATGCATGTTTGTCTAAACCAGTTTCATAGGTTATTATTTTACAAAAGTGTATGTAATACTTGCAGTAAATTTAGCTGTATGTAGAAGGGCCTGTTGTTCTAGTAGTTTAAAAATGAGCAGAAGTCCTGTCTTTGCTAGTTTCAAAATTTGATAGCCCTATTTCAAAGAGTATTAGTCACTATGTCCTCTGGGTGGGTTAACCCTGGTAGGCAGCTCAGCCACTCACTCATTTTCCCCCAGCAAAATGAGAGAGAATCAAAAGGGCAAAAGTGAGAAGTCGTGTTACAAAGACAGTTTAATTGGCAAAGCTAAAGCTACATGTCAACAAAGCAAAGTAGGAATACATTCATTACTTTCCATCGTCAAGAAACTTTTGTCCCACCTTCTTTATTTGGAACATGATGTTGTGTGGTCTGGAATATCCCATTGCTCACTAGGGGTCAGCTGTTCCAGCTCTGTCTCCTCTCAATTTCTTGTGCACTCCCAGCCTCCTCACCATTGGGGAAGCATTAGAAACAGAGAAGACCTTGAAGCTATGTATGCACTTCTCAGCAACAGCTAAAACATTGGTGTGTTATCAACACCCTTTTGGCCACAAATTCAAAAGACAGCACCGTACCAACTACTATGAAGAAAATTAACTCTATCCCAGCCAAAACCAGTAGATGCTCTTTCAAACCTTTTCTTGAAATACAGCTCTTTGATAAAGACTTGTGAATCCTTTCCACAGAGAAATACTGCTAAATGATAATTGTGAAATAGTAACAAATGCACAGTTAGGGAACTAACGTTATCTTGTGTAAAACCACTGAGATACATGTGAGCATTTGATTTTCAAGGTTACACACATTTATCAGTGTAGCTAATGGTCCTGTAAGAAAACAAGCATCATCAGGTCAATTAAATCACAACTAGGTTTTGTTTTGTTACTCTTTTTGATTAAAGAACAATAAACAATGTAAAAAGCTTACAAAGTCAGTGTTTCAAGGATTTTGTTTGTTTGTTTAAAATATTTGGAAGTAGTTAAAATTCAAGTATTCAGGTTGTTAATACCTTTTGGGAGAGAGATAAAAGTGAAAACAATTTACTTCCATAGGTATTGAAAATCTAATTAATGTTCTGAAAGTAGAAGACTGGTTTTGTTTTATTTGTAGGTAGATTTTTTATTTTTTACTTTATTTTCGTTTAGCATCACAGCAGTTGGAAAAAAATATTTTGGTGCTATCATCAAAATTTGTCCCCATAGCAAAATGTCTATATAAGTCATATTTGTCATATTCTATTTTTATTAGATATGATCACCATTTAAGATGTTGTTTCCATTGTTATAAGTTTGTTGACAATTTCTTTATCCTTTTCTATCTTAATTACTTCTGTTCTTTTCTATCTTAATTAATTTTACTCTACTTCTACCCTTACCCCTGGAAATAAAGGTGCTCCTCCCTGAAAACCATCTTTGATAGTTATTGGAATGACTTTGAATCAGTGATTTAAACTATATTAATATTTTTTCTAGAGTAGGTGTGAAAGTACTCATAATTAATCCTTTTTCTCCTCACATTGGTTCTGTTTTCTCATAGGTGTCAGACTGAAGTTTTTATATTGCTTTCTTTTCCTACCTCAAAAGAAAACCAGATTTCTAGTAAAGAATAGAGCATTAATGGCAATGAGTAGTAATGCTGTAAGTCATAGAATCATAGAATGGTTGGGGTTGGAAGGGACCTTAAAGATCATCTGGTTTCAACCTTACCTTGCAGGGATACCTCCCACTAGGTCAGGTTGCTCAGAGCCTCATCCAGCCTTGAACACTTTCAGGGAAGGAGCATCCACAGCTTCTCTGGGCAACCTGTTCAGTGTCTCACCACCCTCACAGTAAAGAATTTCTTCCTCATATCTCATCTATACCTGCCCTTTCAGTTTAAATCAATTCATCCTTGTCCTATCACTACATGCCCTTGTTAAAAATCCTTTGCACCCCCTGCTTCACGGAGGGCCTTTAGGTGTTGAAAACCATTCTGTGATTCTATGAAATTGTTTTCAAATTGCAGTACCTTCCTCAGTTTCAGCTATTTTACTGAATGTTATAATTGTAACCATAGCAATCCTAATAGTGTGTTTTCTTAGTGTTAAATTTCTTCATAAGACTAGAGGAATCATCTTGTTAAATGTATTGTTCCCATCAATAAAATGACTTTATGAGCTCTGCCTCTGCCTTTTATTTCAGTCAAGAACAGTGCATTCTGTTTCTGCTCACTTCAGGTAGGTAACTGCTGTCCTGGAGAAAGGGCACAGTATCTTGCTTGGAAAGGCTGTATAACCCTCACTTCTGTTTTGACTTTTTTGCATTTATTTGAATATCTTTTACTGGGTAGAGTCTTGAAAGCTGAATTATGTTACAGTTTATGACTGTCTGTAAGTGATTTATTACCAACATGTTGCTGCCCAATGCAGTAATGGATTAATGTCTGGTGTGGCAGTTGTAAGACACACCAGAGTGTTGACATCCATTGTTCCTTGGAATTTGATGGTTCTTGGTCTTGCAAAGCTGCCATCTGCCTCTTCTATGCTGCCTTTTTAGCTTACAAATCTTTAAGCACATCTGTGCTGTTGCCCTCCCTATTCCCCCCACCCTGTCCTCCCTTAATTTTGATGGTATCATGAAGTGATGGCGCCAGTGGTACCAAACTGAGTGGAGAAGTGGCTGCTTCAGAAGGGAGAGTCACTGTGCAGAAACACTTGGATATGTTGGAAGAGTGGGCTAACAAAAGCCTTATGATGTACAAGCACAAATGTAAGGTCTGGCATATGGGAAAACCTAATCCAGGAGTGCAGCACAGGCTGGGATCTGCCTGTCTGGGGAGCAGCTGGAAGGAAATGAACCTGAAGGACCTGGTGGCCAACAAGCTCCATATGAGTAGACAGTGTGCTGCTACAGCAAAGAGAGGCATCAGGATGCTGGGTTGAATTGGTGTGGGCATCACCAGCAGAGGTAAAGAAGTCATTATCCCACTCTACTTAGCTCTTGTCAGGTCACATCTGGAGTACTGTGTTCAGTTTTGGTCCCCACTGTACAAAAAAGGGTGAGGACAGACTGGAGAGGGTCCAGAGAAGGGCCACAGAGAGGGCTCACAAAGAACTGAGAAGCCTGAAATGTGAGAAAAGGCTGAGAGAGCTGGGTTTGTTCAGCCTTGAGAAAAGGAGCCTTAGGGGAGACCTTATCGCCATCTTCCAGTGTTTAAAGGGGGGCTGCAGAGTAAATGGAGAGCCCTTTTTACAGAGAGTCACATGGAGGAGATGAGAATTAATGGAAACAATTCTGATTGGACAGAAGAGGAAAACTTCTCACATTGGAGCCAATCATCCATTGGAGTAATCTTAGGGAGACAACATTGGACACTTAGGATTTGGCTGGACAGGAGGCTGGTCCATCTGATCTAGACCATGCTTTCACCAAAAAAGACTGTACCTTTAACTTCGTTTTTGCTGCTACTACCTGTGTATTCTCCATTTCCACTTACTTATCCTATATGGCCTAATAGTCTTCATGCTCTCTCCCTTATTTCTCTAGCAACAAAACCTCACTTCTTAGCACAATGGTAAATGTTCGATACGACCCCTTTGTGAGAGATGAACCAGTTTGTGGCATGGTGTTGTGTATCCAGCATTGGAAAGGAATTTAAATATGATAGAACAGAAAGAAAAATATTACACGGTGTGTAATAAAAAAATACGCAGTTTGGGAAACATTACAGTCAAAACTCAGATTTGTTTTGTTTATGTAAAAGAAAGTGAAAGGATGCCTTGATTGTGAGGAAAAAATTCTGGTGAAAGATAGCTTTTTTTTTTTCATGGAAAAAGATATAAGAGGATCTCATAAATGATCTTGTAAATGGAAGCTAAAATGAAACAATGATAGACAAGGTTTTTAATTTATTTTTTTAACAGAGCAATTGAACATCTGCCCTTCCCTTCATTTGCTTCCTGTCTAATAAACTGCAGCCTCTTCTGGACAGAACTTCGAGGAGCATGGTTAAACAGTAACTAACTGTTGGAGAATTTGTGTCTAGAGCAAATTACAAGTAATAAATAAAATTAAATGAAATTAAGAGGAGTCTTTGCATTCATGTGATTGAGGTCTGGCTCGTCATCCACAGAAAACCAAATTAAGTATAAAACCCACCAGTGGTGCTGTAACCACGGAAGCAAAGTACTAAGTCCGTTGACAAGGAAGTCAATACTAATTGGCATTAACTTTAGAGAAATTAGCCATGGATTAGGCACTATTGAAGCCTAGTGCAATGGTCAGAAGAATCTGATTGCTTGTTAAGCTGTCCACTGCCCACTGAGGTAATTGTCTACTTCTGGTTTTCTCTGATTAGAGAACTATTTCCTGAGCATTATGTTAGAACTATTTTTTTAAGCATTACAAAATACCAAACTGCTAACTTTCCTTACTTTCTGACAACATCAAAGATACATCTTGTGGAGAAAGACTGCCAGTCTCTTTAGGTCACAAAGTGGAGAAGGCATTTGCTATGCACAGTTGATTGACCTCTTTACAATTGTTTGCAAAATTTGTTAGATGTTGATCTATAAAGAAACTTGATCATTAGGCATATATAAAAATCAGTAATTGTGAAATACAAGCTTTTTTTGAGATCTGAAATGTGAACAACTAAATTTTCTTCTTCTTTATTTTATTGTAAAGAATGAAATTGGTTTGATCTATTGTTTCCATGTAAAGAAGCATGTAAATATTCCCTTCATATTTCTGCAGATGTCAGTCAGTGACTCTTGCTATCCTTTTACATATATCTGACTTCAAAAAACTGCTTGTTATTACATGGTAAATTCAATTTTCAGGGAAAAGAAATCCTTATAATTTATCTTTCGTTTGTGTTTTAGGGAAGCTGGGAGAAGCGAATTCTGAAAAGTCTGAACAGCATGTGCACGGAACTCAATATCCCACTAGCACAGAAGGTAATGTATTGTTAATTTTCTGTTGTCAAACTGGCATTTTCTCTGAAGTTAAGCCTTGTCTTGCACACTTGTAATGTAATCTTGATTTTACACATGGTTATCAAGAGCTACAGGTCCAGTATCTAAATAATTTTAATGCAGAATAATTTTCAGAGATGGTGGCAATGAATGCATCAGCTCAGCTTTGGAGAAGATGAAGGCCCTGGGCAGATTTTCCTCTTTGCTGTTGCAGTACTTATCGCCTTGAGGGAGCAGCATGTTGGAAAGCTAATTACTGTGTTCATTGCTCTTAGCAGAGTATTTTGTGTGCAGACTCAGCTGTATAACTTGTGCAGCCTGTGGGCAATACAGATGAACTTTGTGTGCAGAGAAGGCTGTAGTTGAACTGGTACATGAGGAGAGATACTTGAGCATTGCTGATTTTGTTTGTCATTCATTCTGGTCTGGGTTTTGTTGTTGTTGTTGGTTTTTTTAGGTTTTTTAAAATTAGTATAGAGGCTTTTGTTTTAAAGATCATGGAATTAGAGTGTAATGTTAAAATGTTTTGTGCATTCTCCTGTTATACCTCTGTGATAGGTGTCAGAACCTCTATGGTTCATCATGAGATAAAGGATGCAGCTCTGTATTTGTTTTTCATGACTGCCAGGCCACAGGAATTTGATAAAGTCCAACAGCTCTATGGAATGGGCAGTAAATGTTCAGTAACATAAAACTGAGTACTAAATATCCTAAAATTCATTACTAAACACCTGAAACTATTTAATGGGCTCCTTGTCTTCCTGGAACTGGAACTTTGGCTTTCTACAATATAGTATACTTTCAGGCTGGGGATAATTTCTGAGTAAGTGAGTTTGTATTGCTATTTTGTAAAACATTGCATTAATGTATAGTTGAAATGAATATATATTTGAATTAGGCATGTTTTTATTCATTCTGTTGAAAAAAGAAGATATACCTTTTTGTGCCTTTCAGAGACCTGTAAATGAACAAAAAGAACTGCTTAATAAATGGAATGAAATGGGAACTGATGAGCCGGGTAAGGTCAACTAGATTTACAGGCATTACATTTTTGTACATAGAAAGGCAGCATGCACATCTTACTTACCAGTCAAAGGTTAATCTAATCTCTTCAAGGTAAATTGATTTTGATCTTTCTTTCATTGGTAATGTGTCGTTATGCATAAGTAAATACTTATTTCATTGTAATTTTGTTTCAAGTTACTGTACTAACATTGAATCATCACTGAGAGGTTATTGTATAATACTCCATATTCCAGTGCTTTAGAGATTTATTCAACTAGGACACAGCTCGTCTTACTGTAAACTCAGGCTAACACAAAATGTTCAGAACTATGGATAATTAAGCTCAGATGTTTTCTTGACAAAAGATAAAAATAACTCTTGCACAGAATAATCAGTGATGATATACTTTGGGAGAGCATGGCTAACTCCAATGTTAGTTCATAGCCAAGTTCCTTAATAAGGATTTTGCAGAGGTGCTGGTTTGTATCACAGTACCACCTCTCTGATGGCAAACACTTTGTATGGATTGTTTAGTACTACTCCCCAGTTCTCATTTGACAGCAATACGTGTAATTCAACAATCTAAGCTGTTAAAAAATACCCTGCTTTTGCATATCTCTCTCAAGTCTAAAAATGGTTCAGTCTAAACACTTATGAGGATTAAGCAAAAGCTTCCTGTGACTGCTTCATAGAATCATAGAAGGGTTTGGTCTGGAAGGGACCTTAAAGAATAACCTCCTGTTCATTTATTTGGGGTTTACAAAATTAAGGCATTATCAGTATCATAATCATGACAGAATATGTGGTGGTTGTTGCCATGTTTGTGATGATGTTATTTTGACCTTTGCACTGTTATTTAAATTGCTAGATAACAATTATATGTTAGAGATATATTGCATGGTTTTTTTCATCTTTTGGTTTTAACATAGCATCATTGAAATCTTAACTTCAGATCTAAGTCTTTTCCGGCCTGTTTATGCACCTAAAGATTTTCTTGAGGTAAGCATCTATGAAACAATACTCAGCCATTGGCTTGTATCCCTTATAGGCTTTTATGTGAAGTGGGAAAAATAATTGTTAAGTGTATTTCGTACTAGTTGTCTTTTATAGCAAGTGAAATTTGACATGGTTTTTATGCGTCCTTGTTTGATTTACAGAACAAAATGCTATTGTCACTTTTTTTTTGACAGCAGTTTTAAATTGTACCTGTGATAAACTTCTCCAAAGCATAGTCTGGTCCCAACATTTTTTCCTCTGAGAGCAATTCTCAACTGAATTTGTAACCATTTTACATTTTAAATTCCAATATTGTAAGCTCATAAATCACCATATGTGAAGCTGATAGACAGATAGTAGATTGCAGACTTGTATGCAGTTGAAGTTGTAGGTCATCTAGGAAGGTTGTAAAAAATCAAACATGAAACGGAACTGTGTGGAATTTCAAGGTTTTTGTATATACTCAAACAGAACCATTAAAAAATTGGTGACTGTGGAATCTTTAAAGTCTGAAATGTCAGTATTATTCATCATTTTCTATGACTCAAGCAGAGAACATCATAGTAAAACAGAACTTATTTCATGTTACTCCTTTTTTTCAGTTGATCAAAACAATGTTGAAAATGTTTAATTTTGTGTTCCATCATTGTACTAACAGCCATGGTGTGTTTTTAATCTTGGATCTGTAAATAGCTTTATTCAGTGGCCCTCATGATCACTCTTTTTTTCTTTTACATTGTTTTCTTTCCAGAGTTTGCAGTTTCTTAAAATTTACAGGTCTGACAGTGAGGTTATATGGTATTAGAATACTTACAAGAGTGAGAATTGTAGAGGTACGATGTTATGAAAGAATTTCATAAAAGCTGGAAATTCATGTTAGGAACAATCTTTGCAGTTCAACATCATATCAAAATCTATACCTTGGAATAACAGTATGTAAGAGACTGTAAATTCCTTTATAGATCACAGTTACTTACCTTTACATGATTCCTTGTCCTTTAAATTTTATATTTGCTTTATGTTTTGAATTCTGTAATTTTTTTTTTATTCTATAAAAGAAGATATTTTGATCTATTATTTAGTAAGGCATTATTTTAGTAGCCAATTATGTAGCACTTTTATTGGAAGCTCTGTAAGATTGCCAGTGTAAGAAGATGGATAAAAATTCTTTCAGAGAAGAGTAATACTGAAGAATATCCTTGATACTGTAACCATCAGAAATATACTGTTTGCATTGGAATAGCTTCAATGAGGAAGTAAATTTTAGTCAAGACATTACTATGTAGCCAGCACTTAATAGCATATATCAAAAATTATTTCTGCTCTTTTATTTCATAATTTGAGCTGACTTTTCAAAGTAGAATATGTTAGCTTCCTTAAAAATTTCAATCCTTTTTGATTTTGAAAATGTTGAGATATAATTTGGTAATTTGGGTCTGTATATATACATTGTGGGAAATGGTTTTATGCTGAATGTACTGTTTGTAATACTGATGATGTTGAGAAGAGTTCTGAATATAAGCAAGAAATGACAGAGCTACAATTTTTAAGGTACTGATGAATCTTCGAAACCCTAATTATGAAAATGGAGAACAGCCTAGTTTCAGAAATCATCTGGGGCTAATTCAGGTTCCTTTAAAAGTTAAAGATATTCCAGAACTGGTAAGTATATTTTGTTCTTATAAGAGGTTTCTGTAAGAGTTATTTTTTCTTGCTAATGAAAATTATTCCAAAGAATGAAAAAGAATATTAGTATCATCGTAAGTTTCTCTATTTGAAAGTGAAAACCAATCTAAATATGTAGTTAAAATACAGAGCATAAAGAAGTTCTATGAAAAAACATTTTTAATGAAAAATAAAACATAAACAGTACATTTTCTGCCAGTAGGGAAGTTTTGATTTTATGCCACACAAGTTTAATTTGTGCCAAAGATACACTTCTGTATATGTTATTCACTTAATTTTTTTTCTGTACAAGAAACTTCAAATTTATAGCCCATCTTAATTCTGCAGATATTGTACAAGATCAGTAGCCTGACAATGAGTTAACTTCTGACTTTCTTCTCAATATAATTTTAAATCCCTTTATTGCCAGGTTGTAAATGAAAAGAAATGTTTGAGTACTAGTGTATTTTAATTAGAAACTAGGAGATTTTTTCTGGATGCTTCACTGACGAGGCTCTTGGAGATTTTATGCTAATAGAAAAACTTTTACCTGGGTTGGAAAAGAGATGGGAATTAGAGATCCTTAACATGATCTTTCATTCACTGCTTTACTCCGTCCAGGTGTAGCTCATACTTGACATGCAAACTGGGGCTTATAACTAAAACTAGAGTAAGAATTGATGTGAGATTCTATTTCAAATATATACATTTAGAAGAACTTAATTTGGTTTAGAAAATATTCACAATAAGCATTTAAGGAGAAATCTCAGGTGATTTAGAGAACTAAACATTGTTAGTTACTTTTTTATGGTTCTGTTTCTTTTCAGAAAGAAGACTTTAGTGAACTAGGTTTAAATATAGGACAGCTAGGTATTGATGATTCAGCACAAGTGCCTCCTGGTAAGCTAATGCCATGCTTCAGTCATTCAAACAGAACACTAATGAGTAGAATACTTTGAAATTATAAAAAAAAAAGTGTATTTTTCCCATAGTAAAGCCTAAATATTTGTTCTGTAACTATGATTGTAGTAATTTTTGTAATAAAATATAGCTAATAATAGAAAGCACTGCATACATGAAGAGTCAGATTTGGAGAAGATTTTAAATCGTCACCTTAAGTTGTGAATACATTAATTTCAAATGTCTGAACACTTCAGGATCTAGAGAACCACACTGCCTGTTTCCAAAAATACAGAAATTATCAATAAATGCTAATCCAGCTAACAGATAGGCATTTATTTTATATATATATATACATGTACGTACATACATATAAACATATTTAAAATAACTGTTTCCAAGAAAATATTACAGGACATATCCATATGTTAATATTCAGTAACTTAAATAGTGCATAATCTCTGTTGATTTTCCATGTAAGCATCTACTGCTGTAGAAAGAGGTATTAAAATGATCTTTCCACATAAAAATGGAAATTGCTATAGTATCACATGATTTTTCTTTTTAAATGGAAACTTGCCTGATTGAAAATCTACGTTCATGTAGTATAGTGCTGCTTTGATAGTTTTGTTTTTGAAACACAAAATTAGTTCTTGAAAAAGAACTTTGACTCTGATGCAAGTTAACTTCTAGTGATGCTAGCAGTAAATAGCAACTGAATGTAATGGTGTGTGGTAAAAATACAAAATACATTATCAGTTGGAGTGTCTTTTTTTCATTTATTTTTTGCCATTGTTTTCTGTGTCTTTATTTTCTAGAGTTCTTTGAAAATGAACATGTACGTGTTGGGCAGAAAGGTATGGATCTGTTTTTATCTGTAATAAACTGTGAGTAATTAATTAGGAGTGCATTTAGTAAATTTGTATCTTAATTTAAATGTACCTCTTAGAATTTTAAGAGCTTATAGTAGCACAAAGCATTATCAGTAATACCATTGTAATTTAGATAATCACTAATACTGTTGTCATTTAGAGAAAGAAAAGCAAACATTTGCAGTCTACCAGAAGCTACCAGATAAAAAGGTTCACAGATATTTCAATAATAACAAAATAGGAAACACATAGACACATCTTTTTGGTGACAACTTAACTTATTCCACTACTGAATTTTCAGTTTAAAATCAAAATTCTGTGGACTCTCTTCTCTGCACACGAAGTTCTCATTACTGTAATGGGATTTATGCCTATGTGTCAGAAGAATCTTTTTAGTGATCAGTTGCAATTGCAGAATATTGCAGTACTTAGCCACTGTTGACAATTCACTTACTTGTCTCTCTATACTACTTTTCCAGAAAAAGTTCCAGGATTGTTTTTGTAGATTAAGAAATAGCCTACCAAAGAAAGGGAAAGTTAAAAGGAATAATAATTAAATAGTTTAAGTTCGCCTATAGAAGAAACATACAAGGAATGGTTGAAATCTACCGATATTTACTCATTACTGACACTTCTGAATCCTGCTGAACATTTACACCATCAAAGGAAAAATAGACAGGATATTGTCCCAAAAGTGCTCCATTCTAATTTTTTTGTTACAGTAACAAAACAGTGATCTTTCTTTCTTTCTCACTTCTTTTGTTATCATCTTTCTGTCCTGCACTGTCAATGTTCTAATCTAAGAGCAACTCATTAGGTACTGTCCACCTCTCTGTTCTTTTCCCATTCTTCCAAATAAGTTGTCTTTTCAGGACTTCTTGAGCCATTCCCAACTCCACATTGTCGTTCTTATTCATCATCTCTTGTCTGTGCAGAGCAGTTCTATTCTAGAGAATGCCTTAGCTTTTCCTATATGCAAAGACTAAAAATTTTGTACAAATTTAAGTTAAATGTCTTGACCATGAACTGAAATCCCATTCCATTCAGTGAGAATCCCACTGCATGCTCTAATGGGTGTTACTTATGACTTTGTTTGCCATTGAGGTATTGATTTTGCTTTTATATTAGATGTATTGCCAAGTCTGAGGATTTTATTTTGTTGTGTTTGTATATACCAAAACTACTTTTTAATATTTTGTAAGTCAGTAAGAAAAAATAAGGTAAACACTCATAGATGCTGAGATGAATCACAGTGTTTTTGAAGTTTTGTGGAGAATATAGGAAGTTGTTTTTTTCTCTCTCTCTCTTCGTGCAGGAACAAAGGATCATAGAATGTCTGTGTTAGAGCTCTGCAGCTTAAACAGTAATTTGGCAAACTGGTCAGTTCAGTATTTAAGTGAAGAGGGAAGGAAAGAAAAGTCAATTAGATAGATATTTAATCCCAAACCTCATCCTTCTAAGTCATATCGGGGCAGATATTGTGAATATCAAATTCAGTGAGATATAGAAAAGATGTATGTCTTTCAAGTTTATAGGTTTAAGTAGGGAATGAGATAATCTGTTTTATGGTATGAACAGCACTGCATTCAGCATGCGGCCCTTGTGACAGAGTAGCCTAAAGCTTCACAACAATGACCCATATAAGCAAACCTGTCAACAGTAGAGTATATGTTTTATGTCAATATGAAGGCAAAGCAACATCTTTTGAGAAAGTCTTTATCCTCTAGAGTAAATATACCAATAATGAAAGAGCATGACAGTACACTCTGGAATGGAAAATTCTGGCCCCACTGTTATCTGTGAAGGTACTCATATAGTTAACATGAAAAGAAGGGAGACACAAAAAAAGCCATAATGAGTGGCAGTCTCCTGTTTGAACTGGGATACCACTCAGAGTTAACCAGGAGTATTTTGTGGCCGTAAATGGCTGCTTGTTCTGCATGATGCCACCTTAGTAGCTGCAACTAGCCTTGATACAGTCATGTGTACATACTAAGTGCTATTTTATGACAGAAGGTAGTACAGCCTTGCTGATTAATACCAACTGCCTTGTTTCCCAAGGAATTACTTAAAAATTGCACTGTGGAAATGAAATCTTTTCAGTATTTTCCTATTAGCTAATGCTTACAGCATGGTAAGCCAGTTTTTAAAGTTAAAAATTAAGGTATTTGATACAAGTCTTGCACTGCATCAATTCTTTACCTGCTTTGTTTCTTACAGTTTTAGCAGAGCAAGATAGTGCTGCAGCTCAGCAGTATGTTCGTCAGGGATGTCCAACAGCACTCCGAGCTGATCTGTGGGCCCTCATTCTTAACATTTCTAACCAGCCAGAGGTAAGGAGCAAAGGGAGAGTAAAATGTGAAGACTAGGTGAGAACACAGAAGTGCAAGCACATATCTTCTAGTGATCTTTTTTCCAAAATAGAAATGCTTTACTGAGCTGTCACAGAAACTGATAAATGTTTTATGATTTAAAAAGCTCTGTGCTGTGGTGAAGTCTTTGCCACTCTTCCTAATTTTTTAATAGATATGTGAGCAAAATACTGTAGAACAAATTATTCAATTGACCTGTCTCCTGAGATTTTCTTGTACGATGCTGGCTTTTTTGGAAGGGGGCAAGAAAAAAGATCTGGGGAGAAGACTGAACTCTCTTATCTTTGCTAAGTTTTTTAAAAAGGAGATGTGTTATATCTTTTTCCTGGTTATTTGACCCTGTCATCATATGCATGTACATATCTTATAAATTGCTTTCTATATTATGGCATATACTCTGCATCTGTACAATCAAAAAGACTTAGAGAGGAGCTAGTAAGATGTGGGTTGTTTCCACGTTCTCCTGTACAGCAACAGTTTTTCATTGTACCTTATATTTGATGCAAGTCCTCAACAATGAAGTCTTTTGCAGTATCTGAAGCCATGCCATAGTTATTGCATTTAATATACCTTGAAAAGTTAAATCCCTCTTTAAGATCTTTGCATAATTGGGAAAACTTTGATGTGAGGCTTTTGTACATGCATAATATTTTACCTTGTGATAATTTTTTACACACTTAACAAATTATATTTGTCAGCTGTAGATGAAAAAGAAAAATAAACTATGTACACATACATTAATCTGGTACTCAGTGCAGTAGACATTTTCCTTTAGGAGACATTCTACAGGATCCAGAGTCTTGATACTGAAATGAGTAGATTGTCTGCAGGGAATTAGTGGTGAGACAATACTTTGTGATGATGCTGGAAGAACTCTAGAAAGATGAGGGCAAGTGGCTAGAAAATGGTAATGATAACATCGAGACAAAGTGGTAAGGGCAGATAAAGTGACGCAGACTGGAAAATTAGTCTACTACTTTGTGATTGTTGAAATAAAGGATTGAAAAACAGTGAAATACAAAACACACCCTCCCCATAAAACACAGAAGTTATCAAGTCGGGACAAGATACACTTATGTTGGAGAAAATAATTTAAGCTGTGAGGTAAGTGTATGCAAATGTTTTTCTGTCATGCAAAACTGAAATTGTTCTAATGTAACAACTGTCAGAATTTTCTGTCTTCCTTTCCAAAACGTTTTGCATAGCATTTGTTATCCTGGATTCTAATTTAAAGTTGTTTTATGGACTTTGAGTACTAAAAATATAAATGCATTTAAAAGATAGATTTTCTGAGTGAGACATAGCAGACTGCCCATGGATCAGGTAGGATAGCACATGGGTTACCACAGCTGTGTTAGAAGCTGAATAGCCATGGTTCAGTTTAAGCATTACATTTACTAGTGTTTCACAGAACTAAGTTGTGACTACTGCCAGAATGCCAACACCCTGAGATGCTCTTCTTGCATAGACTGAATACATAGCTTAATTTTTTGTAAAGTATAGCAAAGCAGTTTCCATATACATATATCTGTTTTATGATCTGCTGAATTTCATATAGACTTTATGGATTTATCTAACTCTTCTTTTCTCTACCTCTTGTGAATGATTTCTCTGCTGGAGTTGAGTTGTCTATTTGCAGACATTCCTTGCTGTAATAGTTCTGATTTGCAGTTTAGGTTCTATTACATTTATAGCTGTATGAATCTCTAAATCACATGAACCATGAATTTCCTTTCTTTAATGTAAAACATTATGAGGGTTTGGTATGGGCAGCATTGTGTGTGCTAGCATCCAATATTGTTGTTTGGAAGATTTTATTCAGTAAAGCTCAGCCTCTGTGTAAAGCTAATACACAGCCAAGCAAGTGGTGATAGTAACAATCTAGCATTGTAATCATAAAAGTGATAAACTGTGAGCTCAGTATGCAGGATTATTTAGAAATGTATAAACACATTGCCTGACAGTGAATTGTTTCTTAGTATTCATTTGTAATGGTACGCTTTAGAGGAACTGTGTTAAAAGAGCCTTTTTAAGGTTGCAAAAACAAACATTTAAAGGTGAACAGTGTCACAGTTTATATTGCCTGTGTAAACAGTCCCATTTACTGTATATATATTTTAATCATATGATCTTGAATCACAGAATCACAGTTATTTCCTGTGGGATGTCTGTCTCAAATGGATGGCACACACTTATTGAGAATCTGTTTAATTTTTTTTTCTTCTGTTCATAGTGTTACACAATTATTTATTCTCTGCATGCTGCTGAAACAGTGCTTAGGAAAGAAATTTGTTCATTATCTGATGGACTTTTTCTTCCCCTCTAATTTTTTTGAGTTAATAGGTGGAAAATCTTAGTTCTGAAAATTCCAGCGTGCAAAAATTAGTAACGCTTTACTTTGCTATAGCTTTTACTGAATGTAGTTTCCAGGGTTTAAAAACTTAATAAATAAGTGAGGTGGTAAGTTCATAATGGAGCATTCTGTATATCTGCCTTATCAGAAGCGTTTTTTAGATTAGGATCAGTAGCCAAAGGTCCCCACTGTACCATTCAAACAGCAGAAAACTCAGTTTTAGTAACAGACTGTCATCATCTTTGGCTGGAGGAGGATATACTTTACAGGTAGATTTCACAGATACCTGATGAAAGGAGAATAAGCTTTGGATCCTCTGCAAGGATTTACCAGGAGGGTCTTCCTTTAACTCTTTTGTCTATTTTCTCTTTATGTAATCTGATTAGGTTTTTCTTTTGTCCTTGTTAGATTTGAGAGGCAAATGCAATAGTGCAATTACGTGGCAAGGGTAACTAAAAATGGGTGATGACCTGCCAACAGTTCATCAGTGAGAGTGTAGCTCTAGTGGCAGGGATTTCATGACAGGACACAGGTGGATTGTGCCAGCACAGAGGCTGCTGAGTAATCCAAACCTTAATTTCAGAGAAGGTGAATGGCCAAGTTGTGCTTAAAGTAGCTTTGCTGGGTTCTGCTGAAAGATACTGTTATCTCTAGCCCATGGGCTCCTTTTAGAGTTCCCTAATACTCTCAAGTGGATACAATATGAATGTTTTGGGTGAAATTTTGGGATGTGGCTCTGTAAGATCAAGAAGGCTGGTCACTGCAGTCCTGAAGTGTACTTTATTTCAGTTTGGAAAGATGAGTATGTTTGGAGGTTTGGTATAAAAATATATAATTTTCAGCAAAGCTGCAGTCCATATAAAAATGCAACATATTTTTTAAAGGGAAAAAAATTGCAAATCAATGTTACATGAAGATTTGGCAGACAAAGAAGAAATGTTGAGTCAGATGAAAATGGTAGGATTTTTGTTTTATAACTAAAAACATTTTAAATAACATAAGAAATGCAACACATTTTCGGACACTCCTGAAATTTGCTAGTAGTGGAATTTCTCATCTGGAGAAAAAAATGCAGCCAATAAATAGTAAAAGAAGACTCGAATCTTTTCTAAAGGCTGAGTGAGGCTCTTAAAATATTCCTCACTGTGTAAGTGAGAGACTGATCACCAGAAAGTCTTGTGTCTTGAAAGTAAATCTTGTTTATTATTCAGATCTAAGGAAAAAGTATATTAATAACAGCATCAGTCACAAGCTTCTTGTCTTTACTAAGAGACATGGGCAAGATCCTCTTGTAGCCAAGTTGTTGCTGAAGACTTGACATGATTCCCAAGCCCAGGTTCATTTTGCATCACAGCAATCGTAATTTAAGAGAGAATGAATGGCAGGTAATGAGCTAAAACCTTTATTCCTAGAATGGTTATAATTATGTTTGCTTTGCAAGTCCTTTTTTAGTAATTTGTGATGTGTTTCCTAAACTTTTTTTTGCACGACTTCTATTTCAAGTGAACAGCTTGTCCTTAGAATTGTAGTCTTCTTAGAATCATAGAATGGTGTGGGTTGGAAGGGACCTTAAAGATCATCTAATTCCAACCCCCTGACCATGAGTTTTGGTTTGTGGTTTCTTTGGGTTTGGTTGTTGTTTATTTTTTAAGATTAGCTTCTTGTGTTATAATATAGACAGTCATTGGAGATGGCAAAAAAGATGTTTTTTATTTGGCAGTGTTACACTTGGTTGGACTACAGTACGGATGCTTTAAAATGATGACCAGAGTATTCAAGTAGTTCTTTGTAGCTTTAAAGAACAGAATGCTATGTTCATACTGCAGATAATTTGCATTTAGTAAATATTTATGTCTGATCCTTCCTGAAGAAATAGTGTAATATTTATACCTCCCCTTTTTATTTCTCAGAAGGAAAATTTAAATATTTTCCGTGTGGGAGGCATCAGTACTTAATAAATACAGCTTTTGTCCTCATTCCAACTTAAGAGTTTAGTAATATATTAAATCTAGTGTGTGTAAAAAAGTGTGTACTATTCACTATTCTCTCTCAAAATTCCATCTTACTTCCCACTTTTTCTTCAAATCCTTACTCTGGACTTGTCCATTTATCAAAGAAATCAGGAGTAAAGCTGTAAAGCTTGGAATATACAAATATTTGTGTGATGTCCATATAGATACCTTGAAATCAAAATAGTTTTGTGAAGTGGAAAGTATCTTTGGGATGGCTGATTTAATTTATGAATTAGTTCAAATCAATCAGAAACTGTTATTCAGCTGTAGGTGTAATGGCAGAGAGGTATTTGGGGATTTGTGAGTTATATGATGACCACGCGATATTTCATTCTATTTTTCCTTTGCAAGCTCTTTCTAAGAAGGAAGGGATAGAATAAGTAAAAGCAGAGATGTTTGTTCTGATTCTTCCCCATCATTTCACCCGTGTGTATGTTCTGTAGACATCCAGGAAGTAACTGGAGTTTAAAAACAGATCCTGGTTCTTTGTACCCTTTGCCAGTTTTTAATATATATTTATAATTTCCTCTTTGCACAAATTTAAACTGTTTACAGGTTCATACTAGTTTAGTATCAAATATTTGCAGCAACTCACTAATGCTTAAAGGTACGACAATGTGTTGGTGGAGAGGTCCTTGAAAATAGAGGGTAACAAAGAAATAAAACCTAATGATTTTGAGCATTGAAAAGGTTTTCAGTTTAGAGAGAACCAAAGATTGGAAGATATGGGTCTTTGGTTTGAACTAGTCCCTTCACTCTCATTTTATTAATTATCTGAAGGGGAAGTCATTTTATAATGTCTCAAATCTCAATTCTCAGGGCTTAAATTAGAACAAACCATGATAGGTGCTTCATAAATATGCAGTGATTTTTTCAGTTGAATACATGCTTTTTTGTTTCAGTTGCTGAAAATTATTTTTTTCGTTTAAGTATAAATTCAGATCATGTCTCAGATGATGATAATATTTTTAATTTTAGGACATCTTGTATTATGAACAGCTTAAGTCAAATGTGATTCAGCACGACCTTTTAGTGGACAGTCTGATTTACAAAGTAAGTAATTCACTAAATGGTGAGTGATTTATGTGCTCATCACACTGGTATCTTGGTTTTTTTTTTTTAACAAGGAAAATACTAGATGGTTTGGTTTTGAGGAGTGTAAATTTGAGGAGTGTAATTAGTGTGAACTTATTATTGTGAACTCACTCCTTGTGCCTGTGCTGTCTCTCATGTAAGACATTTGAGTCGAACCATTAAATCATAAAGAAATGGTTTCTTCATTTGAAGGAATAACTGGGTTTGTGAGAAAGAACCAGCGGGGTATGACTGCTTCCATTTCAAGTTTCACCTCTAAATACTTAATCATCAAGTTATTATAGCATTTTTTAATTTTCAGATATGATGTCTAAGCTTAACTATAGTTCTTTGAATGAAAGTGAAACAGTGTCTTCTATCACTGTGTTAAGTTTAGCCTCCTTGAGTGTCTGAAGAGAGGACTTTTGTCTTTCAACTCTTGTATTTTTTATTATAGGATGTAAAGCTGACAGCAAGCAACGATGACTACTATTTTGTATTTGAGGATTATTTATATCAGGTATGTAACCATTTTTTGGTTAGAAGACCTAGGAGGTATACTGCTGTGTGATCATACCATCTTTGGAGAGAGAACTGCCTTTGTAAGGCAGAGCACAGTGAGACAGGTACAACTGTTTGCTGCATTACATATACTTTCCCTTCTGAATAGCAAACTTGTACACTTACACAGATTAAGCAGGGCAAGCTTCTAAAACTCCTTCTGTGAAGGACCATACACAATGTCTTGCCAGTGCACTAAGCTGGAAAATACGAAGTCAGCTGTATTTTTCCCCTTTCCAGCTTTGCAGTAGGTGACCCCCAACAATTAAAAACTGTGGTATACAGAGAAATTAAGACTTGAGAAGTATATTCAGGGTTCCATTTTTAAAAAACCCTTACTTTACAGTTACCTACTGCAATAAGTATAAAAGATATTGTATTGACATATTTTTAAATTAAAGACATTAATTCTGAATAAGGTAGTGATAGGTATGGTTACTTGTAGGATTGCTCCCATTGCAAAGTTGTTTCTAGCAACCAGGAATCCAACTAATTTATAAAGAATTATCTTTGATGCTACCTATCGAATGCCCATAAATAGAAAGAGATTACATCTATAAATTTCCTAATATGTAGTTGATTGCAGTGTCAACATAACTGTCATGCAGCAAACTTAACATTTCCAAAGTGCTTTTGATTTCATTAGTCACATCTGTTATGTTAAACTAGCTTAATTTATTCATTTAAGGCTATGTGAAACTAAAGAATTTCTTCTTTGATGGGAGTATATAAAACTGCTAGTAATTTAGCTAGGCAACAAACTGTCCTTAATGCTGCTTAGTCCATATAGATGTAAAAACATGCAGTACTATTTAATCATACTATTCAAGCATGTCTGCATATACTTTAGCATACAAGATTTAAACATTAATCATTAAAACTATAGTCTCATGAAATTATGATCTTTTTTATTTATACATAGGTACAATATTGAGATCTGTATCTGAATTTGTTTCAGAATTAAAATTTGTGAACTGTATGAATAATGTGAAGTCAAACATTAATATTTGTTCACTAAAATATTTACATAAGAGTAGAGTAAGAGTAAGAGTTTTTCTTGATTAAATGGTCAAAGAGGATCTTCATTATTGTAATACTGTGTCTTCATCTTGTGATGTGAAAATCTCATTCCTGTTTCTTTTTCATTCAGTATGTAGACAACTACGGCATTAATTAGTCATTAACTGACAGTTGCAATAGACACAGGGTTATAAACTATGAAGAAGTATCAACTAGTGTATCATATAATCGTTTAAGACCATCAGAAATAGATTTTGTTCATAATTCTCAATATATAACCCAGTTGAATGTTTTTCATTTTTTTATATCTCTATTGACTAAAAGAATAGCTACAGAATGAAAATTGTAAAAAAGACTAAACTGTCCTTAGTAATTTGAAGGAGGCTCACCAAAAGTCTTTGAAAAATTATGTGGCTAGTTTTACTGCAAGACTTTGAGGCAGAGAATATCTCAAACTTCTAATTATTTGTTGCTGTAGTTTTGATTGCTATTTTGTGGTATTCTTCAGACTCTACTCTAGAAGAAAGGTATCCATTTTCCTTGATAATTTCCTCTTCCAACCTAATTTGCAAATGCTTTACTGCCAAATCATTTTGTTCTATAGCCCCTGGAAAAATTCTGTAGTATGAGTCACTGTGGTATGGGATATTGATTTAATATGATAAATGGAATTAAATATTGGCTAAATAAGAAAGATAATGAAAATGTTCATTTAAACCAGATACATTATTTCTGTGTTTGCGCTGGGTTTATGGCTTTTTTTCCTGGCTAGTTACTGCCTCTTAAGTTTTCCAGGTCATTGAGCAGAGTGTCCTTTATCTGTGTGTTGTGGAATAGATGAAATGTCCATCAAAACAAGAAAATGTGGGCTTAAAATAATGATGAGGATATTTTGTTGGATTTTTGGTACCTCTTTAGTAGCATACAATCGTTTTCAGGAAAAAACACTGTAAAATGATGTAATTTATTTCCTTTAGTATCTTTGCTTTCTTTATCTCAAAGTTTACATATTTTTATTACTTCTTCATAACTATTGAAATAAAATACAGGTACTTTTAATAAAGTAATTTCTTTCTGATAAAAGCTTTGACTTTGGGGTTTTTTCTTTCTCTCAGTGATTTGAATTCAGTGGTTTTCTTTTCAGTTGGATTATAAATGTCCAGTAATTTGCTGAATATTTCTGTACTTGAAAAGGGGTTTGTGGCACTGTTTTCTCTAGCACTATCATTTTGTTAATGAGAAAAATAACACATGGATTAGTAAATTTGTAAATTCATTGTTTCAGGCCAGAAGTTCAATTTGAATACTTTAGTCTTACATCCTGCATAATGAATACATGCAAAGAACCTTGCCCAGAGTTTTTTAGCTATAGTCATAACTTAGGTTTCAGCTAGTCTATCTCTTCTAAAGATGCAGAGTCTTCATTTAAAGACTTCCAGATACTGGTACTGGACACTGTATTCCTAAAAAAGAGGGCTTCAAATGAAGGTTACATTCTTTCCCCTATGAGAGAACATAGTTTGTGTCATTTTCAGATTAGTTTCTCTTTCTTTCACCTCAGTTAACATCCACATAGAATTACATTTGCGTGTGTATTGTTATTGTCAGTAATATTTTGGCAGCTATAAGCATGATTGCGTATTGCACAAAAATAATATTTAGCTTAAACTGTTTGAGATAAAGAAAGTATTCGTTTTTAAAAGATGTTTTAATTTGAGAAATAGTTTTGAGGTTCCCAAAATATGACCTGCTTTCCATAAAAAAAAATTTAAAAGCAGTAATATTCACATGTTTCATTTTGCATGTTTTCTTTTGACAAATACTGATAAGTGGAAGATGTTTGCACTATTTAGTGGGAAGGAAAAATCCAATCATTTTTATTCACAATAAATTATGTAGTGAAACATTCCACCTTTTACACCTTGACTGCAGTTAAAATAAACTCTTAAAATCTGCAAGAGCAGAGTGTCCTGGTTCAACTATGGTAGAGTTAATTTCCTCTCAGTAGCTGTTGCAGTGCTGTGCTGTGGATTGGGAATGAGAATGGTGTTGATAACACACTGATATTTTGGTTTTTTGCTACGTTGTGTTTATCCTAAGGACTTCATCCTTGTCTCATGCTATGCCAGTGAGGAGGTGCATAAAAGAAACTGGGAGGGAGCATAACCTGGACTGATCAAAGGGATATTCCACACCACAGAACGTCATGCCCACTATATAAACTGGGGGAAGTTCCCTGGAATCAAGTGGCCGATTTGATTTTGGGAAGGGTCTGCCGTTAGTCTTCTATTATCATCATTGTTATTGTTATTTGCTATTATTCACTTACTAAACTGTTCTTATCTCAACCTACAAGTTTTGCTTTGATTCTCCTCCCCATTCCACTGGGGTGGAGAGGGAGAGGGAGTGGGTTGCATGCGCAGCTGAGTGATGTTTAATTTCCAGCTGGGCTTAAACCCCAACATAGAAGATTCAGATGTGCAAAAGTCAGCAGTGAGTTGAAGTCTGCCTTATGTCTGCCCTCTCGTGTACATTTTTCACAGTGCAGCCTTTCAGTGCATGAAAACACGAAGATTTTAAAGTACTATACTAATTACTACATTTTTTACAATTCCAGATAGGATGACATTCTTTATTGTTATTTTTTGTCTCTGAATGCTTTTACTGTTTAATTTTATACTCAGTTGCTATGAATACAATTCTTTTCATTTATGTAAACAGTAAACTGCAAGTATATTTTAGAGTACACTATGTGCATTTCTGAAATTTAGGATACAAGGTGAATATTACAATCTGTTTTTTGAAAGAGCTGAATTTCATGCAAACATTTTGTACAAATCCTGGGAATGAATGCAAATGTAAGTTCTTCCAGAACTGCACACATCCGAGAATGTAAATATTTCATTTGCTTATTCACTTAGTAGGACATCCCCAGGTCATAGTAACTGAATAGAAAAACAGTCTAAAAGATGTAAAAGCAGCCAGGTACATGCACAGTCACTAATGTTGAGACAGAAGGATATAAACACCTGCTGAGAGAGAAGGAGGAGAGATGAAGAATGTGGATATATAACTGATAACAAATGAAGGTGAATGTAAAATTATAGCTAGTTCAAAGTGAGCCTGGAAATTTGAACAGGAAAATAAACTAAGTTGGTGAAGAACTTTCAACCTTGTTGGCTCTCTTAAATAGCATCTAATAGGCGGTATTTAAGGCAAGTCCTTAAATTTATTTGACATTACTGTAATCCAGTTAGTCAGCTGACTTTCTTTTCTGCAGGTGTTACTGTGTTTTTCCCGAGATACATCTGTATTGGAGCACTTCACATACAGTAGTGCCACCCCACCCAAATCATACATACAAGGTAAAAAGCACTGGTTTTAAAAAGGTCATGTAGATTTTTGTTGACTGCTGCAGTAATACAGTAGGTGAATTTGCTTTGTGTTCATTACACCTAGTAGACTACACTTAACAGAATGTTAATAAAAACTCCATGTATCCAGTTGACTTCTGCACAGATTCTATTATGACAGTTTAGAAGCTGATCACGTAAAGGCCAGGTTGCAATGTTGTTCTTTTACTCCACTTTTCTGTGTATAATTCTGTAGTATTTTACCGGAAGAAATGAAACACAACTATGACAATATGGTAAAATCTTGACAGTGTCTCTCTTCATCAGAGGTAGAAATTTAAATAGACAGTATTGTCCTCTGCAACTCCAATAAATTTAGCAATTGGAAGTCATTATAGAATGTTGTCTTTCCAAAGCAGTGCATTTTGCAAATATTTGTAGACAGGAGCAGAACATGTTGGTGATGAGTTGTGGGCTCTGCTCAAAGGTTTGGAAGAGTAGAGCTTTACCAAGCATACTTAACACTGTTTTTTTTAAAAAGCACAGCATCTTCAAGAGTATTAGCTTATTTTTGGATGTTCTTTGACTTGAGGTCTCATTATTTTCTTAAAATTTTTAAATTTCTTGATTCAGTCCACTTACCTTCTCTGCCAACTTGTGATGCCATTCCTCTGGATGTTTCCATGCTTCTTAGAACCTCACCTGCCTTACTTTTGCCTAGAGGTTCCTAATTTTGCCTTCCTTCTTGAGTCATTCAGTAATGCAATCACTTTTTTTTCCCATGTACTACCTTCACCTTCTACATTCCCGTTTACTTCCTTGGTCCCTGGTGCCTATGTATTTAGCCAAATATGATCCCTAAGTACTTTTTTTTGCACAGGACCTCCGCTGACAGTTTTCTTCTTGCTGCTTCTTATGTCACTATAAGTAATGTTTGCTTTCTGGCTTTTAAATTCCTTTTTTATTGCTTTTTTTACTCTCTTCCACTGAATTATGGGGGTTTTTTTACCTACTCCCAGAAATGAGCAAAGGGCTCACCTGAGAGCAGTACAGCAGTGGGATCCCAGGTCTCACTTCAGACACAGAGCCATGGCAGCCCAGAAACACAGCTGTGGGGAACATCCTGCATATTCCCAGACAAATCTGGGGAATGATGTTGCTGATACCTAAATCTGTGAAGTGTAAATCCTAAAGGCTTGTATGTCCTATTTTTAGCTAATTTTCCAAGAGATGTGCTTTATGCTAAAAATACTCATCCTCCCAGATTATAATTCCTGGCTGCACAACAAGGAAACTCTTGAAAGGAAAAGGAGAAAAAGCTTTTTAGTTTAATGGAACAACTCATTTGTATAATTGGAAAATATTGGATTTTGTTTTCATGGGGTAGTAGTCAGGAGTTTTACAGGTTAATTTTTATTTCATTTTGGTCAGTTCATGCTATAGGAAAATATCAAGGTTCAGATTGCATTGAACCCAACAAAAGTTCACGTGCTAAATTCTGTGAAGAGTAAGCAGAATACACAGAATATTCTATAAATTTTCATGTAATTAATTAAATTTTTAGTTGAATGTTCTCATTTTAGAACTATGATAATTGCAAGTTTTAATTAGTTGTAATTATGCTTAATAACGCCTTTGTATTTCTAAATAAATTGTTATTTTTTATTAATGGATTTTGGATTATTAGGTTTTATAGTTAAAATGTGGTTGAGTAATATAATGTGTTCATTTTGCAGGGAAAATAAAAAAGTTATATGATCAGTCTATGATCAGTGATTTTCTTGACTTAAGTCTTTTATATCCAGCAGATTGCTTAAATATTTGTTTGTTGTATCAGAACATCCATTTTCCTCTCTGTTGCAGACCTAATGAAGCCTTGAATATTTTTTATCTGTGGTTGTATCTGTTTAAATGCCTTTCCTGTCCCTAGGTTGGTCTGTCCTTATTCCCTCCCAGAACCTCGCTGTCTTCAAGGTCTGCAGCAAACACCTTTAGAGCTCCTGAGACACACCCAAATAGAATCTCAGTGGAACAGCATTGCTGAAATTTTCCACCTCTTTTTTTTTGTTTGTCATCCTTCTTTATTGGTCTTGCATTTCAGTTTTATATCTGACATTGCACCTGCCCCAATGCATTGCTTGCTTGTTTTAGACAATATCAGATGGTCAATATTTAGTTATGATTTTTGTAATTGTAATTTAAAACCTAGTTTTTTTATTTAAATTATTTAAATCTTTATACCTTTTTACAGCTTAATGACATTTTCTTTGTGGTTTGATGGTTCACAGGAAAGCTCGGAATGGAAGAATATGCTGTTTTCTATCCTCCAAATGGTATGAATTGTACTATTGCCTCCTCTAGTGGTAGATTGGAAAGATGTTTTTCTCAAATACATGATAATTTCTTGTTCTATTACAAGTTACGTTTTGCTGTTACTCTGTGAAATTCATTAATTAAAGGAGTAAGCTGGACTGAAGCTGCTCCAAACCCACCCTCAGCCTGGTGTTAGTAGTCACAGAGTTTGTCCATGTGTGTGGGAAGGAGAAGGAAAACAACTTGTGGTGCAGCAGCTTGTATTCACTCTTGTATCAGCACTTAGAGGATTTGAATGATACAAGCTGAAACTGGCTGACCTCCCAGCTTTTCAGTACTCAACAAACCACACCCTATAGTCTCTTCCTTTCAAAAAGTGTGTTCATATTAAAACTTCAGACACAACCAATCTGTGTAACTTTAAGTCACTATCATTGCTGTTGTTATAACTTCAGTTATTAAAATTGTTTTTTTCAGTTCTTACCTTGACCATTTCAATCCCTGTTGAATCCTTTCCCTGTATTTGTATATTAAGTTCAAGCTCTTGCTTTCGAGGCCTTACGTCACCAGTCTCAAATCTGTCTCTGGCCTTGTCTTTTATATCTTCTGTATTTCAGCAGAGTCAATTGCAGTACATACTTTTGTTTCGCTTTTTTCTATGTTTGCCTCTGCAATTCCTTGCAGCTTTGTAGCCATGAAGCATTGTTCTTTTGATCTTTTGCCAAAGCAGCTCCCTCTTAATAGTCTTGTATAAAATCTAGTGAATGGGAGCTAAGATCAGCTGGAAGAGAGGAGAGACCTGTCGTGCTACAATGCCAAGTACTGTGAATGTTCTATCGGAGTACTCCATGAATTGCTAGAGGACTTGGCCTCCTTTTTTCCCTACTCCATTCTTGTCAGTGCATGACATTTATGGGTTGTCATTTATCTGAAATTAGGTTCTGATATCAGCAAAGCTTCCATGTAACAACTTCATGGAAACTGAGCTTTACTTGGCTTTCTAGGAACTGTAGCTCATGTTTCAGCATGTAATTGGTTGTACTGACATAGGTGATACTGTACTTAAGCATTTACAAGATGGAGATCTATGCAGGTGCAATAACAAGGAAATACTTTATTCCTGACGTAGGCAGAATACAATTTGATAATGTGGGGGGGGATAATTTTTTTTTGCGTGGATAAAGAGGATTATAAAATAACAAAAAAAGAAATATTTTTGTTTTGTAGGTGTAATTCCTTTTCATGGCTTTTCTATGTATGGTAAGTGTGACTCTCATAAGCTAAAATCTCAGGATTGCTTTTCCTCATATCGCAGTTTAAAGCTGTATGTACTTTTCTGCAACTTTTAAACTTGTGTATGTGCTTTTATGTTTCTTTGTGTATGAAGATTTTTTATATAGTTTTAAAAATTTCAGGCTGTTTAATTTATTTATATTACAGCTCGCTGCCATGTGGGAATTCCTTCTTTGAGAGCTAATAGCTGAGCTAGCATATGCATCTTAATATATATGAATAGAGGGATAAAGTTTACCAACAAAGTGTTTCACTTCTGAGTAGATCAAGTTACCCAGGAAAAGAATTCTTAACAGTAAAAGTAATGTGAAAGGCCTGTTGCTCTATCCTTTTGCCTACAAGAGGTGTTAAAAGAGCATTACATAATAGAATGGTTGCTAATTTACTGCACAGAGGAAAGCACAAATATCAACAACATTTTTAGGAAAAAAGCAGAAAAATCTCCTTCGGTTACAGATGTATTGCAGCTATTGCAGCTGTGAGATTAGACGTTTGGACTTTTGAGTCTTTTAGTTTATCAAAGGTGTTTGTAGCATCACAGGGCAAGCAGATGGTAAGATTATACTTAAAATGTTATGTTTTGCTAATAATAAAGTTTAATGATTACACAATTGTTAAAATCATGCCATTTAAATATGAAATGCAAATTTGAACCTGAATAGGGAATCTAAAGCCTTTGAAATAATGAACACTTAAGTTACGAACTCTTCCTTAGGGACTCACTAGGAGGCATTCACTTGTTCCGTGTGAACTGCTTTTCAAAATGTTTGGATTTGACTCTGCCCTTGAGAACAGTGTCTCCCAAACTCAGGTGTGAGTTTTCCTCCCTCCTGTCCTCGCTCTTTGCACAGGCTCAGAATATCCTGGCTCTGAGAAAGAGGAAGGGTGAAAAGCAAGGCAGCAGAAACATGGTAATGTGGGTACAGTGGCTGGGACCAAGCTGAGCATCCTCTGTATTCCATGCTGTGCTGCTGTATGAGGAAGTGTCTGGGTCCTTACGAAAATCCCATAGCCCTTTTCCTGTTTGCATGCACACACTGTCAGGGTGCCAGCTGTCAGAGGCTGTTCTGTTCCCCTCCTGGCCTTTGTGTACATATGCACGCTGACAAGTCTTCCACCTCCATCTTCAAGCATTAAAAGCATAAACACAGGTAACACCCTCTGCTTTTCTTACCCCAGCAGAAATACACATTTCTGTGAACATCTCACCCTACCTTAGCACCCCACCTCTCATACACAGACACCATTTTTTTTAAGCCACCTTCTCTGATAGATACAAAAATAAATTCACACGTGCATATATCCATATATATATTAAAAAATGTACATATATCTCTGTGTGTGTGTATACATACATATGCAGATCAATGTATCCATATCACTAGCTTAGTGTAAATAAAACTGGAAGGGAAGGTGAATGTATAGATAGAGACTATGAGTGTTAAAATGTAAGCTATCAGCTAAAATGAATGCACCTGTAAAGTGAAGCAGTCAGCATGATGAGTGGACAGATCAAAAGGCTGATCACAAAAAGGTGTAAGGACAACTGTCGATGAAAATGCATTGAGTGAATGGGTAGTCAGTCTCAAGGAACTGGTTGGTTGTGCAGCATATACATGACACAGATTTATCTGTATGCTAGACTTTCACAAAATAAGAACAGTTTTAGAGTAAAGCTGCTGTTTTACAAATTTAATCAATTCTTATTTTGAATCAGGTGTACTAGAAGACTTCTAAACAGTAAACTACCAAATGTCCATGGTTTACAGATCTTGTAAGAAATAAACAGGTCTCTTTCAGTTTGTCATATTAAATTGCTTGGTGATGTTATTGTGGCAACCAAAAGCTGTTCTTTTAATGTTTTCATTTTCACAATATCCATCTTCGAGCAGTCTTACAAATAGGGGCATCAATTTGGAGTTGATCACTGGCCCCATGGCACACTGGAAGTCACAGACAGTTGAGTCAAACACTTCACTGTTCAACATCCCATTGCCCTACACCCCAGAAATGCCCTACTTACGTATTTCTTACAGTTCAGAAGCCAGCACTGTAGTAAACAGGTTCTAATCAGTTTAGCTTCTTGAAATATGGAGAAATAATGCCTAGATTGTATCATACTCCCTTTTTTGACTTTTTACATTAAATGTTAGACTGTTATTGACTACTTCTTTCTCAATAATTGGTTTAGTACTGTTTTTTGTAAATTGTGTTACTATAAATTATTTGGCTTTTCCTCATACTTCATGCACTTAATCATTGAACTCTTTTAGCAGTTTGCAGTGTTGAGTCAATTATAATTCTTTTATCCTTTCAGTTGCTCCACTTTGTTTTCTGTACCATGAACCTTCCAAATTGTATCAGATATTCCGTGAGATGTATGTGCGTTTTTTCTTCAGACTCCATTCCATCTCTTCTCATCCCTCTGTAAGTTCATTAGGAATTAAATCCACTCACTTGATACTCTGTTTGCTACAGAACAATAATATACAGTAGCATGATTTTCTATGTGGTTGAAATGTGTCCTTTTAAATATAATAAAATATTTCAGGCAAGCTTGGGAAAATTATTAGGTACTTCCAGTCTGGATATTGTTTTCTATGTCAGTACTATAGAATATCATGTACCTTTTTAAAATAGTAAGTTCACATTTTATGTGTGTGGGGTCTTTTTTATAAGAGTCAAGTTTTTTAATCTAATAGATTCTCAGTTCAGGGAGTCACATAAATGCAGGCTCACGTTCATTAATGACATATAAGTGGACACTGAAATATTGTCTGGGGTAAAGGGGCTAAAATATATGTATAGAGATATTGTTTCAGTGGTACCAAGTTAATGTCTGTTTCTTGAACTGAAGTATATTGGTATGGCAGCACATGCTTTTTAGTACTACTAGATGAGTGTAAATAATTTGGATGTTTGTGACCAGGACCAGTTGTCTTGAATGTACAACAGTTGTAAAAATTGGTTTGCCTTCTGTTTGTGAAGAATAAGACAGAGTAAATATTTCTTTTTCCTCCAAAAAGTGCTGAAGAGTTATATTGCTTTTCGAAAATATTTCCTGGTTAAAAGAAAATCCTTTCCTTGATATACCATTTCAAGGCTGTGTATTGTGCTTTTCATCTTTAATATCAGAGAAAGGGGTCAAACCAGAGTGTATTCATTTCCATGGTAATTTTTGAAACAATTTTTAAAATGTGTTTATGTTTAACTATTTTTGTAATTATCCCCATTGCTGTTTAGTTTTACTTATCAGAGAGATACTTTTTCTTACATCCGTTATTTTTTAGTGCAACTGAGGTCTGTTTCATCAAAGTGGAAATACTTCAAGTAGGTCATATTATAATAACCTATTAAGTACTTCAGCCCTGATACAAACACCATAAGTAACTCAAGAGTTGGAAGGGATTGTCAGAACACATTATGTTACTAATACGTACACAGAACTGCAGGAGCAAGGCTTTAGTGACTAAAGGTGTTAGAATTGCTTGTGCCTTTCTCACCTGAGTTGAATATTATATCATTAATAGTGTTTTATTGCTTGAATTAAAAATTCATGCATACCTATATGCTGATGCTGCTTTCTCAGATTTGAGAGGATGAGTGTTAGTATTCAGAATATGATCTTGTTTCTTTAGGGCATTGTATCATTGTGTTTGCTTTTTGAGACTCTTCTACAAACCCATCTGCCCCAGCTCTTCTATCACCTCCGAGAAATTGGAGCTCAGCCGTAAGTACTTCTTTCTGACTTGTTACAAATATTGCAGATTCATTGTTCTGGAAATGCTGTTCTGTAGTATTTTAATATAAGATCTATGGGAAATTACATGAAAGTATAAACAGCAGTGTGTCATTTTTCCTTGAGAGTCAGATGGAGTGCTTTGCTAACCTGTGTGTCTGTGCTTTGTGCATTTCTTCTGTATGCTCTGTGAAAAAGAGAGGAGAGTTGCTCTGTGAGAAATGCTCTATGCTGCTTTATTCAGCTAAGTTTCAGTAATTCGTGTTGGGTCTGATGGAACTAAGTGATGGAACTAAGTGATGTGCTTCCTAGGGGACAGAAGACACAAAGATGTGTTAGTTGCAGCAGAAGGTATTGGAAGGGGCAAGAGAGCAAGAGTCATTCGATAGTGAACTCATGGCGCCAGGCACAACAGAACCTGAAAACCTTTTTGTCTTAATTGGTATCCATCTTAGTAGCATAATAGCAGAAAGGATGAAACATTGAGGGTGATAATAGCTGAGGATCCCTCTAATGTGATTGTTCGATGAGAATGATAATGAGAATGATATTAGTACTTTATCAAATGAGATGCTAAATAGTTCTATGATGGCCATTGCAAATTAAAATATTGATTATTACTGCAGCAGGAGAAAATGGTTATTCTTCCTGGAAGAGAAATGCAGGAGGATAATAAAATATTTTCAATTTATAGACAGTCTGATCATTATGGGAGGCAGAAATACAATAACTATTGTTTGTCACTTGTTTGCAGGCTACGAATTTCATTTAAATGGATGGTACGAGCATTTTCTGGTTATTTAGCTACAGACCAGCTCTTGCTTCTGTGGGACAGAATCCTGGGATACAATTCTCTAGAAATTCTTGCTGGTAATAGAATTATTTTTACAAAATATGTGAAGTCTGTGTGAATGTAAGGCAAATTACATCTATTATATACATGTATAATATATGTATATATATAATATATATATATTATAAACATGTTAGCTTCAAGGTATTTTGTGATGAGAAGAAAATAGTTGCTCTTTGATGCAGACAGCAGGTTACATACATGTCAAAGCATATATAATTTAGAAAAATGGAATTGCATGAGTACTGCATCTTTAATAAAAAATATGTCAGGTATTTTTTTTATGGCAATGCTCAAAAAATGCTAAGTGCTCTCTGAACAGAACATAGGATGTTCTCCCAGCTTCAGTGGTAGTGGTAAATGAATTCATCACCTTTCACAAAATACAAGATTCATGTTGTTTATGGCAACTACTACTACAGCATCTACAGCAATTGAGATTCCCCAGATTTTGCTAGAGTTCTTTCTCTGAAGTGGCATTTTTTAAGACACTTTGAAAGTGTGCAGGTAAATAGTGTCCTCATATTTATGAAGGTTTAAGATGGAGGTTTTAAAGAAAACATGTATCTTCAGTTGAGTCAGTTTTTAAATATAAAGTAGGTGAGTAGAAGAGAAAAAGTTTTGGTTCCATTTGTACATATAAGACAGCTTGTCCCTTTTAATTAAAAGCTAATCATCTTAAACTCAGGCATTTTCACTCCAACTTTTCTGAAAGAATGTTGTGTTTTTCCTGTCTGTTTGAAAGAGTGGTCAAAGAAACTCAAACACAGCCACCTGTTGTATATTATTCTTGAGAATCAAAATAATTAAACTAAGTGAAAATTTCTACTTTATATCAAGATTAATTCTAACTACTACTTATCAGGTCAGAAACTTAAATATTGGACATTTTCTTTCAGTCCTGGCAGCTGCTGTGTTTGCTTTCCGAGCAGTCAACCTGATGGAGGTGACATCACTGGCTGCAGCTGAAGTAAGGATAAGTTTCACTCAGAGGAGATTGAAATAGTTTCTGATGCTTTGCCAATAAGAGTAACTTAAGCTTCACATGGCACATGGTACATAGTGCAAATCTTTCTGTCTAAATTCTTACCTTAGATAAAAAATAGTTGTGAACATGCAGTACATAATGCTGCTTTTCTGGAGTAAAAGGAAATAAAGCATATTTGCTACAAAAATGCAGTGTTATAAAATTATTTTGTATATTTAGGGATTTTTTCCTTTTTTAATATATAATCAGTGTTGGTGGGATATATTGTTTTTGAAATATTGCAGAGGTTTGTACCCTTTTCCTCAGTACATTTTAATTGCTTCTGTTCTACAAATCACAAAAATTTTACAAGATTACTTTGTCAATATGAATCTGAGATTTCACTGTGTGTACTGTCATAGAAAATGAAGAAAGTGAAGTCATTAGGAGGAAGATTACTATTGTTTATATCTAGTAACTTGGGTTTTTTGGTTTGTTTGTTGGGGTTTTTTTCCCAAAAATATGGTGATGAATTTTTTGCAGACTTTGGGAGTTTGTGATCACTTTCTTCAGATTTTTTTTAAACATACTTTCACGGGAAGACATTGATTATTTGAGGCATTACATTGGACTTACTTCACAAGTACTAGCCAAGCCACAGGATAAGGATTCTTAATTCCCAATTATTTTTAGAAGCAAGTTGAAATGTTAGACCCCTTATTCACCCATGATGCCGTGTATATTTGAAGTAAGGCTAAAGGCTAAAATAAAGTTACTTGGGTAATATACATTGGGTAAACGTGTTTTTTCTTTGCAATGTTAGAATGGAAAATTATGCAATAAGGTACTACCATAAACCAGTATAATTTGTTTCTAGCCACGTCCAGGTCTAATTATTGGCAGTATTGTAGTCAGTATCTGAATCTTTTCGTAACTTCTCAACTTGCTTTAAGGAAATTTGATTCAAATGTCAAGTTTAACAAGCGTTTTTGATTTTCATCCTAGGCTGTACTTGCTGACCTTTCAACCCTGAAAGTTATGCCTCTTCTTCAAATCTTCTTGTTTGCTACTGTCACTTGATCTGCTTCAACAATACTGGTACCACATTCCAGTCTTTCTGGAGAAGCTAAGCATCAACTATGCAATGTCTGCATAAAACCAAAATTAAACTCTATGTATAAAATCAATTTAGAAATAATTACCTTAATATTTTATAACTGAAACAAAACCCTTTCACATGATTGTGTGAAATGCATGCTAATGAATTTCACTGTAAAAGCAATGGTTATTACTTGTACATTGAGAATGACTACTTGTGCAAGTAAACAATATGAATCACTGTCTAAAATGCATGTAATATTAAATAAAGTAAGTGTAATTCATGATCTGAGTTTCGTGATGTTATTGTCAGAGTTGTAAAAGCTCTTATTCTTTTAATATGAAATTACTTTTTTGGGCTCACAGCTTAGAGAATATCAGCTCCAATACTGTCAAGTGAGAAAATAAAGCTACTTTTACTTGCAAGATTATTTTTTCTTGATTTCTAAGGAAAAGATGGGATCATACATCAGTTCTGCTATCCCTACCTTATTTATTCTTTTCATAGGAATTTTCTCCATGTTCTTTTTCCTGTTAACTGCTCCTGTTTGTTCTTTTCATACACAGAGATGTAGTCATGCATTCCCCATTGATCTTTGCTTAGGTATACAGCTGTCTCAGGCGTCTGCTGAACTCCTACCCAGAGTCCCATCAAAGGCATAAAGTATGTTCCCCTGCAGAGAAGGCCTGAGCATAGCTTCCTTCAGAACCTGTTGGAGCCGATCCTTGCATGAGACAAAATATTCCTGTGAGAACGATGCCAAAAGTCCTTTTGCTGTGCCCCACACCCTCTGGGAGAGCAGTGCTACGCCTTTGACAGTTTTCCAGCCTGTGATTCACCAGCTCAGGCTTCTGTGCACGAGCCCTGCTCATACCGATGTGTCATGGATTGTCACTGCAGTCAGGCTGGCAGCATCTGGTAGCTGTCATACCTTTTTGTGAGGTCTTCCTCACAAAATTTGTTTGATTTGTTTAACACCAAAGTTGGAATCAATAATCTGATTTTATGAAGTGCATCTTAACACCTGAAAAAACTGTAAGTCATAAAGCCATAATAGGTTCTATAGTCACTGCATTTGCAATAAGATTTTGTCTATGCCTGGTTTATGCATGTGTACATGCTTATGTGCATGTAGGTGTCATTATTTGTCATAAATACTGAATGTAAATCAGTGAAACATGAATACTTCATAGTTTGCTCAAATTTGAAAAGTGATCTAAGTTGTAGTCTCAGATAGGGTTATGAGCTTTATATCTGTGAATCTTGTTGTCTCTGTCAGGATAATGTAGCAGAAACGTACTGAACTAGTAAATTTAAAAGGCTAATTTAAAAAAAGGTAAAGTTGTGGTCTTGATGGTATCACTTCCTCTATAAAAAACCAAACTGCTCAGCAGATCTAATGTGAGAATATTTGGGAACATTTTCCTCGGGATAACACAGAAAATTTATGTTTTCCTTAATATTTGCAAGAAGTAGTTTTAACTGTTTAACTAGAGGTTTTTCTATGACATGTAGTTTTTAACAAGACACATGACAGATTTTATCCTTTACAGCAAGTAATACCCTGTTTTATATATGGGAAATGAAGGCATAGAAAGATTAACTGGTTTGCTAAAGATTACAGAGTAAATTCCTAAAGGAGGTGAGCAGTCTCTCCTCTCTTGAATTTCTGTCTACATTTCTGGATACCCAGTTTGTGTATTAACCACAAGATCTTATTTCATCTTCAGAACAACACATAATATACATCTACCTCTAAAAATGCAGCATTTTGCAGTTTTTAAAATCTGTTAATTGGGTAGCAGTTTAGAAATTAAGTTACAAAGCAGTCACAAGGACTGTGGCTCAATAAGGTCATTACAAGGTTACCATGGCGTTTTAAAGAATTAAAAGTATTTACTAAATAGCAAGAGAGATTCCCTACAGGTCTGCTGACCCTCTAATTCCCTTTGCTTTGTGCTAGTACATGGTGCAAAATCTGAACAGTACCTTAACCTTTTCCACATTGGGATTTTTGAGCAGTATTTTCTTTTTCATTTTCAATAAATCTGGAAATGCTATAAGTAGGCAGAGATAGAGACTATTGGATTCTTGTTTGAACAAGTAGTTCTGTGACTAACAGAATAGGATCTGTTTTTATCTCCCATCTCCCCTACGTCCCCTCCACCTTCCCCACTGGGGTACTTAAACTGTCCCTGACCTCCACCAGTGTTTCTCCTGATGACTGGACAGGGAGTGCTTGTCCACCTTGTGCTTGGAGCTCATGAGGGTCCCCATGCACATTCTTGTATACAGGAATGCTGAGCATAAGTGATTTTAAATGAGATTAAAATGAGATTTAAAAAGGAACTAGATCCTCAACTTAAGCTTCAAGTATACTGTTAGATTTTTATATATTTTTTTAAATCTATTTTAAAATGTTGCTTTTACTGAAGTGGTGTTGTTTTCATGTTCCCCGCAGTTACTCATTCAGTTCCAGCAAAATACTCTTTTCAGATTCTGGCTGATACTTGTATTTTTAATCTCGTTTGCTTAAATAATACTGATTTAATTTATTTTTTTTAGTATTAAAATGACTGGTTTCTATCTTGGAACTAGATACTTCTCTTGTATACATAGGTAGTATCAATTATTTAAGTTTTAATTCTTTAACTTTAGAGATCAGTTCAAACTTCTTGACATCTGTAGTCTGTCATTTGACTTCCAAACTCCTAAAACTCCTTTTTAATTTTTGCTGTCTTAAGTAATAGCCAGATGTGATTGTAGAATCGTTATCTAAATTGATAATTACATTGGTTTAAACAGGCTCAGCTTAATGTCCAATGGCTCAATTTAGTCAAATTGTTTTGGTCTGTTCCTCCCTATCTGAAATCGATATAAACAGACATTTCAGTACAAGAACCAGTTGTCTCCATATTTATAGATAAAGATCAAATTTTTTGCTGCTTACCTTCGGATTCTGGCTATGGTCTGTCAAGAGTTTCTTGTAATGTCAAATAGACTGTTGTAAAAATGCAAAAGTAAATAGGCTTGTCTAAAAATGTACCCAAGTTATCTTCCTTCAGTACATCCAAAAATATGTTGACGCTCAAATCTTGATGGCTGGGTCATGGAACAACTGAATAACTAGAGCCGTTTATAATTTTTAGTGCATTTTTTTTGTCATAGTAACAAATTTTACTATGAAAAATGATGAGAGTATAAAGACCTTAAAGCAGTTAGATATCCTAGTAAAGGGAAAAGACTGGAAGGAGTCTCCAGTTTAAGACACATTTCTACTTGTTGCCAGAAAACAGCAAAAAAAACCATGCTGAAGCTTGCACCTATTTAACTGTCTTCTAATTAATTTTGTAGAATGCTTCTAACAAGACCGAAGGGATTCCTTGAAACAGAATTGCTGTGTAAAGATCATTTTGGGGAAAGCAATACAATGAGGTGTTAATTAACAATAGAATAAGCATTTTATAAAAGATACTGAAATACATTACAAAACCGAAGGGCTCTATCTTCAGTGAGGAAGGGGAAGAGCCTTTCAACACATTTTAACAAATCAGCAAAATATTCAGTCCAGTATTTTATGTGAGGAAATGGGGGAGGGAGGGGACGGATGCAGCTGGGGCGGTGGGAGCTGCTGGGCGCTTCCTTTTCCCTCTTTTCCTCCAGGCCGTTCCTGTCCCTGCCTGGCTGCTTGCAGGTGCTGGACCAGCGTCTTCCATCCCCACAGCCCACACAGGAAAGGCAATTAGCTGGAGCACATATTTGAGATCAGCAGAGCTTTGTGTTGCCCAGGCAGCTCCAGCAGGTTTCCTCCAGCCCCGGAAAGCTCCACCGCTGGGCAGGGATGCCGCAGGGCCAGGGCCGAGGTGAGGGCTCTGGGAGGGGCAGGGCGGGCAGAGGGGCGTTAGCCAGCCTTCCCCTTGGGCTGGGCAGCACCGGCGGGACGAACAACCCCTGGGAACAACTTCCCCTCCAGCAGCCATAGGAATGACACTGGGTTTCAGAAGAAGTGCTGAAGGACAACTCCAGCACTTGGGATTCCAGGTTTATTTGCAGCTTTAGGACTCAATACAGAAGGGAAAAAGTACCCTGCTGGAGGCTTCAGGCTTTTAGCATAAAGTCACACTTGTAGTGAGGGGCTGTACATCTGTGATCGGAACAATTTATTGCAGCAGATAACCATGGAATAATCCAAAATCTCTAGAATCCAGAGATTGTGTGCTGCTGTTTGAAATCACTGAAATATTCTTTTTCCTGTACATTTCATGCTAGGCTTTTTCAGTACCTTAACAAAATTGTTAACGCAGGGAAGAGCATTTTGATCCAGCAGTATGACTATTGTGCTCTGCTTTAAAACAGCGTTAAAATGTCTCATCTTAGTATTTTTCAAATTAGGCAATTAATAGTATACCTACCAAATTATGGCATTACTGACCAATTATGCTTTGGAGAAGCAGCTCGGGATACTTGTCGTTTCTGATGAGGACACAGTGCAGCACAAGTCAGCAGATATTAATGGGAACAGAATGAGTCTGTGGTTAGGACAAGATGTTTGTCTTGGGTTTACCATGCTTTGTAAGACTGCAACACATAAATAGTGGTACCGCCATCTGACTGTGCTAAATACTAACCAGGGATCAGCCTTAAAATTAATACAGAGAGGGAAATACTGCTTTTTTGGCAATTTTTTTTTGAGTCTTTATTTAAGCCCAGGGAGGTTCACCTGATTCTGTGTCTTGTCAGATATAGCTGGTTACAGGAAATGAACTTGAGGTTCTCTGAAGAAGGTTGCAGAGGGGCCTCCATGTGCCCACATTTCAAACTCAGCATGTTGTAGATGTTGGACTACTGATATGTGCAAACAATTGTCCCTAGAGAATTGGCTTTATGGAGGACCACAGTGCTTTGCCAAATGACATTGTGTTTGGCTGCACAGTTTGAACAAATAGTTTCTTTTGGAATTATGACCAAAATAAATAGAATATTTAACAAAAGAGTTAAAGACACGATTTGTGCAAGACAAAGCATGTGACCAATTTCTGTGCTTTGCTTTAAACAAAAAAGTCTGTATCATGTTGCTAAGAAACAAGTTGGAATCTGATAGTCAACGACAAAATATTATGTTTTATCCACCTAATATGTTTTAGTAGGTATCTAATTGTTCATTTAGTAAAAAATCATGTTCTCTGAGTGTTACACTCTAAGGGGTTTTTTTTCTGAAAAGCTCTATTTAGAATGGTTATAGCCTAATAAGTCCAATTATAAATAGTAAATCAGCACAAATATATGTTATATAAAGCAATAATATTTAATGTTCTATGTGTTCAGTACTATTTCTTATCTAAATTTTTTTGATAATAAGTCTAGTGTCACAACATTTTCCCTTTTCTCTCTTTTTTTCTGAGTGCATCAAGGTTACAAAAACATAAGTGTTGCTTTGAAGCCAAATCATGGTTCATTAATGTTAACGTCAAATTCTAACTGTGGAAAACTGGCATAGTTACAGCTTGTGAAGGAAGTTCCAGTTGCTAGCAGCACTCACGTTACTGGTGAAGTTCTCTCCATCATTTCTGACATTAAGACACAATTAGATGTTTCATTTTAGTTTGTAATACATTCTAACCATACCCAGTTTCTGAAGGCATTACAGCTAACTGATAGACATGGGAAAGTGGTGTTAGGAGTGTAAATGCCCCTCACCATTATCACAGAGGCAGGAGAGCCCATCTGCCTCCTTTGCCTCACGCCCACAGAATGCACTTCCACTGTGGGGAAAGAGAGCCTTGAAAGAAAGGGCGTGTGGAAAGAGGTGCTCCAACGCTGCAGACTGTGACCTCTGCAGCACAAAACTGGTCATTTGCTATTTGTATTTTTAACAAAGTACACTTTCTTCTACTGAATTTATATTGCATCTTTATTCAACAATTAATTTTTTTTTTTACATTTTAGAAGCTTGGGTAAGTTTTGTTAAGCATACAAAAGATAAAATGTCTTTTTGATATGTTTGTATAAATTTTGAAATTCAGACTTGTACCACTAGATTTTTCTGTTCCAGAGCTTTATCTTCTTCTCTCTTCTCTTTTTGCAATCTTCAACAAATATCCTTATATAGTTTTGTCTAGTCTGGGTTTCCTGTCTATGGGAATTACAGTTTACAGCTTAGAGAAAATAGGAACATTTCTGATTAGTGTTCTCCTCTTCCTCTGAGAAATATATTTCTATTCTGTTACAAAGAAATCCTGGAAAAACTTTAAAGATTCAATCTCAGTCCATTCCTGCATTAGGTGGTAATAGGGATAAGGGGTAAGTATTATAGTGGAGAGTTGGTTTACAGCAAGTATTATTTATTTAGGTGGCTAATCAATATTCAGACTTGAAACCACACAATTAAAAGGTGGAAGTAGTAGATGTTTGGCTTTGCAGCAATCTAGGTTAATAAAGACCTAAACAAAGGTTTGCAATCTTAGAAAGCCAAATCTATCAAAGACCTTCCCGTGAGTGCAGTCCTCCCGAAATAGCAGGAAGTGATGCCCAGGGTGTTTTCTTGGGCATCCTAGGTCACCATTCTGAAGTCAGACACCGAAGAGCTTTGTGGACAAGGGGAGTGCTGCATTGCCTGCCAGGATTTCAGTTAGAAGGGAGTAATGAGAGAGAAGCAGGAAGTTGCAGACACCATAGAAAGTGCAAATTTTTCAGCTGGATGGTAATGTGTGTTCACTCAAAGCTGGAAAAAAAACCTGTCTAGTACCTTGGCCACCTTGGCTTTGAAAGAAATCACACACACAGCAGTGTTAGGCACTAACTTACAAACAAGTAATGGAATATATTGCCAGAAAACTCATCCCTACTGCTGGACTTTGGCTGAGGGAAGGGCCAAGATGGTAGATTGTAGAAATAAACTTCTTTGTTTTGTATACACTAGATCTTTAAACAGTATTCTAGAACACGAGACTAGGACAAAGTGAAAATACTGTTTCCAGAGAAAAGACAGAGAATGTTAGGATTAGGGTTAGGGTTAAGTTAACCTAGCAATCTGGGCAAAGAAAAAGCCAAGGATGATTTACATGGTATCTACATTTTCTAGTTTTTTCCTGGTCTCTGCAAAATGATGAAATTGTACCCCTGAGGTTGGTAATTTTTTTTTTTAAAGTAAACTGTGGAGGGTTTTGTTAATATAAAGAGTAAGATTCTCTCTGACATGTAAGGTCCATCTTTGCCCATTCAGATGAGGTTTTTTATTTTCATTGAATAATGAACTTTGTATATTATTATATGTATTTGTATTTTTCTTGTTTAAAAACTTGAACTGTAATCCTCAATTATTCTGTGTTTTCAACTCAAGGCTACTATTCTTGCTAGGCAATTCTGAACATTATTATAAAACCTCAGTTCAGTCTTTTATTTTTATAAAGGAAAATATCACCGTTTTTTCAGCAGCACAAACACATGCAATGTAAAATGTTATAGAAGAAATAGCCCCTCACAGATAGAGATTTTTTGTTCACGAGTTCCAGACAGATTAATGAAAAATATTCTGAGTTGAACTGGTTTTTTTAGTGCTCTTTTTGTAGAATTTACTGTAGATCTCTCAGAAAACTGGGCACAACCCCATGAAATGAGTATGTTCTTTATGCAAATGTAAGCCATCTTTTCAGTTTTCTCTAGATGGAAGTTTTGTTCCTTCTTAGAAAACACCATGGTGAGATTATTAAACGACAAGTGCAGGATAAGTTCCTCTTTCCTGACTTCAGTCCAGACATTTAAACAGAGATGGTTACTGATACTGCTCAGGAAATTGTTCCAATGCAAACAGGTCAGTGCTGTGCACATTGGTTTTGGCGGGACTGGGCTGTTCAAAGGCAGGGCTATTATGGAACAGAAATGTTCTTTCAAGACTCAGTGCTTTATTAAGATTTTAGTGAGGATTTAAACTTTTTATTTCCTCCATCATGTTATATATTTTAAATTTTCACTAGCCCACTTATTTCACTGTGAGTTTTCAGGCCATCAGTTAGCTCTAAGAAGGGAAGTTGATAGCATTTAAGAAGTATACCACTCATTCTTTTCAGCTGAAAACTCTCAGGACAAGGCAACCACCCTGTCTTAAGAAACAACACACACTACCATAGTTCATGGTTTCCTGCAGTCTCTCTCCAGTAACTCTCTGTAGGTGTCACATCTACCTCAAGCCTTTACAGTTCAGAAGCCATTAACAACATACAAGGTGACCTATAAGGTCCCTGCCAACCTAACCCATTCTATGATTCTATGAACGTCATTTTTTGGATCATGTAGGTAGCTGTTTCTTGAGCTTATCTCTTTTTACAGGTTACAGAGATATCAAGATTGTGCAGAAGACACTTGTTCTGAAGTGATATCAAAACTTTCAGTATTGAATCATCACAGACACTAATTCCAGGGGAAGGGGAACACTGCTGGTGTTAGCACAGATAATCCCACTGGGAACACATTTTAGGAACCAAATACTTTTCTGAGTCTCTCTTTAGTCATTTTAGTTCTGAAGATATTATCTGAAATTACTGCAGCGAAAACATGAAGGCAGATGCTAAAACATTAGGAAAACTTTGCCCATTGCTACTGGATGTGCATTCCAAGTCCTTCATGCTGTGAGCAGTTACCTTTATAGTTGTTTTCTGGTTATGTCAGTAAGGCCTGGAAGGTATTTTGATTCCTGTGTCCCAAGAACATGAAATACAGAAAGGCATCGGGGGCACTGTTAGTTGGTCATTCCCTAATGGATAAGAGACAGAAGATATTCACTTTCTTTTTCCTGAAAGCTGATTTGCCTCTCCTCTTTATGTCAGAAAATAAAAGCTTCAAATCTTAGATGCTTATTTTAGTTAGAAATGAACAACCTGAAGTTCCCATTCCTCTCTATTGATTCTAAAGGGGTTAAGAGTTGACTGTCTCTGATTTAGACTTTCAGTTGAGACCTTCCCCACATTTCCTATTAACTACCATGAACAATTTAGAAAGAACTGCTCAAACTCATTAAATAGAAGATAAAAAATATGACCTGTCCTATACAAGTCATATCAGAAAGCTGACAAACTTCACTGAATGCAGAACTTTTTTGTCCCACTCTAACCAAAACTGTCACAATTTCATAATGAAGGCAGATAAAGGAATAAAAAAAAAAATCCAGATCCAAGGAAGATCATGAAAGCTTGTTCAACTCTGGTGCTCAAGGAAGTTCAGCATATTGATTGCACACAACCTTGCAAGTACCACAACCTGCAAAGCAAGCAGGAACAAAAATGGACTGTGTGTACTCTTTCTGAAAATGTAAGCAAGGGATGAAATTTTACTCCTTTTTTTTTTTTTTTTTTTTGGGTGAGAAATACAGCTGTTTGTACTAAGGCATTAACACCAAATGCCCAAGGTTGTGTTCTGACAGTAGGAAAATGGTCTGTATCCAATGACCTTGTAACTGAGGATGTGGTCTCCGATGCTTTCTCTCTATTACCCAACCCAAAACATATAAAAATTGAGGCAAAGACAAAATATCTGTTATTTGATTTTCTCAGCAGTGGTTTCCATATCTCCTTCAACTTTCTGGGTAATTTGAGACCAGCTTTCTCTGCCTCTGCAGAATGATCTTATTTATTATATTCTGTGTCACTCACAGTACCTGGCAGTGCAATGCCACAGATCTAGAGAGCTCCTGTTTACAGGATGTGCAACTTGCCTGCAGAAATTCCAGGAAACAGTCTGCTTGCTGTGACCTCAGAGCAGCCATTTCAATTTACCACAGACCATCTGACAATAGAATTGTATTTACATGATACACATGTTCACTAGGCTTTTTATTACTCTGTTAGTCACAGATCATGAGAATATAATCTTCCACTCACCAAAGCTCTGGCCTCTAATTGAGTGATTGCTCATTCCACTTTTCAATCAACAGCTTCTAGAACTATCAAAACCACACTTGAAGTAAAAGCTTTCACCACTTGCTTCTTGCTTCTTCAGAAGGTCATAAATAGGCTTTGTTCTTATCCCAAATATTGTCTTGAAGGGACAAATGATTTCCATTGTAAATAATTAATCTGTCAGCATTTTCTGACCATGCTCATTCAGGTAAAGAGCAGCTCTGTATTTTGAACTAATCTTTTATTTAGACAAAAAAAAAAAAATTCTGAAAGTTACTACTCACATTATTTTTAATGCAACAATATAGACACCGAGAAGATTAAAACTGATCCCCAGAATGCCTCTACAGCCTGAATACGCAGACTCCATCCTGACAGTTCCTGTTACAAGTGAATAAGAACTACTTTATCTGAGTGAAAATATACCCAAACATGTCCCAGGGAGCACTCTTCAATACTTGCTGCAATCATGAGAATGTGCTAAATTACTCTGTCCAAATGATATTTTTTTAAAATTGTGATTTTTATTCTAGTTTTTTTTCCACACAGTTGATCAGTATGCTTGTTATAAGATAAAAAGTAGTCATGTGCAGTAGTGACTCTCATCACCTCCTGATTGTGCTTTTCCTCCTTTCCTGTCTAGCAGGAAGGGAGGCAATAAGAAGATACAAAGCACTGATTGTCTCTGCTTAGGTAATGGTGGATTTAGAGATTTGCTGAGATTCAGGGAAAGTGAAAGAAAGATTATGTACGTACTGGGATATTTTTTTTCATTTGGTGGTAAAATGCTCTGTTCTCCCTTCCCTCTAAGACAGCCTTTTCCCTGAGTCATGTCTATAGCTCTCACTTCTGTGTTGAAATAGGTTGAATTCTCACATTGCTTGAAAACTGAAAACGACAGCCAGCAATTTATTTTTAATGTATGGATTTGTTGTGTTAATATTGCTGTTCATTAAACATTAGGAATGGTTATACTGATCATTTAAAGACAGTTTGAACTAAAAATGAACCCAATATGATTCTACTGTGAATGCAAAATTACTACAAAGTCTTCTTAAAATTTAATAAGGTGTCTGGACTTCTACAGTCTGGCAATCAATTTTGGCAAAACCAGTTGTAGTGATGTATGTTCTGAGTAGATCAGATGATGAACTCTGTGGCATCATGATCTCCAGGGTTGTCCCTTATTAGTTTTCCACATATTTCTGATCACCTAAATCTGCAATGTAATTCATTTCCACAACCGTTTTTGTGTTGCTCCAAATGGCCTTAAGGTGTCAAAATACATAACAACCCATCACTTTGTTCTAATCTGACATGCCAAAATATTCAGTCAGATAGCAAGATCCCTCCCTGCTCCTGCACCACCAGTTAGATTGTGTCCTGGCAAGCTGTTTGGCTCCTGCTACAGATTCCAGAAATCAAACTGCTGCCTGAAATATTTTATTCACTCGTTCTGCCATTGTTTGCCTTCAGAGTAGGTATCTCCGGATGCGCCTCCAGATCTTGTGTAAACAGATTGAGCCTTTGTTTATTTTTGAAATAAACAGAATCCAACCACAGTTTGTCTGGCCAACATCTTCTAACTGGAATGGCATTTTTGTTCCCATAAAGAGCTCAACAATTTGAAAAAAGGATAAGCAAAGCTTCCATGCAAATATAAGACTCAGCTGCAATGAACACTTGCTGAGCATTGTATGTTCCAAGACTTCTTTTATATTTGTCTTTACTCCATAAGTGTTAAAGAAAAAAAAATCTTCTGCAATACCTGTGACAATTATGATTGAAAAAAAAATCTCAAATTAGGAAACTTAATAAAAAACTTCTTTGCAGATCTGCAGCTCTGGTTTGCCTTTAATGACTGCTCCTTCTTTCTTATTGAAAGAGAATTTGTTGTTATTGCAGCATTGTAGCCTATTACCAGGCAACTGGCTCCTTTGAGGGATATCTAGGCTCATGGTCATTGATAAGAAGATCCTAAGAGCTAATACTCCCATCAGATAAGGAAGATGTTTCATTCACTTCTATTCCCTACGTTCCAATTGTCTTATTGGACTGAGATAACATCTATGACCCATAGTTCCTTAGTCCATTAACAGCTAGAAATACAGGACCACTTAAAATACTTTGTATGTTTCCTCTTGAACTAACTACTTTCCCTCCCCAAAACATAAACTTCGGTAATCCAGAAACAACTGAGAAGGGGTTCCTAAACTGATCCTCTCATCCTGACAAATATAAATCTTATAAAATTCCACCTTCATCTGAGATTTTTTCATCACATGAAATCTAAGAACTAGAAAGTTTTATAATTTGGGTGCTGATATGAGTAACTTCTCTAATCAAGAGAAGACATTTGAATTTTACTCTCAAGCCTGTTCAAAAATGAATGTTTCTTTTCACAGCACTAATAGAATCAAATGTTTCTTGGACAACACACCAATAACCTGGCAGTCATCACTTATCTGAATTTGAACTTATTGTCAGTTTGTACTTGCATTATTTTTTAATAAAAAAAGTCATCGTATTAATTTCTAAGTCTTCTGTCCTGTAAGGTGACCTTGTAGCATTTTTTTTAAGCTCATGCTTTGTTTCTGTTTTCCCCACCAGGTTTCTTTCTCATCTGTGATTATTACTCTGGTTCATTTTTCCTCATCAGTCTTCTCATCTACCCAGAGCACTCACAGCTTGTTTGGAGATCCACAGTTTGGAGAGACTGTAAATGGCACCAAAGAGCAGAAAAAAATATTTTACCCCCTTTATTCTATTGTTCAAACCTGCTTCAGGGTTTTTGTGGGGCTGGCTGAATGTATATATTGTAAAGAACTGTTAGCATTAAACAACTCTGAAGATTATTTCCTTGCCCTTTTTCTGTTCAGATAAATCAATGTAGTGATTAAGGCTAGATGAATGATAAAACTGCTAACAGAAAAAGCAACTCAAAGCAGTTAATACCCACTAATAAAAAGGAAAAAAGCTTTTTGCTCTGAAGATCAATGCAAGGATGCAGGACAGGACTCAAAACAGAGCCTCACAGGTTATCCATACAGCAAAGAACACTCAGATAATTCGACCAAGACTGTAGGAGTCCATTAATACCAGGATTCGTGACAGAAAGGAGCATAAATGGCTGAACTCTTAGGCTTTGAGACCAGTTTGCTCCCTGCAAAAAGATAAACGTAGACACTGATGGGAAATGCTGTTGCAACATTCTATCAACAATGTATCACATGCCACTGCCACACCGTCTTGGGGGAAGGTGGTTGCGTTCAGAGCAGACCTCGAAACAAAGCAGCATTAAATCTTGCTCACACTCTCAGGGTGTCCCCAGGCTCCGGAGCCCCGGGAACAAACGTGTGCTCCCATGGAGCCCACACAGCCACGGGGCACAAGGCAGCGGTGACCAGGCTGCCCATCGGCCACCAGATGCCTCTGTCCAGACCTTGTTGGGTCCAGCGTCCACAGCAATTACGTGAGAGAGAAGTGACACAGCTGTGAAGTTCTCTTCATGTCTCTCGGGTTCCTCTTGGCTGGCAACAATGCCCAGATTTTGGATCTGCCTCTTCGTAGCTTTTAGCTTATGAGAGTGATCAGTGTCTCCATCCTGTCCCACCTCTGTGAGTCATCGGGATTTCTTCATTGCTCTTTTCCTCCGGAACTGGGTATCTTGTAAAACTGCACACAGATGTGCTGGTTGGGTGATTTGGATGCCATTAGTAAAGTCCTTGCTGAGAGCTCTTTTGTTGCTCTGTGCTTCATCCAGCGACCCCATGCCCAGACATTACCATTCATTCTCCATTCTCAACAAATTCCAACCTTTCTATTACAACTGTCTACATCCAGAGGTAGAGAAAACATTCCAAACAACTCTAATTGCAGGCACACCCAAGAACCACACAGCTCTGCTGATGAATGGGGTGGGTCACCAGTGAAAAGGCGGAGATGCTCAAAGCCCTCTTTCCTTGTTCTTTTCTAGCAAGGTCAGCCCTCAGGGCTCACAAGCTCTGGGCCTAGTTTGGCAAGGGTTGGAGGAGGAGACTTCTAACTATAGAGGAAGGTTGAACTGAGGATACTTTAGCAAATTAGACGTTTGCAAGTCCTTAGGGCTGGAGAGAAGCTGCTTATGAAGGTGCTGAGGAAGTTGAGTAACTTCATTGTGCTGCTTCCTATCACCTTCTAAAGGCTTTGGCAATCAGATGGGATTTCCAGTTACTGGAAAAAGGCAAATGCCACATCCATCATCAAAGCAAGGTGCAGGAAACTGCAGAACAGTCATCCCTACCACGCATCTTTCTCAGAGGCAATCATGAAACAAATCTTTCTGAAAGCCATTTCTGGGATGACAAAGGACAAGTCAATTCAGGAAAACCAGCACAGTTCCACCAACACAAATGCCTCTTGTCATGAGACAGCTGGCTCTATGACTGAAGTGGTAAGAGCAAGGGTCTTGCTGTGACATCCACAGCATCTCTGTAGTCCAGTAGGGACTGGGTAAGTGGACAAGGGGGATGGCAGTCTGAACCACTCTACTTTAAAAGTAGTGGTCGCCAGTCTGAGATGAAACTGGCATGTGGTTATGAGTGATGTTCCTCAGGGTGCAGCAGAGGGGTTAGACTAGGTGAACTCTAGAGGTCACATGTTTTTCGCTGATTATGTGATGAAGTTTTGCAGGGCTCTTCGTAGAATTTGGGTCCTCATATTGAAACCACAAATTAATTAGATTTCCATGGATTAATAGGTTAGGCTGCAGCCTTTCCTTGATTCTGAGCTCATGCAGCTGATTCTGCATGATATGAAGTGACAGTGCATCATGAGACATTTCCAGCTAAGAAGTTTCTTACTGTGAGATCTTCTGCTATGGTGTCCTGACCAGCAGTGACATCCCCCCAACTCCAGAACACGGGTACTGCTTGAAAACAGTCCATTCCATGCTTCTTGATCTGGGGACTTGTAGCTGAAAGCAGGAGGTGAAAATGAACCAATATTGAAAGAGGATTTTTAGTAAGGATCATTTTTTATTTTAGGCCCACAGAGTTTTTTGGGAGTGTTCCCATCTCACAGCTATTCTGATGCAGAATAGGTTTTTCTTTACTGTACTTGTGCATTCCGGACCTTTTGGCTCCACTAACTCTCAGCTGAAACAGTTCACACTTGTCCAGGAGACTTGTCCCTTTCATGTACCCTTTATGCATTCCTCTCTCTTTGTAATATAACATGAACTAATTAATTAAATTAACAGCCGGTGTCTTTGTTTCCATCTGGGAAATTTACTCTGCTCCAGCTCCCCTCCCTAAAGTTAAACAACACCGAACAAACTTTCTTAAGGTACAGGCTTTTCATTGTTCTCTTTGCACAAGATCTGGTCAGATACTATTGGTCTTTAAAGGCTGTTGTATTCACCAGCAGAAATGATAAGGCTATGCACAGATTTCACAATTAAATCTGAGTTCATTAGGTTTAGACACATTTTCCAAATCTGCTTTCCAAATCTGCCGGCGCTTTCCTTTAAAATTTTGGCTTTTTTTTCTTTCCCCCATAAAAATATATATCAGCTGGGGTGGAGTTTGCACACCAGCTATGTCACTACAGAAATTGTTTCCTGCTGCATTTAATAGTACTGTAATGATTTCACAGTTAGCTTTCTGGATTTTGCTGACCCGCAAAAGCAGCTTTTACAGCTCCATGTCGTGCTCCTGTCTCCTGTAGGGTCTACATAGCAGGCAAAGGCTTTTCTCAAGACTCTTTCAACCCCTCTTCTGTTATTTCTTAGGTAATTGCAATAGTTAGTAGGAAATGTAATGTTTATATAGCTTTTAGCATCCGTGCTGCATTATTTTCTCATGTATTGTGTATCTAAGATATTAGATTGAATTTGGTCTTTAAAGGCTGTGTTATTCTCGTTAAATGGCTCTAAACTGGAATGCTGGAAAATACTACAGGTTTGGACAGGACAAAGCACAAACAGACTTTACTGCCATTCAGTGGCTTGATGGAAACATCATAAGCAGAAGTGGGTGTTTTTTGGTCAAGATTTTAAGCACAGTGAAATCGCGGTTCAATCTTTGTGAAGACTTAGTTTTCCTGGTTTCAGATTTGAAACTCTTATCGTTTTGTTGATGTTCTGAGAGTGCTGCAGCACACACCGAACCGAAACTTCAGAGAGCTCTCCTCAGGTGTCTGCATTGGTGGTGCGATAAGGCCGAGTTTAACGAAGTCCAGGGTGGTTTTGCTCTGTAGCTAAAACATCTTATTTTCACCTTGTGCCTTTCCCGAATGCGGCCCAGCCGCTCTGGACCTGAGGGGTTCCGGGACACGCCCGGGGGAGCCGGCGCTCCGCAGCTCCCGGCACGGGCTGGCGGGGAGCCGGGCGGGCGCCGCGGGACAGCAGCTCCCCGAGCCCGGACAGCAGCTCCCCGGGCCGCCGGCTCCGCTCCGTTCGGTTCCGTTCGGTTCCGTTCGGTTCCGTTCGGGCCGCGCTGCCGGGGTACCGGGGCCGGGCGGCCCTGCGGGTGACGTCACGGCGCGGTGACGTGCGGCGGGCGGCGCGGTGCCGCCGGAAGCGGCGGAGGCGGCGCGGGGCGGCCGGAGCGGGTTGGAGCCGCCGGAGCGGCAGCGGCGCAGCGCGGAGCTCCAGCCCCGGCTCTCCTTCCTTCCTTTCTTCCTTCCTTCCGTCC
>VZTJ01003246.1:505674-555340 GCA_013397795.1 Orthonyx spaldingii
GGGCGGGCGCGGCCGCCTCTGCGGCGGAGCCGGTGACAGGTAACGGCCCCGGGCTGGCGGTGCGGGGTGGGACGCTGCTCTCCCGGGCTCCTCCGAGCCGCCCGTGGCCGCCGCGGCGCCGGGCGCGGTGCGGCTCTGCAGAGGCACCGGGCCGGGCTGCGGGGGTCCGGCTGCGGCACTGCGGTACTGCCCGGCGCGGCCCTGCCCTCCCCGGGAGGGAGCCCGCCGCAGGATGTGTGCAGGATCCTATTCAACAGCGACATTGTTGAGATCCGGAGCCGCTGCTTCCGCGTCGGCTCCCGCGGTGCCGCCCGTGCGGGTGTCCGGGGCGGCGGGGACGGGCGAGGGACCCGCCACGGCCAACAACTCGCCGGTCCCGCTGCATCGCAGCACAGCGCCTGCAAAGACTGAGGTGTCCGTCCCTGCCCCCAGGGGCGTTCTCCAGGAAAGTGGAAAGCATTCCAGCTTAATTCTTCAAAGAAAAGTCACATTACCGTACTTAGGGCAGTTGGTAATGCCTGCAGTTACAACCAGCGGTTGTACTGAAACATTTTAAATAATCTAATTTCAGCAGGCTTTGATGGCTCTGAATTGCTTGTACACGTTATGAATCTGTCTTGTAATGAACAGGAGGAAGCTTTACTGCCTTTAGACAGTTCACTTAAGAAAATGGGATTTGTATGTTAAGAAATTCTCAGAAACATTTAGAAGTTTGTACTGTCTCATAATGTGCTTTTCAAAAAGCTCTGTAATTGGAAGGAAGAACGTGGCAGGTGGACGAAACGAGAAAAACCCATATCCCTACATAATCAAAGGTAGAGTGTGTTTCTCATCAGGGGAAAAGCTTGTGATGTTGTTCGGAATAGTGTTGACACCCTGAGCTGAAAGTACTGAACTTCAGCTGATGACACATGCCTGGGTTTCTTCTCAGCCCAACACCTTAAAGACATGAATTTTAATTATAATTAATGGAACTTCAGCAATATGCACGAAATAACTCCAGGATGGAGATGCAAGGCTACGTGATCTAGTGGTCCTGTTTGAGAACATGACATTTCTAAAATCTGAATTGTCCAATCTGTTGGCTTGCTGTATAAACTAAGGAAGTTGGAACATCCGCAGTCTGTGAAGCAGCAGCCATGCCTCCCAAGGGTGTTGTGGAAATGCTGTATCGGAACAGCTCTCTCTCTCTTTTTTTTTTTTTTTTTTTGTGATTGTGATTAATCTGGTTGTAGGTGGTATTAAACGGTTCTTGCTATGAATAGTGCTGACGCTATCTGCATTTTGTGCTTAATCAATTCTGATGTGTCAGTCTGTATGGAAAAAAGCAAATTTTTTTAATGTTTTATGAACTGTAAAGGTACTGAGATGCCTATCAACTGTGTTATGTTCCTCCTAGCACTGACTCTGGTGAAGGAGAAATACAATTATTTGAGACAACTAATGTGCTGTGAGTGGATTTAATGTGTTTCATGACAGTATGGTCTGGAAAATGCATATACTTAAAAGCCATATTAGAAACAGTTTTAAATTTTAGGAGGTTTCAACATACTTCCATGTTCATCCAGTTAATAAATACGTGTTTCAATTTGTCATGGAAGTTGTTTGCCTATCTAACTAACTCCCAAATAGTTTTAAGTTACTTTTTCCAAAGCTGGAAGAACTCTTCAAGGCTTGGAAAAAACCAGATGACTTTTTTTCAGGGGGTGATTTTAGTTATATTATCTATCATTTTCCTAAAAGATAAAAGCTGCAAACGTGCTGTTGAGTTAGGAGAGAATGCCGACACGCGTCTGGAGAAGAATAGAATAAACTTTTAAATTAGTAATTTTGACAGGTTTGAGAAGTACAATCCAGAAGATAAAAAGCTGCTAAATATAAAATGCTGGGCTAGGAAGAGGCTATGGGATGCTCAGATAGAGATGTTTGGGAAACAGAGCTGTAGGAAGTAATTCAGGACTCTTAGTCACAGATTGGTCTGAATGAGCAACATGCAGCTGTCAAAGTAGATCCCATCCTTGGATGTGTTGATCCAGTTTAAGATGCAGAAGGCTTTTATTTTTTCTTTTCAATTGCGCTTTTGTGTCTAGTTTTGAGTATTAAATTGAAGAAGTGCAGAGGAATGTAGTGGTGTAGCTTGAGAGGCTCAGAACCTATGAATTAAACTTTTTTTTTCATCTGAGTATTGCATTATTTTGATGTGGTGGAAAAGGCTGTGGGATGGGTATGTATTTAAGAAATGGTTCACAGAAGCACTGGGGCTTTTTTTAAGCTTTTTTTCTTTTTTTACTGTGGTTCAGATGTGGGTTAAGAGGAAGTAAATTTTAGTGGGTGTGATTTAGATTAAATATAGGCTGGAAAGTTTTTACCTATGACAGTCAAATTACGTAGATTGTTACACAGGTTCCCATTATTAGAGGTTTTTATTGGCTTGGAGAAGAAGCTGACAAAGATAATCTGATACTTGACAGAACAGGGATGTACAATAAGTTTTCAGACTAGGGAAGAGCCTAAGATTCTGTTTTTGCCATATTTCATCAAATATTCAGGTATTTACTTAATTGTTTATATAGATCATCATTACTGTTGTCTTGCCTGTGTATATGTGCCTTTTTAACAGTATTTTTAAATGACAGCTGAATATGTAGCTTGTGACACTGTGCTTGAAGGTATTTAGTCACGATTTTGAAAATTGGACCAACGAAACTGTGTCTCCTTTGGAGGGAACATCATGAGGCTGTTTGCTGTTCACTCTGGCTCTGCTTGTTCACTACTTAATTTGGTAGAAGGTTTTAAGGAACCTTCTGTTCTAAGCGTGAAGATAACACCGGGCTTTCACATTTTCATCGTCACCCAATTTTTAAGTTGCTTTGTAATTCTAGATAATTGTAGATTCTTTTCATATTTAAATTTAATCCATGATGATGGATTAACTTGTCTGCCTTTGGGTGAGACAGAACCTGCAGCTGTGTTTGGCTAATAAATTTCTCTCAAATTATGTCTTATAATATTTGAGACCAGTTTTCACTATAGCGCTATATTATATTTACTGAAGAAACAATAGGCAACATAATGTAACCTTTTTCTTAGTAATTCAAAGATTTTTCTTTTGATTGCATTTCTATTCTGGAACTTAGCCATCATCTTAACACTCTGAGCTTTTCAAATTAATCAGACTTTGGCATTTGAGAAATGAAGGCTTCTGGAAAATGTGTTTTTAGCTGCAACTCTGCAATTGGCTTAAGCAGTTCTGATGTGGGTGGCTGTTTAAGTGGGGCTTTTTTCTCTGGAGTTGTTTCCAGCTGGCCATGCACGCAATACTGTTACCACAGGAGAGCTGGTAGGAGTAGGCATGCTCATCCCACAAAGAGGGAAGGAGTTTCATGCTCCCTTTCTGCTTTATACCACCCAACTTGCCCTGATGTTGTGATGAGCACTGTCTGTTGCTTCAGCTTGCAGGAATGTGACAAGACCACGGGCAGTAGGAAAAACTATGAATTTCTTATCCGACTCTTTCCTGACAAGCACCAGTGCAAAGAAGAGGGAGGACCACGGGATCAGGAGAGGGAAACAAGGATGGTCTGCTTCCTGTGATGGCACCTAGTGGTGCTCTGTTCAGACTTGTTCATAGAATTTCATCACTGTCTGTGAAATGGCATCAGTGACCTTTTTTTTGGCTTGAATAATGTATTTGGAATTTGATGCTTGTGTGTGACACTTCATATATGGTGAACTAATACAAAGAGGATGGTGAATTTGGTCACATAGCAAAATGTTTTTGCATGTCTATTTTGGCATGCACTGATCTTAAAGGTTTGTAAGCTATGAGATTTCTGTTGCTTTCTTAGTAAACTGCTAGTAGATTTCTCTAGTGATGAAGGCTCAGCATTACAGATTTTTTTTTTTTTTTTTTTTTTTCAATTCCATTACTTCTGTTTGTCTCTAGTAAAGCTCCTTGTAATCTGGTTTTACTATTTCTGGTGGGAGGAAAGAAATTTCAAGTCCTGTCTCCTCTAAAGGACGTTGACTTCAAGCTATCATTTACTTTTTGATAGCATCTCAATGCAGTCATCTGTCTCTAAAAACTTAATTAAACTGAGAAACTAATTATATTTCAATTTCTTAACATGTTTTTTGTTTTTAGTGATGAAGATTAGGAGAAATTCAGGAGAGATCTGTGTTTTGATAGCTTACTCAGCAGTTGCATTGTCATAACTATGAGATACAGTTAAAAAAGCTGTGAATGGCTGGATTTGTAGATAGTTTTGAAACAAATATTGAAAAACAACCAGGAAAAATCTTGGTCTTCATGTAGCTGAGTGGCATTGGACTCCCACTCAGAGATAAGTTATCAAGCACTTGTAACTTCCTTTGCCCTTAGCTGAGTTTTTTACCTTACTTAGAGCCTTCCAGTGTTTTGATTGTAACTCTTCAGTGCTTCTGCCTAGTGTGATCTGCACCTTCTGCTGTCCTGTGAGCTTTCCCCTTCACCTCTTCTGAAGATGCAATCCTACTGTTGTGATTTAGGCAGGTTATTTAGCTGGTATTTTTTTCTTGCGTTAGAGTAGTGGTAGGTAGCAGACCCTTTCTTAAAACCCCCAGTGTTGCTCCCTGAAATATTTGAACTCTGTCATCTCTCCATCAGCAGGTTTTTGTGTCGCCCTTTCAGCTTTCTGAAGACAGCTCTGCTTTTCTCAGGGCCTCCTACCAGATTCTGACAAGCTGGTCCTACGCAACTTGGGCATGACTCATTTTCTTCTACCTAACTCCAGGGATACTGATCTATCATAACTAGGTTGAGCTGCCATATATTTGTCAAAAGAGGACTGTACCCAGTGATAGGAGCTGTTCATCTTGATAAGATTTCCCATGATGATACTATTACTATGAAAATCACCTAAAATACAGGGGTTTTTTAGCATTTGTATGAAGTAAGCAGTTTGATATCCTTCTAATTGATTTTTAGGTTGTGTTCTCTAACTTGTACAACTTTTTTGTGTTCAGTATTCATCCTCAATCGGCATTTAGGGAGAGAACCATATAGAAAAGAGCTGTGGTGTAGGAAAGCTAAGAAAATTACTAGTGTTTTGGTTTTTTTTAGTGCATGGTCAAAGACTCTTCAGAATTCAAAACTGTATTATTTTACATACGTGTTGACTAATTTACTACAGAAATCCTCATGTATGAGATTTCATTGGGATTAGTCTGTTACATCCTATCTGTGAAACTGTTTTTTTAAAATACAGGAACTTGAGATGCTTATCTTGATCACATAGGGTGTGTGTAAATAATAAATAACCACTATGTTTGTTGTCCTGAAATAAGCACATATACATTTTTAGAAACCAAGGTGAGTTTCAAGTTATTACATAAGTTAGTGCAATTCTGCCTTTGGTTACTACTAAGTATCTCCAGTTACTATGGAAACTGTCTGCATATCTGAAAAGGGAGGGGTGAATAAAATTATAATGCATTGTTAAAATTTAGAATCAGCACAAACAGAATGTGATGATTGTCAGAAAATTTACACTTGTTTACTTGATTTCTCTGAGCAATTCAAACTTAACTGAAGAGAGTTGATTTCTGCCCCTTTCTTCTGGATATTGCTCATTTTCCTTCAAATCCAAAAAATCCATGGCATTTTTCAAAGACTTGGTAGAGGCGGGTGTCTTTAAATCTGTATAATGAGATGTACTCTAGAATTTTAACTAAAATTCATCTTGGAAATTGAAGATAATGTGCTTGTCAGAACAATTAAAAATTTGAGCTCACAGCACTCAGAACTGTTGACTAATTTGATTCAACAGAATTCAAATTAACAGGTAAGAACCACTGACCTTTTCAATCTCATTCCTGTGGTCTCTTGCCAAGATTTTTAAATACCTCAGGAGATTTTCTCTCTATGCAGACAGTGTTATGCTACTGCACGTGAATCTTGCTTCCCCAGCAATTCCTAGATGTTGAGATGGGAAGGGAACCCATCACTGAGTTACTGCAGCCTGTATTGCAAACCACAGGCAGTGCCACAGAAGCTTGGGTAAATTGGAATTGTTGTTGAGGCTGCTTGGATTGTGTGAAGCTTTAACTTCTGCAGTAGCTCAGAATTTATGGGAATGCAAAGATAGCTTTGATCCTTTTCCTTTAGGCAACACTTTCTGTTTCCTACCTTTTCTTGTGCATCATGAATCATTAAAAAACTGTCAGCAGCCCAGCCCTCTGGTGCTGTCTCCAGCTAAAATTTTAATACCTGATTGATATTTTTTGTGTGTGTACTGTGTTTCTGCAGTTACTGTTCATTTGTAAGAAATTGCCATGTGCTCAGCTTCTAGAACTGGAATGAGTAGTTTACTAAAAACAGTAGTTTAGGTGAACCTTTTTAAAGCTATGTTTAAAAGCAAACAAACCTTGTGATAAGAGTATTAATTTAAGCAAGGTTTTGTTGAATAAAAATTTGCTGAAGACATTTTGGTGTTCTAGGCTGTGTGTACTTTCTCCTTAAAAGGAGAAACTTTCCACACATGAAAGTGTTGTCTGAATGCTCCTTCTCACTTTGTGATTTGTAATAAAGGAAGGGGTTAATTGTATGCAGTTATTAAACGTGTAATAATGTTACACAGATAAAGGGACAGTTTTTCTCTCTTCCATCTAGTGTTTCTGTGAACTGAATTACTTAAATTCAGAATTTTCTGCAAGTTAAATATGTTATTCAGAAAGGAAATTTTCATGCAAATATTATTTTATTTTTAATAGTAAAACTCCTCATGGCTCCCCTGGATATTTGTCAAGAATGACTCCTGAATTTTTTTGTTTGTTTTTTATTTTTAATATGTGTAGCATTTGACGAATGCGTGAATGGCTCATAAGTGATTATTTGTTAGGTTTACTCTGTTTTCATGTAGAAGTATGTTCAGTGAGCTTTGCTAGAAAATGATGAGCTTTGACTAATAACTTTTGTCAATCTGCTGAATTTTTTTTTGGTCCCAGCTACAGGCTTTTATTTGAAATGCATTCCTCCCTCCTGCCCCCACTAGATGCGTTAAGCAGGGGGGGTCTTCTGTTTTTATGCCTAGATCTAAAGCATATAAAATGAATCTTATGTTTCTCTCTAGTAGTCTGGAAATGACAAGCTTGATTAGTTTTTCCTCATTTTGAAATGCTACACAGTGTTTTCATTTGAAGAACAACAAACGAGATATTATGGTGTTAACAAATAAAAAGCTTATGCAAATCAGGTGTTCTGTGATGATTTTGAAACAAATATGAAAGGTAGTTATTCAGAGTAGGAGTCTTCCTTCTACTGTAGTTTTAATTCTAGATTGCTATATATAGAAGCTTACAAAGTAACTTCTTGCTGTAACATTGTATGTCTGTGTGAAAATATTGCTGGCTTCAGTTATTTTCATCACCTGAAGTATTAAAAATTATTTTGAAGTGAAAATGAAATTGCTTTTTTTTAGTGCCAAATACTTTTTAATATTTTGCTAAATATGAAAATTAGACTTTGTCATATCACATAGTTCCAAAATTTATATTGTTATGTGTCAGAAAGGAAAAGTATATTTATGTCCTTTCCTACTTGTGGTTTTCAGTTGCAAATGAAATGCATAGAGACAGTTCTGTCTTTCCCAGAGGATATTTTTAATTTCTATTTGAAAAACTTCACTTTGCCAGTATTTTTTTGGAACATGGCTACCTCAGTCTCTTGTTCATACCTGGTTCATGTTCCCTGAATATATTTACTGAAACTGTGAGTGCCATAGAGGGTATTCTAGTTACTTTGGAAACAGCCAGTAATATTATCAGCCTAGAATACAGATAAGAGCCACTGAAAAGGATTCCATTGACTTCAGTGTATGAACCTGTATTATGTATTCACTGGGATTTCATTCTAGGACTTCATTTAAAGTGTTTTGGTTTTGGTCTTATGAAACTCCACTGGCGATAACTGGTTTTACAGCGACAGTGTTGCAGGCAGGGGTTGGAGACCTGTAGCTGTGCAGCTTTAGAGGATGTTAACCTTGTGACTGGTTTAACTTGACCTTGGAATGGGCTGTGTCTGCAGGCAGGGGTGCTCCTCCTTTGTGCTTGTTGCTTTCTCTCCCTCCCTGCCTATTTCATGTGTTCCAGCTGCTCACTTATCGTGTCTGGAGGTAGACTGCTTGGGGGAATTGATTGAGATGAAAGCTGGGGGTTTTTTTCATCAGGTCTTTGCTTCAGTTCAGTGCAGAGCTGCACAACAGTGTGTTGTGATGAGGTAAAAGTGTTGGAGGAAAGTATTATTGACCATTTTAGTGGAAGCCCACACATGCAAGTAAATAACAATTGAGAAAGGTGGGTAAGGGAGAGTTAGGTACTCACAATAAGCATTGTTTTACCCAGATATTGCCAACTGTGAATTTGAAAAATGACATTCAAAATTGGACATACTTCATAATTGGACATAAGGACATACTTCAGCTATCCATAACACTTGTAGAGAGAGGCTTTTAGATTAGCAGTAGAGCCATGATTTTAGTAGGGCTTCTTTAAGAGATTACTTATTGTAGATGATAATAAGTTGGCTTATAGAAAAATAGATGGTTTGGGATGAAACCTTTGTTTTGGGAGTTAATTTGGTTCTTCCCTATTGTTTTATTGTAAGAGAGTTTATATCTCAAAATTTAAATTACTTGTGAGGCATACTTTTTTACTTCTATAAAGTGAAATGGGTGAAATGTGATTTTATTAATACGGGATAATAAGAACATGTCCTATTCTGATTCGGCTATAGATGTTTGAAAGCTAAAAAACCCCATCTATCTGAACTCTAAAATGCATCCAATTGACTGCTTTTAAACACTGTTATAAAAGAATCCAAGTAAAACCAGTTTGTTTTGTTTATTAAGTAAACATTCTGAGAAACTATGCATCTGTGATGTGTTTTTCTTTTGTCTCTGAAGCACTCGGAAGCTTGTTTTATGTTGCCTCACATGTGTTTATAGTATCCTATGAACAGTAGTCAAGGCTCTAACTTCTCTTGATGTTGACGAGTGGTAAGACTTCCTTATTCCAACAGAGTGGAAGCTCTGTATGCAGCCTGGTCTGTGATCAGGTTCACAGAAATCACTGTTTTCTTACGGAAAGGTGATGAACAATCACAGGTACCATTTTGTCTTAATGGGAAGAAAAATGATGCATCTCATAGTACTAGATGGTTACAAATGGAGCATCAGAAATTAATGGAAGTTTAGTGGGTAGTGGGGTGATGAACTGGGACTCAGTGTAAGCTGCTGTGACTGCTGAGGTCTCTAAAATATTTAATGATATTGTGTGACAGAGCGATGAGATGGTAGTGTTGATATGCAAGAGTGGTGCAGGGAGAGAAAAGAGGAAGGAGCTTACTTTAATGAGTACTTTCGTGCCACTAAGTGTATTCTTAGAGTTGATTTAACTGAGTAAATGGATCTCTGGTTAGCTGTTATACTTGAGATTTTTGGGAGTAATAGTGGATTGTTCCTTGGAAAAAGCCTGGTTGTTGGTCAGGAAGAAATACTACAAATGATGAAGACAGAGAAATAGAATACTAGTCATTGTCACTTGACAGGATATGTAAAACTAGAAAATATACAGAAATACACAGAATATTCTGAGTTAGAAGGGATCTGCAGGGATCATTGGGTCCTACTCCTAAGTAAATGGCCCCTACTGCGACTGAACCCACAACCTTGGTGTTACCAGTGCCATGCTCTAACCACCTGAGTAAGGTGCTTGAATCAAGCTTGCCAGTGCTTATTCGTGTAAGATAAGCAAGTAGGACTTCTTGGTGTTAACAGACCTGTGCTGTGGCTGTAGTTCTTCAGAAGTTCAAGGCAGCTGTGATTTAGGCCTTCAGCCTGTCCTCTTCCTCATGCAGAGCTATTTCAATTGTTGGGTTAATTTTTGCTGGAATAATACGCTGAAATTAGCTAAGCAAAGGTTGAATGAGCACTGGGCTGGAAGCAAGGAAGGCCAAGAAGGTGGAGAGTGGGATGGAAAAGCATTGTGACAGCAAGATGGGTTTTGAGTCTTAGGAGGGAGATAGCAAGGGTGTGCTAGGCCTCTTTGAAATAATGAGTATTATAAAGCAGGCAACTGTAGGAAGACTGGTACTTATTTTCATGCTGTGAGACCTGGAGGCATTAGTTGTAAAATCAGCAGAATGTTTGAAAATAGATATATCCTTGCCCTGCTTCCCTGTTTCCAGGGTGAAGTGGGAGAACATGTCTGCATGAACAGGTGCAATTGAGATAGAAATCTCATTATAGTGGACTGTCTTGTAAAAGAAAAATGTGTTGTTTTGGGGAAAAATTGTTGTTGCCATCACCCTCTGTACTGCACCATTTGCTGCTAGATGGTCTTTGGCAAAATTGAATTGGATGGGCACCTTTGAGTAGGTGTGGCCATTTCATATGTTTTTGCTAATCTTCTGTGAAACTGCAAGGTGTGGTTGTGTTGTTTGAGACAAAACAATTTCACAATATAGTTGCCCTTTCCATTGCTAATTTAATTTTTCTTTTTGTGCAAATGTTTGAACCGATTCCTAAAGTAGAAAGAGTAAGGGTAAAATACTTAAAGGAGAATGTCATAATGTTGTAGAAAGCTGCATCATAATTTGTGTGGTTAGTTTTTGGGAGGTGTAACTAATTGAGTGTTTTCAGTTTGAGGACTGGGAAAATTTTTGCTGGCATTGACTCACTTTTAAAATTGATTTTATTGAACTGTGTTTCTGCTGTTGATGTGTATTGGTTTGCAGTCTCCTAATACTGAAATGTCTTTTCTGTCAGAAGTTAGCAAAATTGCAATGACTTTTTTGGTTTTGATTTTCTTTTATCATACTTAGTTATATGAAAAGGCTGTCAGCAGCAGATTAACATTCCTACAAAAGCTGAAGAACAAGACAGCCATTGCCTTGTTGCCCAAATTATTGCTTTTATTCTTTAAATGTGAATGTAGTAGTTCCTTATTCATTTGAATAGATGTTTTTTACGCTTTAGTAGAAATGTTTTAAGAAGTGCTTCTTTAATTCTGGTCATTTGTTGTTTTGATACTGTATTTTTGGGGTCTGTGAAGTGTTTGAGAAGACTTTAGGCAAAGGACTAAGCATACCAGTGGAATATACTGAATTTTCAGAATACAGCAATAGTGTAACTGCTTGAAGATTAGATATTCTGCCTTGCTATCTGTCTTTGGTCTCTTAGCTTCAGATCTGACTGCAGGTGGAGATTTTAGGCAGCTGTAGGGTTTTAGGTGATAGTAATGATTTTGCAGGTTGATCAACTAATTTTTGAAGATCATTCATCCAAATTGCCTTGGAAAATAGGCATTTACTCTGTAGTTACTACCAGGCCACTCTTATGTGTAGGATATTGAGGGAAAATAACTAACTTCTCAGACTTTGTGGCCTATTGTATTTCTTATTCGGTCCACCATCTGCCACACCCCCAAAGGTTTCTAAGGGTTATTGGAATGAGAAGAATTGTTTCACTGCTTCTCATATGACTGTGAATACTTGAAGTGAAACAATCTGGTCTTGTCTTGGGTTCTGCTCTGAAAACTGACCACAGAAATGTTTCATGAATGTGCCTAGTTCCTTTTGCCTTCTTCAAAATTTTGTTGGTGTACACAATTAAAATGAAAGTGGAAGTGGAACACTCTGCTGGTAACAAAGACTTGTTGCACATGAAAATTAAGGGAAGTATGGTGTTTAAAAGAGTGAAAATTGAGTTTGCTTTTCCAGGTCTGTGCTGTAGTTTCAATGATCATAAAGGACCAGCTTAATTCTCCTATGTTAATTGGGAATGTAGTAAGAGACTGGTTAGAAGCTGGAAAGGAGCATATATTTAACTATCAAGACAGAGCTATAATTGTTTCTCTTGGCAAGTTTTGCATTCAGAATTTTGAGGAAGACTGACTTAATATGAAATTCTTTATTGCTTTCTGCACACAGATGAGAATTGGAGAAATCAACTGTAAACTGCTATGGAACACAACAGGTTATGTCTTGGAATCAATGCAGAAGCTGCCATTTATACAAGTGTTTGGATATTTCAAAGAACTCCTTTTGTTTGGCTAGGCAGTGAATTTGACATCAGCACTTGACTACAGAACAGTCTGTATTGTGTGGAGCTAAAGCATATCAGGCATTTCCCTAAAGTATTCTGCTTAGCCCCAGGGTTGTTTGATACCTAGTGGAGAGGGTAGTTCCTGAGTCTTTTCTCAGTGTTAATATGTGAAGCACGTGTAAGTTAGAGATGTAGTATAGGGTGAATTATGATGTTCATACTGGTGTCAAGTACAGGCCAGTACCAGTAATGAAGTTCTCAATGTATTGCAGTTGTGCTAGGGCAGGGTAAATGCTGTTCTTGTCCTGAGCATCTTGCCCAAGAGTTTTAAGTAGTGTGTAATATTTGCATGAATAATGAGCTGTTGGCTCTGACACGTTCATGTATTTTATGAAGTAGCCTCACCTGATAGTCTTGGATTTCTCACTTAGAAATGTTTTGACACTTGCTACTTCTTTGGTCTATCTCAAGCTGCTGTTTAAATACTTCGTAGTACGGGTTGGAACTAGTTTGTTTGTTAAATAGGCAAAATCCCTTGATTTTGCAGATTGCAATTTTCTGTTAGCAATTGAAATGGATATAAGGCTTAATTGTAATGAAAGCAACTTCAGTATTTCATTCCTAACCTAGAAGATTTTAAAGACTATGTGTATACCTAAATATTTGAATGTGGGTTAAATACTTCTATCAGAAATGATATTTTATTTTTGTTAAGGTGTCACCATCCAAAGGATGGTTTTCAGGCATCCTCCAGCTCTTGCTTGGTTGTTGTTCCTGTCAGAGGAAATAGGGAAATAATGATTTGCATTTGGCAGGGCAGGCAGAAAGCTTTGTTTTTGCAATGCTGGGTGAAGCATTTGTGAGGGTTACTGGTGGGGTACAGGGCCCAGAGCGGAGGAAAGCAGCCAGACCAGTAGCAGCTGTTACTTCCCACACTGGAAATATCCAGCAGTGAGCCTGCTTCCTTCTTGGCTTTTCTGAATGGCTGTTGCTCATGCCAAGGCTATTGTTGTTATACTGGACTTTGAGAATGCAGCATCATTTGGGAGCTGGTGTTTCAGACCATGCAAACTTCAAAATGTGGTTGGAAAAGCATATTTGGGTAGCATTTACTATGCAGTTTCCTGCTTTGCCTATTCATATTATTTTAATTTGTTGTTTATTTGTTGTTGAGTTTGTAGGGTCCAGAGGTGTTGAAGTGCACACTCATGGTGTTACTGATCAGAATCTTTAAGGATAGGATTAATTTCACATCTCTTGAGGTGTCAGCACCTGGACTCCTTTTATGATAGACTAAACTTGTTTTGTCATGAGATAGAAAATGCTGTTTGGGCATATAGACCTTGCCACTAAGTCTGCTCACTGTGTCAGATTTCTGTTGAGTGTAAAGAGGACACTTAGTTCAGATACAGGGGAAAAAAGCTCTCCTGGCTTTATGAAAACTGTTCTAAAAGCAGTGCTTTATTCTGCTTAAGGATATATGTTTATATATAAACTTAAAGGCTGAGTCAGGTATTTTTGCCATATTTCTTTAATGTTTTAAAGTTTTTTGAATGCTACAGAATGAGTAATTAATTTGATATTTATGTCTGCAGTGCTTACTAAGTGAACTTAAGTTTTGTTTTCTATGTTATTTGGCTTTAAAATGTTGCAGGATAAAGTTTCAGCCACTCAGTAATACTACCTAGGAAGCTATAATTAATATGTTACTCAGGGAAAGGGAGGTGGTGTTAACTCCTTCTCCTCATCTTTGATAGCCTTGTTAGCAATAATTTATTCCTTTCAGAAGGTTTCAGACTTCCTAGTAGATGGTTTATTTACTAGAGAAGATCTGTACTTGAATTCACTTCAGCTTTTGAACTATTTTACAAACTTCATCTGAGTTGCAGTGTAACGGAATATTTTAGGACGTAATGTTTCATAATATATTTGGTAAATTCTTTTTAAAATGTCTTAACTGTTGCATTTGTCTTGCCTTCTTTACCCCTGACAAATCCTGTACATATTTTATATGTTCTGATTGTGTACCTCAAGCATCCTTAACAGGCCTTCTCAACGTATTTGATTTATCACTTATTTTTTGCTCTAAGTTAAGAATGGAACAGGAATACTGAAAAGGTAAAGACAGCATTTCTCTAATGCTAAACGTTTGATGCAGGAATTGTGTAGGTCTTGTAAAAGGCTGGGTGCAAGAGTATATAGCTGAAAATGCCGTGTAGATTCCAGAAGGAATTCCACTGCTTTACTAGATCTTTTTTGGGTGAAGGGTGTAAGATGCACAACTGGTTTTATACCCTTCTGCCTATGTTCATAAGAAGTGTCAGAAGTAAGAATTAGTCTGCCATCAGCTAATATGGTTTTGAAAACTCTTAGTAGGTAAGACTGAAGCAGAGCTATGGAAAAAAGAAAGAACAATTCCACCTCTGCATTAATTGCATCGGGGAACTTCAAGTTACACTTTGTACTTCATAGCAGAATGTTGTGCTAAATTAGATTGCGATATGCTCGCCCACAATTGTTCAGTATCATGCAACTGTGATTGGTTTAGTCACAGGCAGAATGCTGGGCTGCCTACTCTGCCTTTGAAGCTACCATAGCCCTGGAGTTGCTCTGAGTGGTTATTACCGTTCATATGTGTTTTGCAGTCAGAAGGATGAGAGTTGTGGGCAATGCCTTTTTTTTTCTGATGGCACAGACTTGTCTTTGAAAGATATCAGAGAGACAGAGAAAACCCAGAATCTTCAAGATTTTTTGGCAACATAATTTGCAGCTTGTTAGGAGGCTACAGTTGTCCCGTGTTTGAGGATCTTTTAAAAGTTGTTGGGAATATCTAACAGGATTCTCCTGAGTGCCTGTTCACTTTTTTGGACTAACATTGGAATCTGCAGGAGCTCTTGCCTGTTGTTGCTGACTAATGCAAGTTGTAATAGATGAACATTTATGCCGAAGTTCTACACTGTAATTCTGAGCTCAGGGAATGTGTTTCATGTAATTAGGGCTTCTAGAAATCTTCAGGGCAAGTCTTTATATGCAAGTCTTTTAATAACTAAATATTTTTAGAAGTAATGATTTTTCTAGTACAGAATTACCTATTCTGTCATGTAATTTAAAAAAGATGTATCTTTTTGTTTTTGTTTGGGGAAAGCTCTGGCTTTGGATGCCTGTCTAACATTACTTTCACTTTTGGTCTTTTCCTCAGTTGAATGTCCAATGGAACTTGCTAAGCAATGGGTTAAAAAAATTCAAAAAGATTTCTGTGCAGATTTTCTTTTCATATTTTTTGTAAAGTAGTTCGGTTCAGATAGAGGGCAAATGATGTGAGGGTGTGTACTTGAGAAATCTGAAGCTTGTTCTTAAATATATGGTGCAAAGGCATTTAGATTAGTTAAGGCCTTATTACTGGCCGAATTTATTTTGACTTTTTGTGATTTCTGCCCAATTATTGAATGCCTGTATCATAGAATATATGCAAAAGGACTGTTACATGCAGTGGGACAGTGTTAGTATCTCTGAACTGGGACCTTGCTTATGTATAATGATGCTAGTAAATAACTGAATGTTCTGTGGATATGAAATATTCCATAATTAAAAGTAGCATGCTCAACTTTCAGCAGGTTTGTCAAACTTAGCTCTTTTCTCTCTGTGCACCTACTTGCTGCAATATGTGATGTCTCAACCAGCTGTCACTGTTGCCCAACCAGACTGTAGAAAGAAGAGAGGTTGCCAGTCTGGCCTTATGAATGTTCAACAGAAGGTGGATACTGACTGAACATGGATAGAGCAACTAAGTAAAAGTTGCCAGTGGAATAAGGGATGGGGTGGGATGGGATGGGAAAAGCTCTGTCAAGGGAGGGTAGCAAAGCCTGTCCGTGCCGCACAATCCATTGTAAAAAGTTTTAAGTAATTTTTGCATTTGTTTAGAGAAAAAACCCCTGGCCATTAATGGCATACTATCCTAAAAACATACAGGGGACAGATTTGTTTTGTGTAGGGTTTAAAGGGTTGCATACACAGTTCCCAGCAGTAGGCAAGTCAGGAAGCTGTGAAGTGTTGCTTTGGATTATTCCTTGTCTCCCATTCTTTTGGTATATTTGTTCCTGTAAGTAAATAATATTTTTTTAGCTGTATAAATTTTATAACTGTAGAAGAAACAATTTTAAAGCAAAACAGAAATACTAAATTAAGAAACATCTTTAATTATGTGGTTTATTTTTATAGGAGAAATGTGGTGATTTTGAAATTTTCCGCTCTAAGGGTGCCTGGCAGGTTAAATTGTGTATTTTTATTCCACTCATGACATATTCTTGCATACTTTTGTTAGGTGCCTGGCAGTTCTTAGCTAATTCACTCACAAAGCACCTTTACGTTTAGAGTAGGTTTACTTTTTAAAAAAACTTGGTTTAGCAGAATTTGTTTTAGTGTATGCATGAGAACAGATTGTCCAAAAATCAGTAGTACTGAAAATATGCCACAAGAAACCCTAAAGGTTTTTCACTTTTCTGTACATAATTTAGCCTTACTTACAATTATTTGTTTTCTTCCAAAGATGTGGATAACAGACAAGGAGGATGCATGTATCATATTCTTCTGTTAGCCCATTTAAAAAACATGAATTAATGGAATCAAATTTTGGATGTAACTGTAGATCTTCACAGACTATCAAAATATTGTATTCGGAACAAAGTGGTCTTGGGCAATATTTTTACTGCTTTCATAAAAGAATGAACTTCCTTGCATTTCTACAGAGCATCTATCAGTGTCAGCTGTTATTCAGAAACATATTGCTAAAATTTCACTTCCTGATAGGAGAGAGGATTCAATTCCCATGGGATAAACTCTAACTAAAACATGCGTGTCTGCTTTTGTAAGCAAAAAGCCATGTTTATTATCCATGCTGATGTAATGTAGAAATCCACGGAGACTCTTTAGGGAGTTGTATTTTTTTCCAGAGACGGCTCTCTCAGATGAAAACTGATGCTATTCACAAATAGGATCTTAGGCGTGTGGTTGTGTGCTTCTCCCCCGCACTGGTCCAGAAGTAACTGGTTAAAACCTTGTTTAAGAGTCTAAACATTATTTTACAAATTCAGAGAAATAAATAGCTTAGCTAATATCTTAAAATAACCATCTGCCTGGGGCTTGAGAAAGGGTATGGCAAAGAAGTCCACCAGCACAGCAATTTAGTATAATTCTTCCTAACAAAAAACATTTACTGATTACCTTGTGTCCTGAACTGTGAAGATGTGTTCTAGGCGGCTTGATTTTTATCTTACCTAATGTAAATATGGCTTTATGTTCCATCATGTAGATCTCACTTGGAAAAAAAATTGGTGTCTTGGGCATGATGATCAATAGAACGCGTCATAACTGTGTATTAAGGCATTTCTGTAAAGGCAGTTTGTATATTTTTTAGTTTTTTTTTTTTAAGCTAGTAGCTTTTCAAATACTATCAATTGGAGAAAAACTCTTATTTGGTTTATTTTTCTTTATTTTCTATTGCATGCTTTTGGTTTGTTTTTCTTCACTTTGTTTTCTATCCTGTGCTTTTTGCATATGAAGTCTTCTCCTTTCTTCCTTTGAAAATGCTCCTTCTGTTTAGAGATGAGCAGAACAGTACACAATACTCAAGCAAGGAAGCTGTAATTACCTCTGCTTTTCTCTCTTTAGCAACTTTTAATAGCTGCTTATTAAGCAGATAATTTAATGGCGTTAACTGCAATTAGCAGTCTTTCTGCTAAGAAGAAATTCTCCTCTAAAACCTTCCAATATGTTTAATAACCGCAGGTGACTTAGTGTGCCAGTCAGCAATGGTCAACTGGTTTGCCTCTTCCCCTCCACATCTCCCTCTGCAGCTCAGACTTGAATTTCTGTGGAAATTGTCATAGATGGTGTTTTCTGCTAACATGTTTTCCTTGGCCAACAGCAAAATTCAATAGGAAGGAAGAAGATTGTTATGCTCGGTGTCATTTCTGCAATTGAATTTGTAGCTCTCCAGCAGGCAAAAAGGAAGTCAGTGGTTGTTTCAGGCATAAACTGCTCATAAGCCTCTGAGTACAAAAGAAGTGCTCCATACATTGTGTTCAGTATTTCTCTGATGGATTTGTATCCTGTCTCTGAAAATTGTCTTTTGTTTGGTTTTACATGTTGTACTGTCTCTTCTGTTGAGTACAACATCTTATGAGAGAAGGATTTTGTATGATTTACTGGCTATTCACTTTGTTTCTTGAAGGTAAGCTAGTACTTTACCTGTAGACAAAGTCAACATTTTTCAGACAGAACTGAATGTAGCTGTTTTTCTCCTAGAACATGTTGATGCAGTATTTATTATATCGATGAGGGAAAACTCAAGGCACTCTGGTAGGCTGAGTTAAAAAAGGCCCACTATGGGGAGGGGTAATTTTCCCTTATTTGGTAAACATGTTATGTTAGATAGCAAACAATTGGAGGACACTGTATCGGGATTATGTTGGCTCTGTGTTACCAAGCCTTCTTGTGGATTCAAACAACGCAAAATTTTCCTGATTTCTGCTAAAACATTTTACATACCGAATGATGAATGGTGTCACTTTTTTTTGAAGAAGCAACATTTTATTTACATATTATGCGTATTTATGCACAAACCTTCTTTGGTAATGTTGCTTAGATTCTAGTGAGTTACAGTATCTCCAACTGAATATCTAATTATAGAGATATAATTTGCTTTAGTTTCAACACATTTCTTGTCTCTCTCTTGTCCCCTAACAGAAGGGAAGGTAGTTTCCTGGCTGTGAACTGAGCATTCAAAACCATAGGCTGGTGGTTCTCCTTGTAGACTACTCAGTGAGGTGCTAAAAGTGTTTATGTTCACTTTACAAGTCCTGCCTGAGGCATGTGCAAGCTGAGTTAACTATTTGCACCCATACAGAAAATCTCAAGACTGACTTATGACATCATCTTTCTGTCATCTTCCTGATTAGTTAATGACGCACCAAAGGCTTCAACTTGTGCTGGGCTTGTGCTGCAGTTTGTTCTCCTGTCTTTGTGCTTGTGCAAGGGACCTGGGGGTGGCTGGGCAGGGGAGCTTTGGTTGGAGTAGGGAAGATGCTCACGAGAAGAGAGAGGTGTTCGAGTTAGTTTGCAGTCTCAGAGGTGACAGGAAGACACAATGCAGCAGACATGGCTGTATGTTTGACCTGATTTCCTTGTTTCTACTTGAAGCCTCTCTGAGGTGTGGCTTCTATCAGCCACATCTTCATGTGGGTGGGTAATTCGCTGCACTGCAGAAACAGATTAATCAGACTAATGTACAGGGTGCAGGCAGAGCAGCATGCAGGTGGCACTCTTAGGTTTGGATCAAGATAATGGGGATCACTGGGCAAATTCTAACTGGCATTTTTTGAAGGAAAAATGTAACATGAAACTGTTGACCAGGTTTGTTCTTTCTAAGTTGCCATCTGGCTTAATTTCAACGAAGTAGAAAACCATTCTCAAAAACTCTTCATCCCTTCTGAGTTTTACTAGGCTACTGCAGGTGTTTTTCATATGTAGGTCAATGAGCCTGTGCTCAGTTATTGTTATATGAACTTGGCATATATTTTTGTGGTTTATTATGTAGCAATATGTATGGGAATAAAACCAAAATATTGTGAGAAAATGTAAATCTTCAGATCCCATTTGTATCAAGATGTCTGTGTGAGAAATGGGGCTAAAATCCTACTTGTCTTCATTTGAATTTTATGTAGTCGCTTGTGTTTTGTGTCTCTGGATATCTTTTATTTAGCAATTATGTACACTTTTATTTGTGCTCATGAGTGTACTGCTTTTTGTGCATACATAGAAGTATACAGTTCTGACAAATGCTGGTCTGATTTGAAAAGTGCAAGTGGGTGTTAAAGCTCTAAAATATTATCTCCTTTTATGACAGTCCTTCCCCTCTTGCTCTCTCGTTTTTGGAGTAATTTCAAATAGGCCTGCAGGTAGAAAGTCTTTTCAGGTAAGAAAAGCATGTGCTTGTGTTCATTTAAGGAGTTTTTTTTTAAAGTGTATGTGAGGTTGAATATGTTAGAGAGTGGGCAGGAATTAGTTGTTACTTGTTTTTAGCATAAGAAGCATACTAGCTTTTAGAATAAAAAGCTGTGAAAATTTATGTTTTGGAGCTGGTTATTTCATTTGTCACCTGACTGATCTGCGTTTAGGGAATTGCCTGTTCTTGTTTGGCCTGGAAAGGCACATGTAAATGATGGCAAAAGGAATGATTCATTTAAAGGTGGTGCTTTGGTAGCATCATAGGCTTGCACTGTTAGTAAAGCAGACCTTTTATTGTCTCTGCATGCATTTGCAGAATTTTATTGCAATTTGAAAAATTGTGCTTGGGTCTCAACTTTCCTATTATTAAAGGTGTGGGTCTTTTTTTTTTCCACTTGTTTGGTAGTTGCTGTAAGTTTTTGGTTTTCTCTGCTTGGAATAGGATATGCTTAATTTTTGCCTCAGCCTAGTGCTCTTGCAGTTCTGTTTTTGGCTTTTAATAGTGGTGCAATATTTATTTTAGTTGCCAAGCTAAAGGAATTTTATTAATCAGGTTTTACTACAACAGATAAACCTTTGTAAGGGACCAGTAAATGAATAACCATGTGATCAAACAAGGGAATTTAAAGAACCCAAGTTTAAGTTTGTTTGTTAAAACTTCTGTTGAAATAAGTACACTTCTTGGGAAAAAAAAAAAAAAAAGAACAAAGATGCTGTTAGTGCAGAGATTAAATCTTACTGCCAGTAATTTATATTATCTACTGACTTCTATATTTTCAAAACCTGTTGATTTAAAAGCCCAGTTTGTTTACACCAGTACATTTAGTAAACTTAAGCAATGTTTGTTGCATTGATTTCTCTATGTTAGTTTGCTGCTTGAGACTGATTAAGTGCTGTTACTTAAAAATGTTAGTAGTTTTACTCTGCTTACTAGGTAAGCTACTCCTGGCAAGTGTTAGAGAAAAGGTTTTAATTGCTTGCATTAAAGCCTATCTTTAGGTAATGCCCAAGTTCAGTGTGCAGTTACATGGAACAGCTGACGCCGTTCAGAAAAGGTTGGGATTCTTTTTGATGTTCTATTTAAGTTCTGAATTTGCTTCAGAGTTTGTACCTTTTGTAAGGTGTTGCTGTGGGTAGCTACAAACAAATGAGCTCTGAGCTCAATATTTTTCATATTAAGGTAGAACTTTCAGTTTAAGAACTGAACTCTTATTGGGATAGATTTGGGTTTTTAGGGTGTTGGTTGCATTAATTCTGCATATTAATTTCACTTCAATTTATCTGATTTTGGTTGCTTGTCTTTATTAGTGCATTTCATATAGGCAGTCATTTCTACAGCTTTCCAGACAAAATATGGATAAAATCGAAGGTTATCTAGGGTTGCAAGTAATTTTTGCAATGTATCAAATGTTTTTGGTAACGTGCTTTTGTTACACTGCTCTTAAATAGATCAATAAAACTGATGGTTTACTATCTTGTCTCTTTTTCTACTATTTCCATACCCTTTTCTATCCCTTCCCCCTGCTCTTGACTGCAACTTAGCTAACAGCATCTTGAATCTTATTTTTGATCACGACTGCAGTTGTAGTGCAGTAACTTATGTAACACTTTTCATTAATCACTTCTTCGGCTTATAAAAACAGTAAAAACATTTTGGATAAAAAAACGCTGTCTTTTCTTCCATTCTCCTTCTGCACATGAAAATTGCTAATTCTTCTCACAATATTTAAAAACTTGGTAAATGTCATAAAGCTGTATAAAACTTTTAAAATATGTTAGTCCCCAGAGAATCTCAGATGTCTCAATTTTTAAATCAGGGAAAGCAAAGGTGAGGCTTCTTACCAAAACAATGTGGAATTTTACTGGCGTTTTAGAAAACTAGCAGTGTCAGACAGTTTTTTGCTCTAGCTGTGGGACAAATGTGTAAACCTTTGCAATAGATCTTGCTTAAAACCGAGGGTTATCATTTATTTGGTGCTAGACATGGCCACACAGGTAGATTTTTAGGTTTTTTGCCATTATAAGGTTGTGCATACAAAATATCTCCTTGTGTAAAAAGTATTTCTTAAAGAACTACAAGATGCAAAGCAATTTTATACAACATAGTGTGGCTTTACAAAAACCCTCATTCTTGAACGAACACGCCTGTTCTTGTTGAGATGAATTCTTCCTTCTGGATGGTTATTGCCCTATTTTCAAGCTTTGGCCTCTACAGCCATACTGATTCTTGACACCCTGCTCTCTTAGCATGCCTTAAGTTCCACTCATCTCTCTTCACTATATACAGTGTATTGGTTCTAACTGATGTGATGGTAAAAACATGCAGATTTTGCAAAGGCATTGCTTGTGAGAAGTTGATTTGTATGCATGAATACAGACATTCGTTACTATTGACATGAGAAATACATGTTGAAAGGAAGTAAAACCTATGCACACATAATCCTATTTGGGATTTGATCAAGATTTTCCAAGGGTTTCTTCAGCTTCACCTTGTTTCTTCTGTTTGTTATCATTTACTTTATACTTTGGGATGTAAGTGTGCTGTGTCAGCAGTTTCTTTGCTACAGAGTGCATCTTAGGAGCATTCTAGGAAAATAGGGTGAGGATATAAAATTTCATAAATAAGGATGACATTTTTATTTGTATTTGTGAATTGGAGTCCTCATTATCAGGGGGGGTGGGAGGAAATGATGATGTCACACAGTTGTTACTGTAGAATCTGCCTTTCAAAAGAAATGATAGATACTGATTGAAAAGGGACCACTGGATGTCGAACTTGTGCTTTGGGCAAGAATGTCACCATTGCAAGAACACATAATATGTCCAGTTCCCAAAAGCTGAGAGAAGTAAATTTGTAGACTTGTGTAAAAGAAAGATTTCAAATTGAATTTCTGACACATTCTCCTTTAAACAAATCTTAAAACCACCAAATTTAAATTTTAAAGAAGAAAGGAAGGACAAATTGAGAACTTGATTATTACTAAGCTAGTAGGAAAGTGGGTCAGTAGTATAGTCTGGTATAGGCTGTGTGTAATGTTGTCATAGGTAAAGGAAGTGAGGAAATAATTCTGCGAGGTAGTTGTCTGCTTACAGTATGGTGAGCGTACGAAGCTTTCAATTTCTGATGACACCACTTTGAAGTAAACTATTAAAGCCATGGTTTTCAAAGTTGGGTTCTCTTCTCATGATAGCCTCATCTTTGTGACATGCAAATACTGCTGTTCTTTGATCTGTCTCCAGAGTGTCTTCTCCAGAGAGAATTTTTGAATAGGAGTGAAATTTTTCTGAGCATATTCTCCTAGTTTGAAAGATTTTTGATTCTTTTTTTTTTTGATAGTGTTAACTGAGTAAGTTTAAAAATATTTTAGAGGCAATGTTATCTGGTTTTGGTTTGACATCGGTAGTAAAATTTCACTTGCATGAAGAGAACTTCAGCAAACATTTTAAATGTCAGAAGAGGATTTTTTTTATGCTTCTCTGTTCTCATGGTAACGAGAAATGTGTTCAAGTGTTACCTTATATGAGTTAATTAAAATTTCAGTAAAGAAATGAATTTAATGAAGGGAGAAAACTATTTCTTTTGTTGTTTAGTAGAGCAAATAGAGAATGTAGCATTTTTTTATGGGCAGTAAGGCATAAATGTGCTACCCATTTTCTGGTATCAGCTTTATGTCGATTGTGCTCGGTATTTTTCAGAAATGCAGAATAGAAAAACACTGTCCCCCTGCTCCCAGCAGATGACTTGGTATAAAAATTGCTTAAAAATGTTACAGACTTAAAAAGATTTAAAGCAAAGATTTATAGCCTAGAAATCACTGTGTTGGTATAGAAAATATTAAAATATTTGTACAGGTTGATAGATGTGACTGACATGGAATAGTTGTTTTTTGGATGTCAGCTTTGTTGGCTGTTACATTTAGGGCATGAGAATAGACCTCTGAGATAAAGCCTGGAGTATGTATATTCCTTGTATTTGATGAAACCAAAGTGAAATTAAAAGGCAGAATACTATTACGAAACATGCTTCTCAGAGATGTGAATGAAGAACTTCAGATGTACTTTATTGCCTATGAAGGCCATAGCCCAGCAACAGGACACCTAGCGAAACAACACAGAAACCCCAACATATTTGAAAGCAATTCTGGTTTATTAAAAGTGGTTTTTTTCTATATGTTGTTCTATTTGTAATGTATTTCTGTGGGAAACAGAAGATCACATTTCATGTGATTAATTTCCTGTGGTTTTTGAGAATGGAGTCTAATTGAATGTATTGAAGTGAAATTAATCTTTCATGGTTCTGGTTTATTTTTGTTTATGCTTAAGGATGGACAAGTGGCTTTTTTAACTCTAGGAAGTTGCTTCCTTTTTGATATTGAAAATGACGGACTGCCTGTATGTGTTGATACTTGATACATTGAGATGAGGTAATGTAGTGGAAACACTTGTCTGTAGCAGTTTGACCCAGTGCCTGTTTTCCTACTACTGTCTGGTGGGGAGAGCAAATAGCAACAGAAGCTTAAGTAATGCAAGAGATACAGCTGCATTTGCAGTATGTGTCCAGCACAGTTTAAAAGAAATCTAGGATATTATTTTTCATGCTTTAGTGTTTTCAAACATGATAGATACAAATCAGTGTTAGTGTTTGAATTCTTATGTGGCAAAACTATACACTAAAATTTTATGTTTAAATAAATAATATGTGTAAATGTCATAAAGTACTTGTAATGAATCTCGGAAGTAAAAGTGTCATCATTTGGAAAAAGCATACTGCCCTTCATTTCTTCTTGACTTTTCCCAGTGTATGTCAGGAACATAAAATGGGACTTAAATGAGGATTTAAGATTATATATCACTTACTGTCATTTGTTACCTTTAAAGAGAATTTGTATCAATATTCTGTTGCAATTGGTTATAACCTCAGTTGTCACAGTCTTAAATTATAAAAGATCTTTATACTTTCTTGTTCTCTCCTTAATTATATCTGTCTGTTTCTCTTCTTCAGAAAGCTGTCGTCTTGTCTGCCAATAATAAAAATTTTAAAAAGCCCCTAAAGAAAGCAAAACACTCCCAAACAAACTCATTTGGCTTTGTGTAGCCAAGTGTCATAGTTTGTCAGCTTTGGGACAGATTCTATTATGCTGCTTTTTTTATAGTCTTGTGTATTTAGTTTCTAATGCATGTTCTGGCGCCAAGGTTTTGCAAAAGGGTCAAAAAAAATGGAGCTTAAATGAAGGCACAGCATAAATTACAGCAGTGTTTGGGGCAGACATGCACTTAGCAGACACCTTGAGCTTGCTGGTGTATGTTTGTAGAGACGTGGTGGCTCTCAAGGCCTACTGTTTATGATGTAGGCTTACTGCTGCCAAAGTGGGCAATGCCTGCAGCTTGTGACTTCTCTAAGCTCATGGGGAGGGCCTTGGAGAAAGGACAAATCGTGAGCTTACTGGCAGTGGTGTTTGAAACTGTTCTGTCAGATGTTGTGGAGTCTTTTATTTGAGTTTGCTATTACTTCATCTCCTGCTATAGTGTTGCAAATGTCAGTTTTAGGTTTTATAAGGCCACAAAATACACTTGAAAAAAAACTTGGAAAAACACTTGGTAGCTGTTACTTGCAACAGGTTGTCTAGGACACATCCTTGTCCTGTACCTCCTAGTAGTGAAAGTCAGGATCTAAAAAATGAGGTGGAGTTTTCCACTCAAGTCACTTCAATGTTGTTCCATTCCGTTGTTTCAGTGTGTTGGTCACCTGCCGTGCTGCTGGCTGGATTCACCTGTAGTGTGGGGTGTGTCAGGACCAGGGTTGAGCAGCAGCACTGGGGCTGTGCAGGGCATCTCTCTGCTTCTGCGTGGGTTTCCTCCTCGTCCCCTGCACCTTTGCTGACAAAAGTGTTTGTACGGGTGCACAGAGAACAGATTCAGGCAGAATCAGCTTCCTGATCCTCCCTGCAGCAGGATTGTACAAATATGCTTGTGTTGGTACCAGGAAGGAGAGAGTACAGGGACAGAAATGAATGGCAGAGGTATGAGCAATTTGGAATCTTTTTAGCATTAGTCTTTGGCTTATTCTGCCTTAGTGCATATGTGAAATTATTGACTTGGCTGTTCCTTGCATCCCAAATATGCTCATGCTGTTGGGGAGCAGCTGACAGTGTTTGAAGCTGTACAAGTAGTATTTGGCAAGGTGTGTTGTTCAAGCAAGTGTAGAGTTTCCCTTAGTGTTTTCTTCTGTATGGAATGGCTTGAGGTTTGTCTAGAGGTGGAATAGTACTACTTTAAACTTGTATGCATATTGTATCTAACTCAATTTGTTGGCAAGAGCCATGTATTTGTAGTATGAACTTTCCATTAAACAGTCAGTCTGAGCTAAATCTAACATGATAGAACTTATTCTAGGTTTTGGAGTTCTTGTTTAATTACTGAGTTTCCTCTTTTTCTACTCTGAGTGATTCCATTGAATGACTTTATACACAGAGTATATGCTCAGTGTGTAGTCATTGTGTAAGAATTGCCTTCTATTTTATTCACCACTTTAACAGCTATGAAATACATATTGGAAAAGTACACCATTTGCTACTGTTTTTATGGGCCCAGAAATACATTTGTCGGGGTGGTATCAGCCAAGATGTATCTAAGATATGTACAGCTATGGTTTATTCTAACATTCTGATATTTGGTTTTTTTGGTTTTTTTTTTGCTACTTTGGGTTTTTTAAAAGGCTCTTTAATTTACATCAAATAAGCCAAGGTGAACTGAGACACCATAAGTAGATTTGTCAGCCTGGTTTATCACTTGGTGAAATTCATCATGAGAAAAATATTTAGCAGCATATTAGTAGGAGCAAAACTGCCAGTTATGCAATCTGGAGTTGGAGTGCTAACAGCAGAGCAGTTCACGTAAGCTTCTGGAAGTAGGATAGTCCTTAACTAGCCAGCTATCTGTACTACTAAATTGTTGCAAAAGCTAATAGGACTATTTAAAGAAACTGATATTCATACATACTTAAAATTACTGATATGATTAATGGGGCTAAAAGGAAGTGTTTCATTATGGTGTTATTAAATAAAATGAATCTATGCATTCAGCACCTTCAGATTTCTGAAAGAAGAAACATAGGCTGGCAAATTTGATACTGAAATGCTAGAATCCTAACACATTGTGTATTTAAAAAAAACCTGCCCTGGTGCTTTACTTTAATCTTCCTTTATTGTAAGTATTATGTTACATTTTTTAAATGTAGATTTCAATTGTATAATTCTGATATGATCTCTTAAAGTATAAATACATCTTGACAACATGTTGTTACAGGAACTGTGAGGGAACTGATGATTCTACAGATGGTGCTCACAGAGGATTAAATTTGATTCCTTGGTTGGAACAGTTAATAATATGCGTACTAGATCAGATGGTGTAGAAGAGTGAAGTAATTCAGTAATGCCAGCAATGTCATGCTTGCATGCCTGATTCATGGATATAGGATATGATTATGAATCACATGTGAAAACAAATATATCAGAGGAAACACTGACGTGATTAAAACTTTAAGTTTAAAGATATATACATATATATATAATTTTATATGAAAATAATTTATTTGACTTTATTAAACTTCTCTAATTTTAGAAAATTTCAGTTTATTTGTCTGAAAGTGTCAGATGTTTTTAAATTCTAAACCCATATCTGTCAAACTTTCTATGCCTTTTATTAAACTTATTAAAAAAAAAAAAAGGTGCTAAAATCCTTTTCTCCAGTGCTTCCCCATCTTCCCCTTCTTCAGTCTTACAAGTTGTGAATTACTTTTTCAGTATGAAAAAATCTGTCAATTTTTAAATACCAGCCATATTATCATGGTTGTTATATTTTGCAGACACTGTCCAAAAAGCAGTTTAGTGGTTCACGCTCCTTCTAGCTCTTGACCCGTACTTGAATAGAAATTAATACACTGAATATTGACTATAGGCTTTCACCAGGAGTCTGGAGATCAGGCTTCCAGGCTAATGTGTTAATAAGAATGAAATTCTAAGCAAGAAAACGAGGTTTTAATATGAAAATGGCTACCAGCGAGTTTGCTTTCGAAATCACATGGATGTGTTATCAGACATTTGAAGGTCACCTGTATATATCACTTTTCTCATTTCCTGACCAAATTAAGAAAGTGGCTTAAGTGCTGTGCTGCTGCTCTTTCTTAAGAGCTGATAAATTCTTGGGCAGATTAAAGTATATAATCAGTATATAACTGCATCTTTTCCAGCTTCCTGCTGCTGGAAAAGGGAGAAAGTTCTTAGAAGAGCGGTGAAGAACCAATCAGACCTAAAATACACAAAAAGCTTAGAAGTGTGTTGTTATATATGCTTAGATGCATGTTATGGCTTGTCACCACGTAGATATTAATACAAACCTGTAACTCTTTTCATCAGATTAATGAATGTTCTATTGGAAAATGAACTCAAAATTCACTAAATGCTTTTTCTCAAATAGCTTTAACTTCTAAGCATGTATGAAAAATAAGACTGTCCTTTTTAATTTTGTTTGAGTGAAGGATGTGTTTATTCAAGGTGAATTCAGGTCATATTTGAAAGTCTGTAATTTTTATTTGTCTTGGAGCTATTATAATTTTAGGTGTTGATAATCACTATAATGTGCAGAGTACATCATACATTTCTGAAGATGCATTAAACAGTCTTCACTACCAAATCACAAAAACTTAGATTTAAACTACTTTAAGTATTTCCTTCTTGGTCTTCTTCTAATAAATAAAGTGAAAGAGACTTTTCTATTGCTGAGAGTAAGTATCAGAAATTTGGCATCTTTTTTTACACTGAATATCCATCCATATGTGTTTGTAGGTTTGTATAGTAAGTATCATAGAAGTGCAAGTAAGGTTAGAAGGAGGCAAAAACAGGATTTTAGAGGCTTGCGTAAGATGCATCTCCCTGCTTCCTCTCATCGTGCTTTGTTAGGGTTGGCAGGAGTTCCTCTTCTAAATCAGTCTACTTTAACCATTGTATACAATAATTGTCTAACTTCCTCTTCCCTTCAAACTGTGTAATTGCTCAGGGAGGGTGTGGGAAGGAGATGGAAAAGCCATGAACTCAACTTCTTGATTTTTATTTAGTCAGACAGAGCAGCGTTGTAATTTTGATAATTAATTTCCTATCAGTCAAAATGAAGTATTTATACTGATATTTTTGTCTTGACAGAATAATCCTTGACATGATTAACATATTCAACCCCCTTTTTGCAACTTCCTTTTTAAACGAGCACTGCTGATTTGGAATAGTTGCTTTTAATGCAGTTATATTAATGCAAAATAAATTTGCCATCAAATCTAATTCTCTAGAGAATTCCTGTCATATATTTTCCTTTGAGTTACCGTTTATCTGGGTACAAAGTTCTTAAATATTTTTCTAAGATAGTGTGTGATGTTTTGAATGTCTTAACAAGTGATCAGAAAATTAAGTACCTGCTGCTTGTTTTGAAGCATTTTATCTAGGAAAGATTAGAAAAGCTTTAATAAACCTGTCTTAGCACTTGATTTTGTTCATAACATTATTTGACTGAATTTCTACTTTAAATAAACAGATCTCACTGATATTCTTCCCCCCTAAGAAAAAAAATCAAAACCTCTCTTGCCTCAAGTTTCCACATGGAGGAAAGAATCTAATTGATCTGTATATATGAAAAGATACTGAAATAGAAGAATAAATGGACACTTTTCAATAGTGACAAAATCAGATTTGAATCTCATGCGAAAATTGCTTGTTACATGTTGAAGTTATAATGATTTATTTTAAGGCTGTTTGAAAGGTCATTTTTTTTACTGAAGGTGTTTAGTGGATTTTAAAAGGATCATGGCAGTTTTAATGGAGCTTTTCTGCAAATACTTTGGGGCTTTTGTTGGTTTTTTTTTTTTTTTTTTCTGTTAAGCTGCAGTGTTGCCAGTCACTAAGCATTACACATGTATTCAGAAACAAGTGCTCTAGATACCAGGCTTTGCAGTCAGGAGTTTCATCTATGTATTTAATTCACTGTTATTGCATGAGTTTATAGAAGTTACCTAAATTTCTAATACAGAACAATGGAAAAGCCTAATGTGAAACTTAACATTTTCAAAATCTTTGGGGACGACAATGTTCTGAATTTCCTTTCCTGTTGCACCCCTTGCCCTTTCCCTGCTGTCATTAGTATGATTTCATTTGCCTCTTCAGGAAGCTCATTTAAGTAACATCAGTGTTGTGGTTAGAAGATTAGGTATTCTACACTTCTTGTCAAAATTTTGTCTTTTTTTTTTTTTAATGTTTTTAGTGGAAAGATGTGCTGCAATGGTGAACTTTTATTTAAATAATAAGAGTGAAAAATAATGTCACAAATTACTTTGTCAAGTTAACTGTTAGATGCTGCTCAGCCTACTTGCCATATGGAGGAGTTTAATTATTAAGAGTAGGAGTGATTTGCTTTGGGAGCTTTTAATTGAAAGATTAGAAGAAGCTCACTCTGAGACTGTGTCTCAAGCATTTGAAGATTTTGGTGACACCTTATGTAAGGATTTAACATAAAAATATGTTTGGCTTTACTGTGAATAACTATTTTGAACATCAGGTAAAATTCTTGAAAGCACTTACTTTTCAATATTTTCATTAATCCCTGTTGTATCTGATACTCCGATTTGTACTCAGGTCTTCAAAAATTGTTGTTCTCTTAAAGGTTTTTTGCTTTGAATCTTAATGACTGAATTGATTAAGAAACTGCAATGTATTAAAGTACATGTAAAACAGAAATGTGAGGAAATAGGAATCCCAGTTAGGTGAAGATTCACTCGGCAGGGGGTTGAACGTACTGTGCACACCTCCTTTGTGTCTGGAAAATGCAAAGAAATCAACTTCTGTCATCATGGCATACTGAAGCATAGTTATTTTAAGATGAGAGTATGTACTTAGGAAGCTGATGCTTTATAGTGCTTGCCGTTTCCGTGAGGCTTCCCTTTATCCCAGATGGCTTTTTAGGAATGAGGAATCATAAACCCAGCACAACATGGTACACTTGTGAATTCATCAGCAAAAGGCAGGCATGGAAAAAGGCAGGCTGCGGGCTTCCATAGCACTGCCATATGTTATTGTAAAAAAAGTGCTTTTCTTTCTTGGAGAATGCTGAACGTCCTCACAGAATAAAAATGATGTGTACTAGTCAGTCTCTTCTGCCAACTTGTACGTTGCTCTGAGTGAACTAATGGGAAAATTTTAAGGCATTTAAATTTTAAATTTGGAAGTGTCTACCTGATTACAAGTACTTGTGAAAAATCATGAAGCCTTTATGTGGCCCTGTATTCTTAAAAAGGCTCTTTCAGGCATTGAAAAGTTCCAGATCGGAACTGCAAACACCTCATTGGAGTCAGAAATTTTGTCAGGCTTGGCACAGCCATAGCTTTTGTGCTCGTGTCCATATGCAAAAGGAGGTGTGTGAGAGAACTGCAGGCTTATTCTCTGTTTGTTGGTCTGTCACCCTTTTTGTTCTGAAATCTGTAACATTTACAGCTGTTTAGGGAGAAGCAACTGCATGATGGATGAAAGACTATGAGGTGCATATACCCTTTTGGTTTGGAGCCGCTTCTGATGGCGTATTCCTAAATAAATGTCAAGGGCTTTGCTGAGATGAGCACTTGAAGATAAGGGTGTAATTAATTTCCTTACTGGCTTGTGTTGACAATGTCGCATTTTACGTTTAACTTCTGTTGTCTTCAGGAAATGGAATAAAGAGAGTGAATCTAAAGTTGAGGGAATTTCAAACTGAATTTTTTTTTGTAGTCTCACCTTATTTTAGCCTCACTGAAGAAGAGAGAAGTGGGGGGAAAGGAGGGGTGGGGGAAAGGGTGTGAAGTGTTATTTTCCCTTTATCTACAAATACAAAGTTTTCTTTATCTTGGGTTGGATAACTGTGCTTGGTTCATTATCAGACTATGTCCTATGGGAGTCTCCTATGGACTGGTGAAGACTTCCCCCCCTGCCTTAGAGCTGGGAGGCAGTTACTGCTTCAAGGCAAGAGGAAGGTTTGTTTCAAAATCCTCTGCCAAGTTTATTGAGCCGTGAGTCTGACATTTAGTTTTTTAGGAACAAATTCCTTCTTTATTATGACCAGTAGTTCTGAAACTTCCTCGCTTCTGAGGAACGTGAAGAACTGAGGTATAAAATAACTCATGCCTGGAGTGACATCTGCTGTGCTTTTATGCTGCTTGTCCACCTTCTTTCTTTTGTTTCGTTTGCTAATTCTTCTGTGCTTTTCATTAAAGGAAAGCTCAAATTCCAAGCTATTGGTTCACTTCCTGAGTGAATTTATCATCTCTGTTCTTTTCTGTGATGATGATTTTGGACTAAGTGTATTTATGACAACACACCAGTCTAGGATGGAGAAATCAGTCTAGACATGAAATTAGGCTTGTCCTTAAAGTACAAGAAAAGGTCTGGAATCCCAGAACGTCTTCAATAGTGTTAGTCTTATGATTTGTTGTGGGGCTTCAGGCCTGTATTTATGGTGTTTGCCATGTCTTGGGACTTTTTCTTTTATCCTAGAAACTTCCCAGACATCCAGTTAGCTATCCATACTTCATCTAGTATTAATTGTTTTTGCCATGTAATTGAGGTAAACTACTGCATGATAGAATATTCTGCAGAACTGCAGATGATTAAATTTCCATCAGCTGTTTTTTGGATTTGGTAGGGCTCCATAAGTATGCTTGTGAAATGCTTTTCACTTATTCCTTAGGTTGTGGCTTTGTAGTTTGTTTTGAGATTGTTCTCTGAAGAAGGGGATGACCAGTGTTGTCAGTCTGTCAGTCTAAATGCTTAATTTTACCAGATTAAAATAAGCTTGAAAGTAAATCTGGATTCCCTTTAGAGTGGGTTAATTTTTATTGCAGTTGACATGTGGTCCTACTCTGTTTCTCAGTCCCAAAAAGAGCAATTGGCACTCTATCGGCTCTTAGAGAGAGATCAAGTGTTCTTGGAGCCAGCACATGGGACATTTGAAGCACAAGCAGCCTGTTTACTTCTCTCAAGAAAAGCCATAGCTCTTTGAAGTGCCTTCATGCTTAAATATCCTAAAAAGGCATATTTAAGATAAGTACCCTGATTAAGGAACCAATCAACTTCGGTTATGAGCAAACGTACTCTGAGAAAACCTTTTTTATTTGAAAAACTGGGTTTTCAGCTGAACAAAATGGAAAAACATTTGAGCGAGTGCTTGCAAACTGTGAACACATGTATCTGAAATTTAATTCCATGTTAGAATAGAATTAAGTACAAATTAAACAGTTTGGGTGTGTTTGAGGGATGTGTTTATCTGTTCTGACAATTATGCTTTCTTCTCACTTAAGTTACAGTGTAGATCAAAACTTATAATACAAAGATTGTTCTTCTGATATGATTGTATTTAAGTAAAATAATATTTTTTGTTCATGGCCATGGGAATTTAATTATTAGAAAAACTTTGAGGTGATTCATTATTATTGCAAGGGAAACCTTTCTAGAACAAGCACCCTGTAATTGCAGGGATAGGTCCTTTAACCCCTCCAATGATTGTAATTTTTTTCATTGCAAGGCAAAAATCTAAAGGCTGAGTATTGTTCAAATTAAACCTTTTGTAGTAAAGCAAAGATGGACAAATGAAATAGATTTTTTTTTAAATGTTAAAAACCCCCTACTTCATAAAATATCAGTTGCATTCAAAGCTGAAAATTATATTGTTTGTGATTGGGCTGGTTTAATATTTAGTAATTTGTAATAATAATAATAGTAATTGGTATTTTAGTAATTAAATATTTAGTAATATTTAATAACAAATAAATGTAGAAGCTGGTCTTTGAATTATATGAAATAGTTCTAAAAGCAACACCTCTCAGTTCTTGGACAGAGTCAGTGAAGTGTTTGGTTTTTTCCTGCTGACTTTCTTTTGTTCGTTTGTTTGTTTTTATTTTCTAATTGATGCATGGGAACAGATAACAGATTTCTGTTAACTTCTGTATAATAAAACTTAAGTATGAAATAAGAATGCATTGACTCATGTCTAGCTGTGGAAACCAATCCTGTTAATTATGTGTCTGAGATTCCAGCTATGTTCTAGTTATCTTTGCACTTCCTGCTCTGTAGCCTTTTGCATTCCTTTGCTTTGATTTTTAATTATTTTAAAATTTATATTAGACAGAAAAGCAGAATCATGCTAATCCAGCTGGTATGACATCGTAAAACAAAAAATTTAATTTTTTCTGAAAACATTTGATTTCTCTCTTTTTCTAGATATGCTACCCTTACTTATATAAGTGAGCCTTTCAATAAATTGTATAGCAACATGAAAGCTTAATTCTTTGATAGATCAGAAGAAGCAAAAATTACTCATATGCTCCCTCAATTTTTGCTTGCATTGATATGCTTTAAGTGTAGTGTAACAGTTTATGGAACTAGTCAGTGCATTTTATAATAGCTATTACAGTGGGAATTCACTACCGTATTAAAGTTCAGCTTTGGAAAAATGATTTCTGTATCTTTCTCCACCTTCTGTTCTTTGCTGGTGTTCAGTACTTCAGAATTATTGAAATAGCTGCTATTAGTTAATGCCAAGGTCTGTGCAAGGCCAGTGTGATGATGATTGATCATCGTGCATTGTAGAATTTTGGAGCATGTGGCATGTACTTTGTTGAAGGGAAAGAACACAGATTTAGCAATTTGATGTGGTGCAAGCTGAGCCATCAGATGTGTGCAAATCATGAGCCTTCAGTAATGAATGCAAATGAAAACGTACTATTTTTGACTTGGAATCCTGCTCTACAGTGACTGCAGTTTGTGATCAGAGTGTACAGGACTAATACATCGTGTACTACTATCAGCTGGATTTTCTTTGCAGTGTGCTTTCTGCTCTTGCAGTCCTCCTTGAGTATTTTGTTTTCAGTAGTACTACGTATGTAGAATTTGATCTTCAATGTGATTACCATCCCTTCGTTACCTGTTTATGGACCTATGATTGTATGACATGACAATTCTTTTTCTTTTCTTCCACTGCTCTTTGTTTAGTCCAGACTTTCAGAAAGGCGGTTGGGAAATGTGGTGACTTTATTTGCCACTGCACTGACATAAACTAAAGGTGGATGATAACAGAAAAAGTGGAGATAGTAAGTTACTGGGATGGAAAAAATAAATTCAAGAGTCAAAACTATTCCAGCCTATTTTTTGCGACTCCTTCCTGGATAAAAAAGAGTTGATTTGCACACACAAGTTTTTTACTTTTTTTGTAACAATTACTATTTTGCGCTTAAATTTGACATCTGTGACCTGGTGATTATGTGCAGTGAAGTACATGTACACAATACAGAAATTTAAACCCTTTCTTTTGCTTGGGAGCTTTATATTCTGAAGTGACAGTAAGTAATATTTCTGTTGTGTTGTTTTTTTTTTTTTGTCCTCCCCACTTTAGATCCCTGCAGTTCACTCAGCCCACCATGCTTTACTGAGGACGACCGGTTCAGCCTAGAAGCTCTTCGCATGATCCATAAGCAAATGGATGATGACAAAGATGGTGGTATTGAAGTAGATGAAAGTGATGAGGTAGGAGTAAAAAAACTCTACTTGTGCCTACATGAAGTCTTTTTTATTCTTTTGTTTTGTATAGCTTCTCTTTGTCTTTCAGCACTTGAGTAGTCATTGCTGTTTTTCTTAATTCAGCCCTTTCTTCAGAGAAATATGGAAGGAAAGTCTAATTTCTGTATTTGTCTGAAATGGGGTGAAAGGTTTAGATTGCAGTAAAGTTGATGTGGTCCATTGCTTGGTGTCACAATTTCTTTGCTCAGAGTTTTCTCGCTAAAGGCATCACTGGGCTTTCCTATTTACCTTAGATCTGGTTTAGGCACTTCATAGTGCAAAACAGTACCTGTTACAGACAGCAGATTAGAAGAAAGATTTCTAGTTTTGCTTACATTTTACAGGCAAGTAAGGCAGTGATTGCTGATGGTAAATGAAGTCCTATGTACTAAGGAAGATTATTCAAACCTGCCTCAAGTTTTTTGTGTCTGTGCTTGAATGAGTTTGGTAGGTAGGCTCCTGGTGGTCTTGTCTTTGCATTTACTCAACTTTACCACTGGGATTCTTAAAATTACTGGGTAGGAATGGAAATGTCCATGTAGTTTTGTTGTGCTTGCTTCTTTTGCTTTCTGGCCATTGTTAGGCACATGCCTGAGAACCAAGGGGAGTGAAGACATCCCCTAAAAATGCAGGTATTGTCATGTGGTTCTGACACCCATTCTCACTGTAGATGAATGGGAGAAGAATCTAGCACCATTTTGTCATCCTTTTTTATAGCATCTAGGGGAAGATTGCTCTCTCTGAATGAGTTATGAATTATCACTGTCAAATTTAATGTGATGCTACTTGCTTTTCTATGTGCCTGTGTGCAAACAGCATCAACAGGCCCCATCCAACATGACCCTGAACTCTTCCAGGGATTGGGTCATCCACAACGTCTCTGTGCAAACTGTTCCAGTGCTTCTCTACCCTCCTAGTAAAGAATCTGTTCCTAACACGTAGTCTAAATATCTCCTATTTTAGTTTAAAACCATTCTCCCTTGTCCTGTCACTACCTGCCTGTGTAAAAAGTTGCTCTCCCTCTTTTTTATACCCCTCCTATATGTACTGAAGGACACAATAAGATCTTCCTGGAACCTTCTTCAGGCTGAACAGCCCAGCTCTCTCAGCCTGTCTTCATAAAAGAAGTGCTCAAGTATGCTGATCATCTTGGTTGCCTGGACTTGTTCCAATAGGTCAATGTCTTTCTTGTGCTGAGGCAGCACTCCAGCTGGGATCTCACAAGAGCAGAGTAGAGGGGCAGAATCACCTCCCTCAACCTGCTGGCTACTCCTCTTTGAATGTAGCCCAGGATGCAGCTGACTTTCTGGCCTGTGAGTGCACACTGTTGGCTCATGTCCAGCTTTTCATCTACCAGCACCCCCAAGTCCTTCTCAGCAGGGCTGCACTCAATGACTTCTCCCAGTCTGTGCTTATGTCTTGGATTGCTCCAATGCAGGTGCAACACCTTGCACTTGAACTTCGTGAGGTTCTCATGGGCCCACTTCTTAGGTTTCTCCACATCCCTCTGGATGACACCCGTTCCTTCTGTTGGTTCAACTGTGCTATTCAGTTTCATGTCCTCTGCAAACTTGCTGAGGGTGCAGTTGATCTCACTGTTTGTGTTGTTGATAAAGGTATCAAAGATCCCTCCCTGTCCCAAGAGAGAGCCCTGATGGGCACCACTCATCACTGGACTGCACTCGGATATAGAACGATTGACAGCTGTCTGTCTGCATCCATTCAGCCAGTTCCTTACCTACCAAATGGTCCACCCTTCTAATCCATCTCTGTCCAGTCTGGGGATAGGGCTGTTATGTGGGACTGTGGCAAAGGCCTTTCAGTGGTCTCAGTAGATGAAATTTTTTTTGGTCTTCCCTCATCAACCACTACAGTCACTCCATCATAGAAGACCACCAGATCAGTCAGGTCAGGCTGTTTTCCCTTGGTAAAGCCATGCTGGATTGTCTCAGATCACCTCATCGTATGTGCCTTAACATTGCTTCCATGAGGATCTGCTGCGTGATCTTCCAAAACATAGAGGTAAGGCTCACTAGTTTTTAGTTTCTCAGGTCTTCATTTCTTCTTTTCCAATAGGAGGGATGTTTCTTTTTTCCCAATCACCAGGGACTTCACCTGACTGCCATGCCTTTTCAAAAATAATGCATATAGTCTACCTTTGTTATTGCAGAATGTTTGGGACTGGCACAGTTCAGTCTGCAGTTTAGTGATAGAGTGTGAACTTTGTGAGGAACTTCCCAGCACTTTGATTGTTTCTCTTGACTTGTACTGCATTTTTTATATATGGAAGTCAAGAAAGTTAAAAGAAAATATTGAACTATTTATACATTGGAAACATTTTATTAGTATTCAGAAGATTTGTCCTGATTTCCAGTGGACTATCTTTATAGCTGACCTTAAGTTTCTTCCTGTTCCAGAGGAAGCAACAGAAGCTACTCTAAAAACTTGTTTAAATGGCTGAAATTATTATAGTTGATGAGGCATGCTGTTCAGCTGAGGTAATTAGAGATGAGTGAAACTATATGTTCAAACTACACATTGTGCATAAAAAAAGATGACTTAATTGTAGCCCTTGTTTCTGCTAGTTAATTTTTAATTATTGAAGAAATATTTAATAACCCACTCCCTGCAAATTAGTGCTTTTCTACGTATAATTTCCATACAAATCAGTGATGAATATGTATTTGCATAGAGTGCTTTCTTCTAAGACATTAAATGCAAACCTGAAATTAATGAGAAATGCAGTTTAATTGCAAGTTCAGCTAGTAACCTCTATGGTTTTTTTTGTAGTGCTTTTACTAAATCTTTACCACAATCTTAAAAGATGTACGTTTACACAACATAATTACATAGTTACCTGATTACAGCAGGTCTGAATATATACTAAATATGTCCTATTTACATTTCAGAACCAGATTTTTTTTGTTCTGTCACAGTGGGTAATGCTGCTTATCTTGATTAAGAATGAGGACTGATAATTAAAAAACCCACTTTATTAGAAGTAAAGCTTACATGAAATACAGGGGTTTTACTTAACAGCAGGGAATGGATTTTCTGTTTTATACTGCATGGTTTTTACTTGCAAGACTCCTGGAGCAGCATATTGAATATGTTGATTAGATATTCATTAGCTTTTTATTTGGCAGGAAGAATGTGACAAAGTAGAATAACTTTCTGCTCTTTTACCAGCACTACAACAGTGTTACAAGGGTATATTTACACCAAGGAAGGAAGTTCTTGTAAATAAGTTATTTTGAGACAGGAAGGTAAAAAGAGCTAAAGATGTTGAACTGTTTATTTTAGCTATTTTAATTTGCTAATCCAGTTAGCTCCCAACAGTCAGACATTTCATCTGCATGCAGTTTATTTTTCCTAATGTTTTCATGCCCTGTTTTAGGTTGTAGCTTGTTTTTCCTCTGTAAAATGAAGGCCCACATAAAACCCTTCTGTAAAGAAAGTTCAAATTTTCTAATATTCTAGAAAATCTCTAGATTTTTCTTGTTTCCTCAAAAATTGTCTGATACTGGAACACCCTTGGACATACTTTGTATGGAGTGGAACAAAACTTGTATTTGACCTTGCTAAAATTGCTGTGCAGAAACCTGTTCTAAAATTTTAGTGTGAGATTTAATAGTCAGCAAAACATGAGGGATTTTATTGAAGTCTTCTAAGGAAGTTAGAAGGGCTCTAGTCTGAGCATGGAGTAGTTATTTTTTGCCTTATTATTTGGTATGGTACAGCAGAGAAAAGGAACAAGGAAGAAGAAAAACCCTGTGCTTATTATGAGGGCCGACTAATATGAATTTTCCTATCAAATCTAGTTGCTGATATTATTACTTTATATGTCAAGGATTGCAGTTGTTTGAACGGGTTTCAAGAGGTAGGATCTAAACGGGTAACTGAGAGGGAGAATGTAGTATTAGTAACTGAGGTTTTAGTCATGTGCTGTGGGAGGCTATCTGCCTCAGGAAGCATCTGTTGCACCATGGGAACGTGTTTTGTTTTAATTATGAGACACAAGCAATAAAACAGACTTATCATATGTTCACTATTTACATAGGTTTTTCCTGTTTCCAAAGGACTTCCATATGTAGGTCCTACATCAAGTCATTTCCTCAAGGAATCTCTCTGTAGTACTAGAATAAGTTGATGTTTTTGAAATATTAGTGTCTTACTGTGTGTCTAATGTCTCACCAAGCTAAAGGCACAAATGTACAGTTTTGCATGGCATCTCTGGATAGATCATTTCATATTTTACTTAAGTTTTTTTTTTAAGGAATGAACTGGAATTATTACTTATTACAAAAACCCCAAACTGAACAAACCCCATAGAAAACCACCAACACCCCCCCCCCAAAACAACAACATAAAAAAGGCAAAGTACGGTGAGGAGAAGAAGAGACTGCAGCATTGGAAGCATCAGAGAATAGCTTTTAGCAGTAGCAGGATGGTCAAAGAAGTTGGAATCTCAGAGATGATATGCCAAAGTGCCTGACTTAGAAATATTGTCTGGAGGCAAGAATGAAATAGAATCTAACTTTAGTGGCCTAAAACAGGAAAGATGATTTTTCTTCTATGCAGTGATTAAAGCAGGAAAAGTAGCTAACGTGATCTGGAGTAGCACTAGTATTATAGCACCGTGGCTGTAGTAAGTTTGACAGGGATAGGCTTCATTTTGTTCTCTGGAAATATACTCTCAGCAAGATGTTAAATGTCCTTTCAAGTTCCCTTAGGATTTTTTGTCCTTGTCATTTATGTAATAAAAGTCCTCAAACTGGAGTTCATATTTCTGTAAACAACCTAATATTTTGGTGTCAGCTGTTTAGACAAAACCCTGCATGTGGAAAATATGTGCTACATTGGTTCAGAAACTGAAGATAACTGTTTTGTCATGACACTGGGATGGCTCCTGAGTGTGCTTTACATCTCACTGTGCAAGACCTTCTGTTACAAACACTGATCTTTCAAACAAGGATTTTGAGCTTCCTAACCAGTGCAGCAAACCTTTTCCCTCAAAGCTGTTGGCTTACTTTGAATTCCTTAATTTGTTGTGGCTCTCTTAATAGAGGTCTTTTTTGAATTAATTTTTTTTGCATTCAACTGCTAATGTATTTGTCCCCAGGCAGAGTGTGTTTTAGTCTCCTGAAGTTTAGTAAGCAACTCTGAACGTGTCTAGACAATTTGTTTTTTCAGAGCAGGGTAAGGAGCCAGGTCTTGTGTGAAAACATTGAAGGTGTTAGTTCACGGCTGTGCCTGTGCACAGAAGCCCTATGGAGAAGACAGCACGTGTTATGATGGGTACAGTTGCACAGAAACCTGTTCCAATGTGGTTTGGACTAGACCTACCTCACGCCTTGCCTCCATGGAGGTACTTAAGCTAATATGTAGCTGTCTGCACCTCTTTATTTAGTCCTGCTACAATGACACGATCGCTTGGAAATTCTATCGTGGCTTTGAAGAGATTGCAAAGTTTGCTTTGCCCCAGATAGCTACAGTTTTGTTTTGAGCTTCAGCAGTCTTTTTTCAATAGAATGTGTAGGTTACTTAAGATATACTTGGGAACACTTTCCTGGCTGTGTCCTGCATTTTTCTTGTCATGTTTTATTATTCATTTTATTGTTAATATTATTAAATATGTTTTCTTATTTTACTTTGTAGCATCGTTAGAAGTCATTTCTGTAGGGTAGGCAGTCATACCTGAATGACAGTATGTTGCCTTTTAAAAGCACATTTGCCATCATAATGTAGTCAGTACATGTGACATTGCAATAGCTGCAACAAGTCTTGTAGTAATAGATACAAGGAAATGTACTAAAAGTCTGTCTTAGTGAATGGCTTTATCTGAAGGAAATCAGAAGTTGTAACTTTTGCAGGTTTCCCTTTTGAAGGAATAAACCTGAAGGAAATAACACTGTTTGAGGAATAGATGCTCAAGGGAGAGAGTAATACCTAGCCAGGAGATGTTACTAATTGCTTTTAAAGTAAACTCGTCAGTTAGAAGGTCTATTTTAAGTTGATGAAACTGAAAAGTGTAAACTTGAGCCTTCACCCAGAACAGAATATAAACAGCATGAGAGTGCTTCCTGCTGCAGTTAATGAGTGTGGTTAATTTTAATTTTCCGGTGGCATTCTCAAAAGTATACAATTGCTTGTCTGCCCTGCAAGTGTGTCTTGCAGCATCAATATTTTAACTTTTTTTTTCTTTTTGGTGGTCTTGCTTCAGGTTGGTCTTTGGTTATTAGTTGAGTGGATTTTAGTGAAAGTTACAGTACTAAAGGCTTTCTGAAGAGGAAGAAAGGTGGTGGTCTACCTGATTCTGGGACTTTTCCAGGGCTTCACAAGTCCTGTCCCCTCCAGGCAGGAGAAGGTTCCCTTTGGAGTTACTGCGCTGCTGAACCTTGGACTTTGGGATGTTAATCTTTGTAGAGGTGCAGCTGTTATAGTACTTCTGGGATCAAACCCCTAGTTTCAAGTCTAGGTGTGGTGGTTTTTTTTTATTCTCTACTTGTTTTTGAAGTAACTACTTTGACAAATGGTTATTTTTATTTCATGCAGTTTCTAGGTAACTTATCTTCTGCTTTCTTGGTTTCAACTCTGTAGTCTTAAAAGGACATCTCCTTTCTGAGTAATTATGTTGGCTAAGATAATCCTTAGATGTGTTTTTCTTGAGCTTATTCTTTTAACCTCCCTATTTAGAGTTATTTTTTTAACCTTTTCTTTGTATACTTAATGACCAGGGCAACAGAAGAGAGATTAGCTGCCATGACAAGGAACAGAAAAATCCTCTTTTTAACTAGAGTTGTTCTGTTTTTCTGTCTTTCTTCAATTTAGGTCTCGGTTCTTTTTCTGAAAGAAGCACTTCCATATAAGGCCACTTTTGAAACAAAGATCTTTTAAACAAAAGAAAGATGTTGATGTTGTTATATACTCTTCATTAATGAATGCACTTATTCTTTGAAACACGATGACCTCTTTCCAGCTATGTGCAGTGTAATTTTAGTATTGTGACCTTGTGGTGTCAGAGAACCTTTTTGAGGAAGCCATCGTGGTTATTTTCACAGGATCTGGGAGCAATACGGATAGGACAGAACAGAAGAGGGGCTTTTCACTTGGAAGAACTTCTCACAGCTGTACTGTCTGTGCCCCTGAGGAGTAACTGGACTGGTTACTAACTGAAAGCTGCTTTCCAGTTTGTGTGTTGGCACTCCCTTTTAAAAAAGGGGCGTAGGCAAATATTCTAATCGGTGTCTCAGTATGAAGCAGGTGCACTCTCGCCCCTTCTCCCGGGCAGTCTCCTGCTGCGGCCTTGGATCGATCCGCGTTTCCCGAGCGGCTGTGGGCCCTCTGCGGGCGGCGCGGCGGAACTGCGGGAGGAGCGCACCCGGGTGCCCAGGAACCCGCGCTGCGGCCCGGTGTTCAATCGGGATGCTTCCCGCAGCTCCTTGTCGTGCTTAGTCTGGGGAGAGGTGTGGCACCTTGAAGCTTTTTGCTTATCAGTTGGCTTCTTCCTTCTCTTCTTTACTTCTAATCATATGAGTAGTATTGTTAACAGCAATTCAGATTTTCCTTGACAGCATCTGCAACTGAACACAAGTTCTCATGCTTCAATATTTTACAGTCTTTACTGACAACTATCAGTAAAGGTGGCAAGTTTGTACAAACAAAAGTGATCTGAGTTTTAGCTGAGAAGATGGAAAATTGGCTCAAGCCTGTATATGCAACATATTCTGTCCCGCTTCAGAAACTGGATCACTCTACAACACTTGTTTTGAAAAAAAATGTCCACGCCTGACATTTGGAGTCTCCAAGGGCAGTGCATCATCAGTCACTAGAAAGCTGAAGAGTGAGCATTAGCATTTACCTTAACCCCCCCTGCCATGTGAAGAGAGATAATCTTTACAGAGAAGTACATATAATACATTTTTTGCTGTATTTTTAGTGTATTTTTTGCAAGTTCCTGAAAGATATATTGGGAGTGTCAGTTGATAATAGATACTTGCACTCTGGAGGGAAAAAGTAAGGTGGGAAAATATCAGTTCTTTCTTGCTGTTTCATCTGTAGGACTGTACTATAATCTGGAAAGGCTTAGGGACATTAGTGGATAAGAAAATTATTTTGTTTGTTTTCTTATTGTTTAGTTCCTGCTCTTCAGTTTAGAGTTTAGTAAACATGGAGTGGGAATGAATAAGATAATCCATCTTTCATTGCATGTCAGTTGTAGAATTTGCCAGCTTCATGGTACTATTGCCAATATGGGAAGCATTCAGAGTTCCCACTTGGACCATGGAATATGCAATGGATATTTTTACATTTGCATACAGTTACAGCATGCAATCCTGTGCTTATTAAACCTTTTCACTGTTGCTGATCCATGGTTTTTCAGAAGTTCTGTAATTGCCTTTGCCCCAACAGGCTGCTGTTTTCAGTTACCATATATTTCATAAGTTTCTCATAGATTTCTCATGTATATGCATGTGTGTGCATATATATATTTACATATCTCAATTTATGCCATTCTTATATACATGGGGAAGAGGAGTTAAAAATGCTTACGCACTTTGTATGGGCTAAATGGAGCTATTTTAGGAATCAAAAGACTTTACAAAGTTAATGTCTGACAATTGGAAAAAGTTTTGAAGTAATAGATAAATATGAGAGGATTTGCATCCAATAGTATTTGGATACTATGACTCTGTGGTTTGTTCAAGGAAGGCAGCTAGTATTTTAGCTAAAGTCCGTCAACTAGAGGAGAAACTTGAATCCATTCACATAGTTTGAGATTCCCTTACATTCTAGTAAAAAGATTTTAGTAAGGGAGAATTGGTGTTAGCTTTTGCTTGCGTATTTCTGCTATTGTATTCTGTCTCTTTTTATTAAGAGTTAATATTATTGTCTGGCGTTGGCTACTTTTCAGTATCTCCTGCAGTTTCTGAATGGTATAATCTCTAGATTTTCTAGAAATGGAGCCTTTGCAGGATGCTCTGCACTTAAATTATTACCTGGACTGAATTTTAAGAATTGAACTCTTCTGCAGTGCATCACTAGCTTGGCTTTCTTCCTCATCTCTCTTGAAGTGGTGACGACATATGATCAGCCATATAAAAGGCTGTTTTTTGGCTTAGCTGTCATGACTATCTGTAGCTGGTTTTGTTTGAGCAGCTTTATCCTTCAGGAACTGAAGAATGCAAGCTATCTACTGTAGAAGATTACTTAGTTTTCTGGTACTGTTAGTACTGGCTACTAGTTTTCTGATACTAATACTAAGGTCTTCACCCGCAGAGACTGTTCATACAATGCTTTCAGGGACTGATACTTATGAAAGGTTTTCACTATTAATGGGATGTCATTTGCCAATCAGTATTCTAACTTTTCTAGACCTGTATGAAATAAAAAATAGAATGGGTTTTACAGTTTCATGGCTTTTCTTGGGTATGTATTTAGAGAACTGTTTGTAGTGACTTGTGGAATACTGACACAACACTGCCATCACAAAATTGTATCACAGAATCATGGAATGGTTTGAGTTGGAAGAGACTTTAAAGATCATCCAGTTCCCTGGATCATCCATTCCCTGTTTTAGGCAGGGACACCTTCCACTAGATCAGGTTGCTCAGAGCCCCATCCAGCATGGCCTTGAACACTGCCAGGGATGGGGCATTTACAGCTTCTCTGGGCAACCTATGCCAGTGCCTCACCACCCACTCTGTATGTCATGATTGCATGATCTTCCTTTTTATCATGTTTGCTAAAAGGCGTCCTATTAATTACTGAAAATGAAGCAGCTTTATGTAATGCTTCTGTGCTTGGAGTGTAACCACTGAGGAATGATTAGCAAGCAGAAAATTGGCCCTCAGATGACTTCTGTTTTTTAATTCAATGAATAGAAGTCAAATTCTTGTTGTCTAATCAAAAGACTTTAATACTACTTGGTAAACAGCTTACTCTCATCCCTCAGGCAGTTGCATTTAACTGGTATAGCAGGATTCAGGCATTACTCATCCACAAATGACTGGCACACTTTCAAATCTTACATGGTCTTGTTTTCAAGGAAGTGAAGTTGATTAAATGTTGTCAGAATAGAGAAGTATGCAGTATGACTCTTTGGTGAATTCCTGTAATCACTGTAAATCTAGGACATACTAAAAATGTTAAACTTAGTATGCTAGCAACTGCATCGTCAGTTTTTCTAGGATTTAGTAATTGTGAAAAACAAGTCTTCTAAGAGTATTTAACTTGCTTTCTGAGTCTTTGACATAGAAAACTTAGATGAATTCTCTGCTGCTTGCATGGGGAAGAGATAGCAAAGACTCTACCTGATTTCTGTGTGGTTTCTGTTCAGAAATTGTCATTTCAGCATTTAAGATGACGTTTTTCCCATTTCTTCAGTTTCTAAGGGAAGATATGCAATACAAGGATGCCTCTAATAAACATAGTCACCTGCACAGAGAAGACAAACATATCACCATTGAGGATCTGTGGAAACGCTGGAAGACATCTGAAGGTAGGTAAAGAAGTATAGCTAAAAGTTACGGTGGTTATTGGCATAGATATAATTCAACAACTTTTCCACCAACTATAGAGTAGTGAATGAATGACCTCTTGAAGCATTTTCATGAATCTGTTTTGACACTTATTTATAGACACACATAAACCTGACTAAGAACTCATTTAGTCCAGCTAGAGGTAATTTCCTCTTCATGTGTTTGGTGTATTGTGAGTAAACTAAGATAGCTTACATGCTCATCTGCATGAGGTTCTAATTTATCAAGGTGACTGGTGCAAGTGCTGAATTTCAGATTAGCATGTTTTTAATTTAATAAACCCTAAGGGTTTCTCTGAAACTATTTTAAAATATTTTTTTATGTTGTATGAAGTGGAAAATTCAATGCACTTTCACTTTGATTTAAATTTTATTTGAGCTACAAAGATCTAGAATTCTTAGTCCAAAGCATTTTTGAAAATCTTCTGGAACTTGGGATACAGTAAAATGTACTGACAACCCAACACTACCAGCCCTCCCTCACTCTGATTTAAATTAAGTAAATTGAACCAAATTAAATGAGTTGATTCCAAGTATCAAAGGACAGTATTTAATCAAGAGTACAGTGTTCATTGCCAATATGTCCCAGGATATAGTGATTAAAAAAGAGATCTGGAATGTTAGAATTGCTAGGAGAAAAATACCGAACTTTCTCATCCCCTTCCGCACTCTACCCCTCATTCCGAAGGTGTGCTGTCCTGGTTCCAGCAAGGACCGGATTAATTTTTAGCAGTGGCCAGGAGGGGGCATAGCTAAGGCCTGGATATTATCCTGTACACCTCACATCATTGCTGGGAGCCCGGGAAAGGGAGTCTCTCTCTCTTCCGGGGAGAAGAGGTTAATTTCATTCTGGTCGAGAAACATGGGGTACAGACCAGGCTGTATTTGTTTATTGTCAGGGGCTTTCCATGTGAGTAGTTTATTTTTCTTTTACCTTTTGTTATTGTATTGTTGCTGTTATTGTTAATTTTCTTATCTCATTGCTGTTTCCAGTAAATTGTTCCCATCTCAACCTGTGATATTTGCCCTTTGTGCCTCCAGTTGGAGGGGGAGGGGAAACCGCACACATGTTTTTAGAAGGAGCACTAAATTTGAGAATACCATTCCTAAACCATGACATATTCTCATGGTGAGCATAGAGAGATCCAAAACTTGGTATGGGTCGAACAATTGCAAGTAGGAACAAGAGAGGAATGAAACCAGGAACAGGCCATTGGTTCATTCTGCTAATGCAGGCAGTTGGTTAAGTGGAGTCTGAGGTAATGCATGAACTGTTTGGTATGTAGTAGATATCTGTTTAACCAGCAATTTTTAGCCTCATCTCTTCAAATATTCTTTAAATACTTAACTTGCTGAAGATCCTGTTCCCTGAAGGTATTGCAACTAAATTACCAGAAAAAAATATCTCCTCACAACTGTTGGTCTGTCGTGAGTAACTCTTCAAAAATTTAGGCTATAGTGATACTAGAAGTGTAGTTTGTCTGTTGTGTATATCTTTATTCCAGGTTTCTTGAATGTAGTGAGTAGTGTGAGTGAGACTCAAAAGACTTTGAGAGGAATGTCTCATCTCATTGTGTCTGCTTGTAGTGGCTTTATTTGTGCATCCTGCTGAGAGAACTAAAGTTGCACCACGGGGAGGCCTTTAGAATGAGACTCCCGAGCAGTTATAACAGTGGTGTGCTGACTGTTAAAAAGCATGAAGCCCCTCAGAAAATGAACTACTTTAATTTGATTTTAGGTAACATGGAAAATGTTACCATTCTTTTCTGTATGTTTTAGGAATTTTGATTTATTTGTTTCTTATGTGCCACTAGTTTATAGCAATTCGACAACATTAAACGAGGATGGAAGGTAGTGTAAATTACAGTATCAGTAATTTGAGACTTCTAAGCAATCTGTTGAGGTATCTGTGTGAGAATTAAACTCTAGTGCTCTTGACAGTATATACAGAAATGTCTTCTGGACCTACTGCTGTGTGGTTTATGCTGATTAGAATTCACCCATTCTTTGTAATAAAGCTTGCTTTGTGTTAATGTTTGTCTTAAATATTTGTCAAATAGCTTAAAGGTGTTCTTTATTTAACATATTGGTGGTGCAAGACAGATAAGATTTGAGGGAAGAAAGTGAAAACATACCATTGCTGTTTGGTGTCTCCTTTCTGGATTAAGGAAAATAGAGGTTGCTTTTAAATAATTGATTGAGAAGGATTTTATACACTCAATGTAACACTGAGGATTGTCTGCATTCAAAACTCTTCAAATTGCCTAATAGAAGAAGGGGCTTCAGAATATTGGTTTTAGTATTTCTGGCACTGGGCAGGCTTTTGGTGTCCCCGCCTGGTGCAGAATCCTTAAGGCATAGTGTAGGCTGGTGCAAATTAAAGGAAGTTCAAGGCTGCTACAGGTTTTACCTGCACAGAAGGAGCCATGTAATAGCTTGAATTAGCATCTAGCCTATTGTTGCTGTGTTGCCACTCAGTTTAAATGACTCCTTTGGTACTAAACAAGACTATAATTTAATTTAGTTTAGTTAGAATGTGCTTTTGGTGACCTTTGAATTTTCTTAATCTCATAATCTAATTCTACAGAGAGCACTCAATTTAGAGGAGTGACTATGAACTAGCATAGCTGTTTGAAATGTAAAAGAAACTGCTCTCTGATAGTGTTCTAAATTCTGTTAGTGTGTGTTACTGCTCTTTAGAAGTCAATATGCTTGTTGGATGGTATTCTTTGACTGTCTCTTCTAACTGAGCAGTATTTATACATATACTACAGAGTCTTTCAGCTATTCAAAAGTGACAAACTTAGTAGCTACTGTTAAGTTAATATCAAAGGAGCATCTTCAGTATTTTTTCTACAAGGGCCTTGAAGAGGTAGTAGTTTTGAGTGTGAAAAGGGGGACAGATGAACATTTGATTTGATATCTGAATACCAGTCTTTGTACAGTTATATTTGAAAGTTCTCTCACTCAAAGGCACCTGCCTTCTCTTTTTGCCCCTGTAATGGGCTATGGCCATGTGAATTTGCTGTCTGAAGAGGGGAGTGTAGATCTTTAGTCTCAGTAGTAAGGGGACTGTAAAATCAGTGCAGGGCCTTCAGCTGGGTGGTTCTCTGACCTGTCTCAGTGAGTAGGGTTGGATGCTGCATTCTTAGTGATGTAGCATTGTCCCCTGGGACTTGATTTTGTAGCGAAGTAAAAGCTGTCACTGTGGTCAAACCTGGAGTTCAGGAATGCTTGACTATTGTCAGACTAATTTGAATCCTATCAAAACCTGGTTGTTACAAACTGTCTTTAAAAATAAAAGTGGCTTTTTTTTTTTCACCATTATGGCATATTTGAACTTTAATGTATAGTATCTCCTTTAGACTGCCCTATCATACAAAAAACCGTTCTCCTTTTCTTGTATGTGTACCTTCACACCCCTC
>VZTJ01003246.1:555388-759392 GCA_013397795.1 Orthonyx spaldingii
TCCACCCCCCTCCCCCCCCCCCCTTGATTTCTCTTACCTTCTCTGTGGAAAATAGAAGGTAAACTAAAGTCTGGTACATTATTTATTAGGGTAAAAAGATACAAAAATGACTCTGTATTTGCATGTGTGATCACCTGTTGTATTCTGATATACTGCTGCACAAGTGTTCTTGCAGCAACTGGGACTAAACTGCATACTGCAAACGTGGTTGTCTTGCACTCTAATAATTTGCTGTCTTAGGTTTTAAGTATCTGGAGGCTGGAAATGCGTGCAAGCAGGGCTTAGCTAAGGATGAGTTACATAATGCTGCATACTGCTGGTGTTACTGCTGAAGGTCCTAAAAACTAAGTTTTGAATCCTTTTGTGTGCTTGATACAGAACAATCTTGTGTGCCTAGCCAGCTTTTTCTCAGCTTTAAGCCTAATATATGGCTGCTTTTCATTGCTTGCCAGGAATACTCTTATCAAATGTAATTTGATTTCTGAAAGGAGTAGGAGGCCCTTAAGAATGCTGAGGCTGACAGTGTAATGTTATTTTACTTCATGCCTCCCTGCCCTGAAGCACTGTGCTACATGATAAATTTAACACGAAAAAGTGATAAATAGCCTAATCTTCTAATCAGCCATTAATGTGGGTTAACAATGAGAAACTTTCATACAGGGCTAGTTTAAAGCTACTTTTGCTGCCTTCAGCTTCAGGTATGTTGATAGAACAGTTGAAAAGAAGTAGAAAAAACCCCCAAAACTCAAACTTGTGGTCTGAAGTAGAATAGCTAATGGAGGTCTAGAGACTGAGTACTGCTCTGAGGTGTAAACACTGTGGCTTCTATACCTGCCTGCCCAAAGCATGTTGCTGACATCCTCTCTGAAGATTTCTCTTTGTGGAAAGAGGTGTGAGAGAGAAGGATGTTATAATTACTCTGTAATGCTAAATGCATTTAACTTACAGTAACTGTGACTTGCTACTCTGCTGTCTGAAGTAGTGCTTTCTTTTTTGATTATTAAACTAAGGAAACATTACAACCTCATCTAATTAGTGGGAGTTGGCACATTCTAATTGGCAGTGCTGATCAAGATGAATTTCAGCTGGCCTGCTTGCCCTTCAGTACACCTGGTGTGTATCACACTTGCTTTGTGTCATGTTTCAGTGGACTATAAGTGCTTCTTCTGGAGAAAGGCCAGTTTGCTTTTGAGTACTTTATGCTGTTGTACAACAAACATGTATGTCTTATTGGAGGCAAGTCAAGTAATACTCCTTACCAAGATATGGCATATGGAAGATCTCAACAAAAAGAAACAGTCTGAATGTTTTCATTGACTATTAGAATAGAAAAGGAAGAACAGTGTGGTTTAGAGTCTGAGTCCACCTGGAAAACCTGGGGATTTGCGGGCACTGGCTCTTGTCTTCTATTAATGAAGAATTAGTTTACATAATTAATCTAAATTTCTTGCAAAATATGTACATGAGCAGAGATTCAGATCTTGACATCCCAGAATAAAAGATGACAGTAGGTATTGATAGCTTAAATGGTTGAGTGGTCAGTTAAAGGGATACAATATAAATAAAGAAGTAATTGATGTTATTTTTCATCAATGGGCAGCAGTGTAAGAGTACAGAAAGTACAAGTTTCAGGTCTAGTTTAAGATTTACTTTGGTTGCTTCTTTTTGCAATTTCTGTACCAATGGAGGTATCTGATACAGTGATAGATAATGAATAATAAAGTGCTTTTTCCAGAATATAACTGATTTGTTTGGGAAAATTTCCTTGATAGTCTATGAAGAAAGCATCACACCAGCCTAAGCAGTACAACAGATGGGATTTGCTCTGTGGTAAACCACTTAAATGTGTACCTCATTTCTTTCAGGATAATATGTTTAAAATTACAACTGGATTATAAAAACCTATACATTTATGTAAAATTTAATAGAGTGTCTACAAAATTCTTTCAGCAGTAGAAGTGAAAAGTCTCAGTGGTATTTTTAACTAACCCTTCCTCCCCAACTTGCGAGCTCAGTGAATTGTGTTCTGAAATTGAGTTTTTTGTCTGTCAGTGATAGTCTGTAGTGTGCAGTGACTATTTTAGGTGGTTTTTTTCGCATGTGACATCAAAGCAATGCTTTTACTTTAGATCGGTTTATGAACGTATTTCTAGAATGCAGTTAAGGTGATATTTTTCTGGATGACTTTAGCATTCTTTTGAGACTTGTAATGACCAGTCAAATGACTTTGAATGATTTGTAAATCTGATTTCTTATTATTCACGAAACAGTTAAGAATCTGCAATGGGAAAACTATCTGTTTATAAATAGAGCCCAGATATTTTGCATAAAATCTGAGAGTAATATGACAAAACCAAGTCTGTTTCAAATCAATACCTGACTGTGGCTCACAAGGAGAGAAGGAAATGGGAAAGCATGGTGGCAGGGTTGTGTAGCCATTCATATGGGTAGATAACAAGAGGTTTGTACTGTGAGTTGGTTTCTTGAAGCTGTGAGTCTGTGAAATGTCTTCTGTCTCTGCCTATCTGGAATGATAATAATCTGAAATGTTTAAGCTTATTTTTCAGCTATGCTAGTGTAGACAAGAGTCCTCAAAGTCCTTATTTCAGTTGCAGTGTGAACTGAAATATGAATTTGAAGTCATAAAAATTTCCACTGCTTTCAGCTTTACCTGTCAAGCTTTCAGCAGCACTTTCTAAAGGATTATTGTCAAAATTCACCACTGAGAATGTGTCCTAGTGGTAAGGTTTCTGCCCAACATCTCTGCCAGAAATCTCTGCCCAGCATTGTCACATGCAAGTAGTTCTAGATAGAGAAATGTTTTCTTTTTTAAAAAAGTTTTTCATGTGAATATGTCTGTCCAGAAGGAGGCTGTCCATGTTTCTTTCCTATGCAGACAGACTTTTGCAGACTCATAAATGGAGTGAACAATTTCCCTTCAATTTTGTCAGTGTGAAACTGTGAACAGTAGCAGCTGGTCTGTAAGGGCCAGAAATGTGTTTGGTTTTTTTTTTTTTTTTTTTTTTTTTTTTTTTTTTTTTTTTTTTTTTTTTTTTTTGTAATATCAGTGGGTTGTATTTCCTTAGCACATCTGTAGCTGTGAATGTTTATGTAGAGTGTTGCTGTTATTAAGGACAATTGTTAATTATTCTCTACATATTTAAGTAATTTTTCTTAGAGTATTTTTGCATGTATTCCCACTTTTCTTGGGCATGTTTGTGAGAGATTTAATAGTTTTCCTGTTAAATTTCTTCTGTCTTCTGGTGTTTTCTTTCAGTCTCCTCTCTCCTTCCCTTGTCAGCTCCCATTTTGTGGCTAGTAGGCATAAGCCTCTAAGAAAATTCTTGTCAAAACAAGTTCTTGAGGCATCATCCTGGGAAAGATCTTGGTACATTGCCTCAAATGGTTACAGCACCAGCTGATGTGTGTTTAGTGCTGCAAGGGTAGCAAGGACAAAGGGGTTGAGGCTGAAATCAGTTTAAGTAGATGAAAGTCACAAGATACTGTCCTGATTTAAACTAAAGCAAAAGACCAAGTTGTTCTGTGAAAATTTTAATAAAGGAATACTTCTATTGGTTCCATGCTAGTTTGTTTATAGTTTGCCTAAGCTTTTACAGGGGAGCATGTAATGAAAAAGGCAAAATGTCAGAAATACCTTGGTAATGCTAATTTTTCTGGAATTATATTTGACTAAACTCTCTTGGTTATTGTAACCCACTTTTCTACTGCAGGTCTTCTATCTAAGCTGTTGATTTTTACAAAAAACTTAAGGTAATTGAATTTTTCTTTCAGTTCACAACTGGACTCAAGAGGACACTCTTCAGTGGCTGTCAGAATTTGTTGAATTGCCCCAATATGAAAAGAATTTTAGAGACAGCAATGTCAATGGAACAACACTTCCCAGGTGAATGTATCTTCTGGATTAGTTTGAAATAATTCCTTATAGGTTGCTGCATTAGTCTGTATGGTAGGAACAACTGTGCGAACCTACAGTCTAACAAGATATGGTCAAATGCAAGAAAAGAGAAGTGTCCTTGCAGTTTTGAAGAGGTGGCTGCATTTTTTTATTCTGCCAGAATATTTCAAAATGTAACTTTCATAAATGTTTTATTTCTTTCTGTGGAAGCCCTTATCAAAGGTCACATAATTCTGTGTGGTAGCAAACTTCCTTTTGAACATCTTCCAATCTATTGTATGGGTATATATAACAACGTAACTGTAGAATACCTTTCCTGGAGCATAAATACCACACCTGAGTGAGTATTGCATATATTTAGGAGTTGGTGTCACAAGGCTGTAAATATACCTTTAACTATGCTAAATGGATTTCATGAATCTTTCAGGAAAGAAAAGAATAGGTAAATGATTTTATTTTCTTCTTTTGCCACATGCTGATATACATTTATGTAGCATTACTGTTGTATTGTATTTCTCACTCTTAATAGCATAGCTGTAATCTGTATAACTCTGGGAAGTGCTATTGATGTCTTTTTTTTTTGCCTGGACTGATTTTGAATATAATTTATGGAATAGGTAACGTTTTGTCTTATCATTAACAGGATAGCAGTAAATGAACATGCTTTCATGATCTCTCACTTGAAAATAATTGACCGGAGCCATAGACAGAAGCTTCAGCTTAAAGCCTTGGATGTTGTTTTATTTGGACCTCTCACCCGTTAGTAACTTTTTGGAGTTTTTTTATTATCTCTTAATTGTAAGAATTCAGCAGAGCATATTTTCCATGACACTTGATACTGAAGATAGAAGAGCTTATCTGTTTTGTGGATGTGCTGATGGATTGCTTGGCATGTGTTGTGGAACTCTGTAATGAATTAAAAAAGGTTATTTAGATGCTGTGACCAGGACGAAGGTTCACTTCTGTGTGTAAGATCATGTAGAAATTCTAGTATAACCCCACTTGACAGATGGGTGTTGGCTTTTGTGTCACAAGAAGTGTTCTCTAAATACTTTTGACTGTTTAAATTACATTTATAGCTAAGGTTACATTCACTTCTCAATTAGCTTGGACAGTGCAGCTGGGATGCTGAAATGAGAGGGGATGACCTTCTCCAAGAAGGAAGAAAGGAGATGGTGATGCAAATCCAACACCTGTGTCTTTTGTGCATACTTGAGTTTAAGTGCAGTTAAATTTAATGCAGCAGTTCCACATCTGACCTATTTTGCCATATGCAGCCATGTCCATGCCACATCACCAGTGCTCTGCATGCTTACTTGTACACAGTTACAGCTCTGCTCTGGTGCTGTGCATGTCAGGTGTTCCTGAACTAGTCAGGCGAGATCTGAGCTGGGGATTTTTAGGGGGAAAAATAAAGCACTTTGTATTAGATCTTTAATGCTCGCTGAAACTGTCTTTACAAAGGTGCAAGTGACTATAAAAGTTATACTAACAAAGATGTGCGATGTGAATCTTGGATACGATAATTTGACAATCCAACTTTTACTTTCAAAAAGTGCTGCTGTTACTGTTTTAAAATGTTTTTTATTTTTTCCAAGTGCATTTTTAACTCAGCGTAGGATATTTGAGAGGGTGCAGACTGGGGATTTCTTGCTCAAACATAATTAAAGCTCCTACTGGCCTGATAAAGTGCAATTGTGGAACTGTATTTTAACTCTAAATAAAGATACAAAATATGTACTGTAAAGGGGTTTAGTAAGTTTTTCTCAGTCTAATGAATGTTTTAGTATAGATTAAGTAAATTGTATTAGAGAAGAGCTGCTTGTATGGAAAATACTGTGGAATACATTTGAAAGGTTGTTGTTGGAGGTGGTTTGAGGTAAATGAGCTAGAATTCTGTTTAGAACCAGGTTCTGTCACCAGTTAGTCTGGGGAGGGAGGAGAGGGCTTTAGCCTGTTGTCTGTATCAATGAACTAGTTAATGATGGTGGTGTTCTCTGCACAGGTCCCCCTCACAACTGGATGAAGGATTTTATATTAACAGTTTCCATAGTTATTGGTTTTGGAGGCTGCTGGTTTGCATATACACAGAACAGAACCTCAAGAGAACATATCACAAAAATGATGAAGGACTTAGAAAGTCTCCAAACAGCAGAGCAAAGTCTTCTTGACTTGCAGGAAAGGTATAAAACCTAAAAGAAAAAAAAAAAAAAGTTGTCTTTTTGTTTTGAGGTTAAACACAAATGCAGATCCTTTACAGTCTTAAGTTTTTTTGCATTAACTGCCTTTGGATTTTGTTCATCTTCCCTTTGCATGGAAATTGTGATTTCAGTGGTGCTGGTTTCTTGGGTAGTGATTGCTCCTGAATATTTTAGCAGGCAATACAAACTTGTGGATGAAGGTAGAGAATAGAGGCTCAATCTTTTTTCCTACAGATTTACAAGTATGTATTGTTATTTTCATATAATTACAGTTTATTTTGAATAGTGACATACATGGGAATGAGAACATTTCTTCTCCTTTTAAATTCTTAAGATTGAAACAGACCTGAACTGATTAGTTTCTATTTCTTATATAGCAGTGTGAGAGTTGATAGTCTGTGGTGCATCTGTAACTCAGTTATCTATAGAAGCTTGTATTTTGATACTACACTTTTAATGATGGTTCACTTAAAAATTTGAGTATTTTGCCTGACGTGGAGATCACATTGTGTGATGTAATTGCTGCTGATTCATGAAGCTTGCAGAGTCTTTATTATCACAGAGTGGTTGAGGTTGGAAGAGACTTCTGGAGTTCATCTTGTGCGGCCCCTCCTGCTCAAGCAGGATCGTCTAGAACAGGTTGCCTAGGACCATGTGCAGGTGGCTTCTGAATATGTCCAAGGATGGAGACTCTACCACCTCTCTGGGCAACCTGTGCCAGTGCTCAGTCACTCTCATGGTGAAAGTGTTTCCTGGTGTTCAGACGGAACCTCATGTGCTTTGGTTTGTGCCCACTGCCTCTTGCCCTGTTGCTGGATGCATTTTGTTATCCTGAGGCCTGCCACTTTTAACAAATATGCTGTGTATTTTCTCATATCTTTTGTTCGATTGTGAAGGCTTGAGAAGGCACAAGAAGAGAATAGAAATGTTGCTGTTGAAAAGCAAAATCTAGAGCGCAAAATGATGGATGAGATCAGTGATGCAAAACGTGAAGCTCATCGCCTAAGGGAATTGAGAGAGGGAGCTGAATGTGAGCTCAGCAGGCTCAAATATGCAGAGGAGGAGTTAGTACAGGTATCTGCCAGCTGATTATAATTTTAGTGTTGACTTTAAATCAGTCCTAGTTTTATTAGATCCTCAGGAGTGTTTAAAGCAGCATTCCCCAAATGATAGATTTGAATGGAAAAATTTTAAGAGTGATTATTGATTTATCAATCATGCCATTATCTAGTAAAGTATTCCTGAAACTCTTAGAAACTGTGAACTTTTTATATTAGCTTATCATAATGTTTTTGTATTCACTGAACAAAAATATATACAAAAGCTTTTTTGATCTTGTTACCAGAAGAGAGAGAGTAGCTTTGTCTCATCTGAACAGCAATAAATTTGGATTTATTTTACTAAAAAAATTACCATCTCATGAAAATATTTAAACTTTTAATTAGGAACTCTGTGAAGCTTTGGTATGTTGCTGTGGGGTATAAAGGTGCTTATAATTCACCTGTCAGTTCTAATGATACTTTTGGTGACACTTTTATTTCTTCTTGATTGCTAGGTTCGTATGGCTTTAAAAAAGGCTGAGAAGGAATTTGAGTTGAGAAGTAATTGGTCTGTTCCTGAAGCTTTGCAGAAGTGGCTTCAGTTAACACATGAAGTTGAAGTACAATATTACAATATCAAAAGACAGCATGCAGAAATGCAATTAGCAATTGCTAAAGATGAGGTAATAAATTATTCTTCAGCTACTTAAAGATTTTCCTGAGCTGTTGCTAGAGATATGAAATAGTAAACACAAAGCTGATAAGCATTTGTGGTTTTTTCTTCTCTGAGTTGTTGTTTGCTACCTGTCAATATTGCTAATGTTTTGTCATCTGTTAAGTATGCTACTAGTTTTATGCATTTCACTTTGCTTTGCTTTTTAGGCAGAAAAGATAAAAAAGAAGAGAAGCACTGTATTTGGAACATTACATGTTGCACACAGCTCCTCCCTGGATGAAGTGGACCACAAAATTCTTGAAGCAAAGTAAGAGGGTTACCAGGACAGGATGCATTTTCTTTTGTGATTATTTGGTCCTGGAACAATGGTGTTTTTGAGGGTTATGGAATTGAGTGTCTTGGTGGTTTTGCACTTGTAAGAAAAGCAGTTTTAAAAATACTAAAATGTGAGTATTTCGACAGTTGTAATGGATCTTCTGGTGTGCTGGAATGAATGTGTTGTTTTGCCTTATCATTAAGAACAGTGTTGTAATTTTAATGTGTGCCTTTCTTCAGGAAAGCACTCTCTGAGTTGACGACGTGTTTGCGAGAGCGTCTTTATCGATGGCAACAGATTGAGAAGATTTGCGGGTTTCAGATCGCACACAATTCTGGGCTGCCAAGCTTGACTTCCTCCCTCTACTCTGATCACAGCTGGGTAGTTATGCCTCGAGTTTCCATTCCTCCCTACCCAATTGCAGGGGGAGTTGATGACTTAGATGAAGACACTCCTCCAATAGTTTCACAGTTTCATGGTAAGTGATGAGCTCAGTGAAAAGAAAGTGGAAAAGTTGTGGGGACATGGGATTTTCAAGTCAGGTGGGAGAAAAGGACTAAAATCAAACAGGATTAGATCAAAGTCAAAAGGACCAAAATTCTATGTAGCATTTCAGATACTAGATCTAGTGGGATTTACATAAATTGAAAGCTGAGTTTCGCAATAAAGATAACATGAAGAAAAAGCCTTTGTTTTGTTACAGTGGGAGAGTGGGGCAGATTCAGCTAAGGTTTAGAAAGTGCTTGTCAACTTTGGATTGCTACTTAGACAAAAGTTTCTAATGAATAATGATGAGTTTCTGTTAGCACATTTATTCTCTCACATGGAAGGGACAAAGTTAGTCCAGGGTCCCTTGAGCTATGAGGAAGGTCACACCCTTTGGGAGGCCCCATGCTACATAGCCTTGTGAACATTCTTTAGTGGTTGGAACAAAATCCTGTTGTTGTTCAAGGGAAACTTTCAGGCAGAATGTTTGTGTTTGGATACATTGGGTTGTTTGAGTGTCAGGCAGAGAGGCCAAGTTCTGGAGGGAGGGAAATCCAGCTTTGGTTAAAGTATGATCAGAAGATATACACTGGGGATTCAGACCACCCTTGTATCATGAATCATTGTGTCAGAACCAGAGCCTGTTTCATGGAAGTTGTGATTAACTGGGCTCTAGAGGCAAATCAAAAAGATGAGCTCCCATGCCGCTATTCAAACAGGCTGTTTTAAGCTGAGGAATGAGTAGGAAGGAAGACTGTCATGTGGGTACGTTTTTCTTCCAGAACTGAGATTCTCAGAAAAAATTCAAACTGTATTTTAAAATAGCATAAGGTCGCCACTTGATTGGCTTCACTTACTGTGCCTTGGGCACTTGTTTTTCTTCTAAATGTACCAACTTTTCTTTCTGCAGACCACACTGAAAAGTTCATTAATCCTGTTGCAACACTACTTAATGCAAGTTCTGATCACTTTTAAGGAATACTATTTCTCTAGTTGTCTTCAGTGCAAAAGCTTTGATTTAAACCCAAGCAACAAATTTATTGGAGATCAAATAAAATATGGATGCCTACAGTTAAGCCTCCAATTCTATATAGAGAAACCTATGGTCTCATTTCAAAATGAAGAGCTTCATTTATTGTCATGACTTTCCAGATAGTCTAAAATGACAACACTTGAATATGTATAAAAGACTTCAGATTTGTGTTTTTTTTAGTTACTTTTCTCATTTAACTCTTGCTTAGAAGTGAATCCAGAGAAGAGAGTGTAGTTGATTCAAAGGAACTGCAATTAGGAAAGGACTGTATGGTTTGTAAGAGCATACTTTGCTGAAACTTTACTATGCTTTTGCAATTATAGTTTAATTTTTTTGACTAAAGGTCAGTTCATTTGCGAGTATTTCTGTCTCAGTGATGAAAGTAATCTGAATACTAGCAGCAGTACAAAAAATTTTTTTTTCTTTCTCACCTGAATTTTGGTAAGGCACAAGAACCTGATTTTGTCAAAGTTATCACATGAAGGAAGTAGCTTGTCCTTTATTTACTAGCTTTTAAAATTTCTATTCAATAAATAAAACATTGAAACACTTGTGAGTGGGGAAGGAGAGGAAAAATAGGCTAAATGATCTGTTGTTGAAACTAGTGTTGAGGAGTGAAATTATTGTAGGTTAGTTTGGTAACTGCTGAATTATTCACATCCTTTAGACAAAAAGAACAAATGCACACAAGTAAGGACAGAGGCAAAATGGCTTGTCTTGGTCATGAGGCTTCAGGCAAAATGCAGGATGAAGGAGGTCACTTGGGAATGGTGCCGTTCCAGTCACTGGTGTAAAGTGGACTGGGCTGTTGCTTTGCCCCAGCATCCTTTGGACTGACAAAATTTGGAGCTTGTTGGACAGGCTTCTTTGTGCCAGAGCAATTGTGTTGATAGGCTAAAATGGTGTCAAGTAATAAAGCTGATCAACCTCAAACTGAAGAACAAAAGCGGATTAAGAAATAGTGTCCGACGCTGGAATAAAGTCCTTACAGCAGGAAGGTGACAGTGAAACTTCAACTTATTCATTGACTGATTAGTATTCAGCCGGTTCCTTCATTTAATGAATTTCATTTGCACTAGAAAATTCTACACATTAAATTGTCACAGCTGAATTCTTTATATTCCTGGATATATACACCTACAATGAATCAAAATGGTTGTTACTTGGCTCGAAATTCACTGATGGTGCTGTCCTGGTTTGTTTGGGTTTTTTTATACCAGCAAGTAGGATGGCATCCGATGTACCTGGACCTGTAGTACAAATTTCCAAAAGAGATTTTTATTCTCTTACCTCAGTTCACATTTACTCTTTGAGGAATTTTTTTGTAATGACACAAGATGATTTTTGAGCTCCCAATATGATTTTAAGATCAGTAGGGAATTCGTCAAAAGTAAAAACATAAGTTTGAGTTACATGACTACTCTAATGCTGAGACTTGCAAACCTTTCTTTCCTGCTCAGGAGTGGAAAATAAATGTATGTGTTGGCAAAGATGCAGTTACTTGCTGTTTTGTGGAAGTTGTGATTTCCTGCACTAAAAGAAAGTGGACAACTTACCCTTTTCTGAGATTCCAGGAAGGGAAACTGTAACTTACCTGATGATAAACTGGCATTGCAGAAAATAAAATATATTTTGTCATGCTAGACATCGTTGTCTAGAAAAATAACTGAAGGGATTTTTAGCGTGTTGTGTTTGTTAAACAATTTTGAACACCATTAAGGGTCTGGTGTGTCTTACATAAGCAGTGATCCTGAGGCTTGTAACAGCTAGCCTGACAACAGGTCTGTAGATTTATTTCTGTACAAGTATTGCTGCCTAATAATCTTTTGGAGGAGGACTTGGAGTAGGAACATTTGAGTATAGCACTTCCTGTTGGGTGCTTTGCTGATGAAATCTTGTGTTGCTGTCTCCACCCATTTGTAGTATTTTTTTCTTCCAGAAATTCATAGTTAGCCTGAGAAGAGAAAATGTTATCTAAAAGAAAGTTCTTGAGCTTAAAATGGGTTGAATTATGTATTTTCTATCATGTTATGTAAATGAAATTGATCTTCTTTATCTAACCTACTTTTCAACTAGTGCAGTGTATATCAGCTGGCTGTTTGGTTAGTCATACCTATGTTGCAGAACTTTTACATATTCTTCTAAGCTCCAAATCACCACACAAGTAAAATACAGGACATTGTGTAACATACTAATTTCAGCACTGCTATTTTTAGTTTATAAAGGGTTGGGAATTTCAGTAGAGTCTTTCTCTTTGTTCTCAAGAGAGCATCGTGAGCCAGAGCTTTGGTGTACTTGGTCAGGGTAGTATTTGGCAGGCACAGAATCTCTGCAGTTGCATCTTGATTAGCTGCTTCATCTAACTGTAGAATGTGTGAGGTGTGCCAGTCTTTATTCCTCTGAAATGGTCAAGCAATATCAAAGTTGTTTAAAAGTCACTGTCACTGAAGCGGATAGTGTCACTGAAGCTACTTAGTCTTCAGAGTAGATGCTGTTAACATCAATGTCACTTGGAGGGTTTTGGTTTGCTTTTTCTCTGCCTCAGGGTCCATTGTAAAACCTCCCAGCACACTGGCAAGAAGCAGTAGCTTGTGTAGATCAAGACGCAATGTTGTGCCATCATCTCCACAGTCTCAGCACGCTTTGCACTCCCCAGACCCTGACATCCTTTCTGTGTCGAGCTGCCCAGCTCTTTATCGAACTGAAGAGGAGGAGGAAGCCATTTACTTCTCTGCTGATAAACAATGGTACGGAGATTAGCAAACAGCACTTGGAACTCTTGATAGGATTATTGAGACTAACAGTTTAAAATTAGAGGTTAAACCAAGCCAAAAGTTACAGTAATCTATAGGATAATATGAATTAATATAGTCCACATGGAACAGAGAGTTCTTGTCTGGTGTGTGTATGTAAATAGCTAGCATGTCATATACAGTTAAGTAATGTTACAATCCAGGGTGCACTGAACTAACCCTGATTCTCCATTACAATATGTTACTGGCTTTTACATCTGAAACTAGGATCAAAAGCAATGTCAGCTACTGGGCGAAGAGGAGATGGATGGTAACACAATTCTTACAGCATGTTGAGCGTGTACCTACTCTTGTTACATGGCCTCATAGGAAAAGGTTAAATTCCTTTTGGAAGGAGCAAATGAGCTTGTTGAAAGGTAGGGACACTTGTCCTGAAGAAACTTTTTGTATATGATAGGCTTAAATCTCCTTCTTTCATTTCATAACTTTTCTGACTTCACGTGCCAGGAAGATAGTTTTTGTTCTTTGAAGTGAGATACAAATGACTGACTCTGGGCAGATGCTGCTGCCCACAAAAGCAAGATTGCACAAACTAATTCCCTTAAGTTTAGATAATAAAATGATGTAATGCAAGTTGTAACGTAAAATGTTTAACTTAACTCTTTTTTTTTTTTGTTTAATTAACTACTAAGGAAAAGTGTGGGTGGTACTTTTAGATTAATGTTATTGATTCTAAATTAATTTCCTTTTTAACTGTATGAAGGAAATTGTAGTTTCATTATATTTTCTCTTCTCTCTGCTCTGACTCAGGGAAGTACAGGAAACAGGTTCGGAATGTGACTCCTTAAATTCATCAATTGGAAGAAAACAATCTCCTCCAGCAAGTCTTGAGATGTACCAGACAATTTCTCCTCAGAAAGTATCGCCAGAAGAATTCTCACTTGAGGAATCATCTACGGGAGACTCCTCTTCTCTAACTGCAGATATTTCTAGGGGCTCTCCTGACTGTGTAGGCATGGCAGAAACTAAGAGCATGATCTTTAGTCCTGCAAGCAAAGTTTATAATGGAATCCTGGAGAAGTCTTGCAGCATGAACCAGCTTTCAGCTGGGATCCCAGTCCCAAAGCCTCGTCACACCTCATGTTCTTCAACCGGCAGTGATAGTAAACCCAGCCATGAAGCTGCTTCTGTCCCCAGGATAAGCAGCATCCCACAGGACCTCTATCAGAATGGTGAAAAAAATAAAAAGCCATCAAAAATAAAAAACCTCTTTAAGAAGAAGTGTAAGTGAGGTGGGCAGAAGAAAACCTATAGTTATGTTATAAGAACTCTATTTTTTAAATCTTTAGGAATGTAATTCCATTTGAGCGTTCTGGACTGGATGCCCTGATGGAATACTCAGTAGGTCACCTATATTTAATGACTGTACTGTCAACGGTCATGCCAGCTGTCAATGAGAAATCATTAAAAAGTTCAGACAGTTTACATTAATTTCTGCTTATTTATTTCTTTATTTTTTTAGTTTGTATTTTTCAGCTTTTTTTTTTTTTTTAAATTTGATTTGTTGGGCTTTTTGAAGTTTATTCGTAAACCATTTTTAAGCCACTTTGGACTTCTAAGCTTTAATGGACTAGTAAGCCTTCCTGGGCTTGCCAAAGTTTCTTGTTTACTTGGAGCATCTTCCTATCTTTCCATAGAACTAGGACATTTATCTACTGGACTTTAACAAAAATAAAAGAAGTAGAACTAAATGAATTGCACTACTGTTTTACAGACTGGAACAGTCTCTGCAAGTGAAACTGAAAGACTTGTATTTGACTGAAAGATGAATCTTTTCACTTTTAGATTTTTTGGGGTTTTTAAGTAGAATTTAGCATTTCTAATTGACTTGATTTCTGGAAATGGAAATGTCATGCTTTTATTATGGGAAGCTTTGTTAGATGCATTTATTATTAGAATGGTTCAAGTCCTGCTGTAAAGATCATTTTTTTCCCAGGACTTTCACTGTGATTTTAATTCACTGCAGGCTGTATGACAAACAAAAACAAAGAAAAAAAGAAAAAAAAAAAAAAAAAAAAAGAAAAAAATAATTTACCAAGAGAACAGGCTCTTGATTCCTTATGCAAGATGGTTGTGAAACTTGACTGAAGACTGAAAAAATTCACCCTCTCAAAATGAGGAGGGGAATAGTAGCTTTTGTTTACAGATTGACAGACAATGGACATTTGGGTTGTGAAAGTTTGTACTGTGGTAAAGATAATAAATTGGAAACATTATTGTGCTTGGGAATGTTCCAATTTTAGCTGATGCTTGTTTCAGATGTGTTTCAGAGGTCCTGTTAATTGAAAGCTGTCGTAGGCTACATTGCTTATGCTTACTGCTGTGTATAAGTTATTATATTTTTTGAATTAGCTATTATTGTCTTAATGTCCTCCTTTTGTAAGATTTCATACACTTTATTTTTGTATAGTTTGAAGATCTAGCTGTTCAGAGATGTCTGAAGTAAATGGTATAATTTTATAATGCATACTGTTATACTAACTCATAATTTTAGATATAAAGATAGGTATAAAGGTGAGATGACATGCTTCAGATAAAAACAGTTTTTGTGAAGCTTTTATAGGGAGAGGTGAAATTACTGAGCTAACAAGGAAGCCTTCTTAGGGTAGCAGTAGCTAGTTGTTCAAAAGCATCTTTTTATTTTTTTTAAACAGTTGGCGACAAGAAATGTAGTGCTTAAGCAACAGTGCCTTTTATTCTGTTTGAAAATATTAATACTGAGCAGGAATTTCTTCTGAGGTACATTCCAAAGAAATATTTCCTGCTCTAGTCAACACAAGCAATTTACCCAGTGATGACTAAATGGTCTCAAATCTTCCATAGGGGTGTTCTGGTTGCCTCAGTAGCAGGTGCCACTGCCAGGGACTTGTGATTAGGGGCTCACTTCTTGCCAATATCTATGTGATGTACTGTATGAAAGAATTATTTCACTGACTGCCTAAATTTTTTCTAGTAATAAGCCTTCAAAACCTGTAGCTGATTGAGATCAAGTGATGCGTGTCTTTTCTGTCATTTTCTATTTAGGTTCTACTGTACATACCCAATGTGTTAGTTCTCTTCTCAAGGTTTGGTGGTGATTTTAACAGAAGACTTACTGTGGTTAGTGACATGATTGAAAGAGAAGGGTTATAAAATGGGGTGGGACCTTACATGTGCAAGTACTTTAAATGTCCTGGTACATTGGTTAATTCCTTAAGAGAACATAAATAATCCAGAGTTTTATTGTCTAACAGAGGCTGGTTGTAGGTCATCTATGCAGAAAAGCATAGGACAAATCAACTGTTTGATAAAGTTTGGAGAAGATACAATTGTTGGAATAGAAAATAATGAGAACATATTATTGTTCCATTATTCTCTGAGTCATCAGGTTGAACAGCTGTAGCTTCAAAAAAAAAAAAGTAATCACAAGGTAACAATGGTCTCTTTGAAGAGAGATTGTACACTGTGTACATGGCAGACAACAAAAAGCAGCGATGAAAAAAGACTTGTGCTGAAGAACCACCTCAATGCTGAGCCTTCAAGAGCTGTAGTTTAAAGCCTGATGAAGTACTTGAACATCTACAAAGGGAACAATTACTTTTATACAAGTAGGGAACTTACTGTGCCTCCCAAACAACATGGAGAAGACTACTACCAGAAAAATCTTGATGCACTTGAGAAGACTATAGGAATAATTGAGTTTAAAATAAGATCTGGGACTGGGTAGTAGATCTTGGTGTGAGGTTTGAATGACTGTCTCTATCACTACCAAAAAAGGTGAAGTGACATTTTGGTACTGGAGAGTAAATATTTACACATGGAAGAAAATCTGGTGCTGAGGAGTGGGAGGGCAGCACTTGTTAATTCTGATATTAAAATTGGGCAAACTCAAATACTGAGAAGCCAAAACAGACAAATTCAGTTTTCTGTAGCAAGTATAACTAAAAAGTGAAATAGAGGAGGTATTGAACTTTTCATTGACTGAGAGTTAAAGTCTTAAATATCTTTAAGAAAAAACAATTTAACTGTTTTCTGGAAAAAAAATTAATAATGTTGTACAAACAAATCAGATGAGATTATCATAGTGATAGATCTTAGTTTTAAAATGGCAAACCTTTGGAGCACAGGCTACTCAGTGTATCATCAGCTATCTTGTAACTTTATAGCTGCTTCTTAATAAGTGTTAGAGATCTAAAGGTTTAAATTAATACAATCAGAAGTGGTGAGTATTATATGTTGGAGCACAAACTAATTTTAAGTTAATTGACTTTATTTTTTGTTATTTTAATAGGCCACTTGTGTTTCTTGCCATTTAAATTTGTCCACAATGTAAGTGGGTTCCATTGCTCCTACTGCAGCTACTGTAGATATTCCCATCTTCAAATGGTTCGAGTCATTTTACTGAGGGTGTTGAGAGCACTGGCTCTGAGGTAGATCTGCATTGGCAATCATCAAATCCAGTCTTAGCATTGAAGTCCCTGGCACACGTCCACATCTGAGAAGTGAGACAAAGTGCCTCAAAAGGTTCTCTGTTCGGGCTCCACTTGCTAACAATGTAACTTGAACTCAGTCAGTGAGTCCAGCCAGCATTCCAACCACCGGGATTCATAGGACATACCAGTCACTTGAGACAGTCATCTACTGTCATTAGAGATTGGTTTGTGGGGTTTTTGTTTTGTTTGTTTGTTTTGGGTTTTTTTTCGCTTTTATAGCTAAAATCCATGTTCTGTTTTTAATTCTCTGGTATTTCAGAAAATGAGGCTCTTTGCTTTTTAAATATTTTGTTAGAGTACTTTGTCAGGACAGCAGCTCCTTTGTGGAAATTGCCTAAAAGACTTCTCCCTAAAGAGGTTAGTGTTTAAGTCACTTGTAAAATGAAGAAGTGTCAAATGTATGGTTCTATGTAAAGAAGAAAAAAAATCCCAGTTCTTCCACAACTAAACAAACCCAAGCCTTTCCACAATTCTTACTAAAGCTATATGACACTTGCTTACTAAAAGCATAAAAGTTTTAGGAAAGGCATTTTGGTTGCCATGGGGAATGCTTTTGACCAGCTTACAGTGGACTTAGAGATTAAAACAGTTGATTATGTTTGCATTTTTTGGGTTTTTTTTTGGCTGGTTCCCCTCCATCTCTCATCCCCCCATAGCTGTGTGATGGAACTTAAATTTGTTCATCGACAGTTCCAGGCATGTGTCAACTTTTCTTCCCCCACTGTTACCTAGGTAGCAGATTACCCTCGGCTTCCTGAAGGGCAATTTGCTGAAAGAGGAAAAATTCTCAATCATAGTCCAAGTAGTAATGTTATAGTAAGAATACAGTTCCTTGTTTGGAAGCTTTGAAGATGATGAAGCCAAGAATACTTGATTTCAGTTTTCTTATTATATTTGTGGATGCCAGCTGGAGTTAGGCAGTAATTTACAACTGATTGAAAGCCTAAAAAGATAAAGCTAATTAGAAATTAAAGCTTTCAAGATTTTGCAATTTTGCTTCCTAATACATGAGAGCATGGCATACACTGAAGGGAAATGAGCTAATTAGTATTTCTTATACCACCAGCTTGTAGAGTTTCAGGATAATTTCATTCCATTTCCACAATACATTGCTGGAGAGGGATTACGACCTTACTTTCATAATGTATACATACAATTAATTTTTTTTTTTACATTCAATTACAAGTATATTTATGAGCAGTGGAGAATGTAAATAAAATATTTTTTTAAAGCCAAATAGAGGAATTACTAGTTCTTGGACCTCTTTTCTATTTGCTTATCTCCTTGTGCAATATGTTAAGTAGGGTGAACATCTTTTTCTAATCTGTTCCAGTTGCCCTCACTAAAGGGGTGTGTTACTATCCCAAGTTTGAATCACTGCTCCAAATTGCTTGTAGGCATTTTAATCCTGGATGTTGCATCTTCAGTGATGCATGGTGAAGCCCACTATGGCTGGTTGAGTCTTAAGTGCTGCTAACATTTTCTGCTAGTGACACAGATGTTGGCATAACTAATAACCAAAAATCACCTGCAGAGTTTGGCTGCCTGACAGTGTGTAAATGTTTAGGTGACCATTCTCTGAGGCTTCAGTAGCAGTTCAAATGTGTCATACAGGTGTTCAACAGATAAGTTTTGCTTCCAGCCCAGTACAGATGGGGTTTATCTGACTCTTCACTTAGTCCTTGTCACATAAACAGAATGCACTAATTTCTATAAATGATAACAATATTAACCTTTAAAATATTAATCTGGTTGCCCTTGCATTTGACATTGCTTAAGCAGATGGCAGTACTTAACAGTCCACTTCAGGCATTCACAAATAAAGTAGATTTGTGTTATCTTTTGTTTTTCTTTACAACTTTGAATCTCAAGTTTACCAAATTGTATGTGTGTTCTGTGTAGTTAATACTTCACTGAAATGAAAGTGGGAAGGCTGTTCTCTGCTTAGATGTTAAGGAAAGCACATTTGAGCATGGTAAAAAGAAATGCCTCTTGCTCATTGGAGAGGATGAAAAATGTTCAGAGATATTTAATCTCCTCCTAAGGAAAACTCACAACTTAGATTGCTGGAGATAAGAGGTACATTCAACCTCAAGGCTTTCAGATCAGTAACTTTTTATCCAACAAAAAACCCCACTTTCTTCCTTAGGTGTACTCTTCAGGGCATTACCTTCTTATTTCTAATTTCTATTCTATTTTTACCCAGCATTAAATTTGGTAGTTACAGCACTAATTGGGGTGATTGTCAGACCTCAGAGCAGTTTTAGATAACTTTTAGTAGCATGTCTTAATGTCAGTTTTGATTTAATATGTGCTAAAGACATCTCAGTTAAAACGTTGTCCTTCACATTCCTTTTAATTCACCTCAGTTCTTTGTGATCCCTCTACTGTTGAAACAATAAACAGGTACTGATAGTTTTTTATAGTTTAGAGTACTACAATTTTTTTTCAGTTGGGAATTACTAAGAGATAAATGGAAAATGGTTGCCTTTTAAAGACTTGGTCACAGTAGGATATTGTAAAAACACTGCTGTACTTCAGGTGAACTAGGTAGAGCTTTGACTCGTGTGATTTGTGTATGAGTGGTAAAGTTACCCTTCTTAAATTATCCTTTGATTGTTTATTTGTGTCTTAAGTTAATGCTGCACAATTATTTTCAGACTTGAATTCATTTAAAATTAAGGTCAGTGTGTCCAACCCTACAAAAGTCAGTCTTCAGTTATCAGCCATCACTCCATTCTTACAGAAATTAATTACAGTCTTGAATATTTGTACTAGCTTGTTAGCTTGTTAAAATGGATTCCTGTAAGTCTTTGGGTGGAAGGCAGAGAACTTCTGAAGTGAACCAGGTAACCTGTGTTCTGTATCAGCTTTCAACTCCATTTCCAAGTAAGATGGAGTCTCCCCAGGGGAATGTAGATGTACTTACTGCTTGGAACTTTGTAGTTAATTATATTTGGCTCTCTAATTCTAATAACTTGCATGTGTGCTATGCTTGCTTGCTTTTCTATAGCTGACAAAATCTATAGGAGATCTTGGGGGTTTGTCTTTAAAAATTGCTGTTAAAAAAAGAAGACTGGCAAGAGAAATCTATCAGGCTGTGATCTGAGTAGAACCAACAAAGAGACCAGCTGTTGTCTAAAAGTATTGTTTAAATAATTCTTAATGAAATGAATTGGGTAGCACGTCTATTTTCACGTTGCTCTCCTCCAAGCAACGAACATAATTAGAATACCCTAGACCTCAGCAAGGCTATTTGGGAGATGTCTTGCCCTGTTTTTATTTTTAATTTAAATAACGTTGAGTTGTAGTGAGTGTTCAGCATATTAATGCCTGACTTACAATATTAGCAGAATTTGAATGACTTGCATTGTTTTGTTTAATTACCGCTTTATAAAAATGTAGATACTTGCATAAAGCCCATTGGATCTGGGTGTGTTTTAATGACATAGCAAGAAGAGGACCAAGACAAGTAAATATGTGCAAAATTTGAATCTTAAGATGCTTTACTGTTCTGGCAAGAGATCTTCTCCATGCAGATTCTGCTTTTCCTCTGTCTGCTCTTGGCTTCCGTTTGTTTTCATTAGTTGAACTAAAATAAGAAACAAAGCCCTCAGACTGACTAGTTTCTGTCTCTGATATATACACTGTACTTACTTTTAACCTCATCTATTGCATGTTGTTAATGCTGTACACAAATGCATTTGGAGTATTTCTTTGGTGTTGTACAGCATGATGCATTTCATTCCCTTTTCTAGTTTACCTCCCATTAGCTATATATTGCTTTACAACTGGAAAAAACCCGGAATTTTGGGGAATTTAGTCTGTTTGCATATAAAAATCTTTTTTTTTTTTTTTTCCTTTTCCGTGAGTCTTATGAGAAATGTCCTGCTTGGAGAGTCTCAGATAGTATTTTCCTGTGTTTATTCATGTTACTTTGCTTTACTTTATAAGTGAAAATTGATTTTATTGATTTCTGATGTGTTGTTGCACTTAATGTTGAATAAATCTGACTTTCATTTTGAAAAGTGAAACTGTGTTAGTGAAAATGTTATGTAATTTTAATTGATCTTAGCCTGTTCCCTGAGTATATAAATTTTGATTTCTAAATTTTTTTTAAATCTTGAGATAAGTTTTCTTGGTTTTGATTAGGGTTCTGGCCAGTATTTCTTTTCTCATGCTATTATTAAAGCTTGATGGCAATATTACTGGAAAGGCAATGGTGGAGACAGTTCTGTTTGGAAGCTACAGTTGGTACTACAGTTAGGCTTGTAAATCCTGAGTCTTACTGCTTTTGCTTGAAAGAGCCTTTCTGAGTTTAAGTTGCTTAACATTTTGAAGATTTGGGATTGTGGGCTTGTGTTGGTTTTTTTCCCCCCTCTTTTATTCCTTCTGAACAAGCTGAAAAGCCTTTCCAAGTGACTGCTGGAATAGTAGGTAGCCTTGTGATTTTGAGCATGAGGATTGGTTTGAGAGCCTGTGGCTCTATACCAGAAAAAAAAAAAAAAAAAGTCCTTGTTGTTGTTTAACATTGCTTTTATAGCAACTCAGAGAAGGAAGAAGCTCAAGGAGCTTTTTCAACATGGCTTCTCTTGTAACCAAAAATCCCACCTATGTGGAGATGACAAGATTGTGGTGGGGTAAATGAGTGTGTGACAACACAGGTGAACCACAGGATCAATGTGAATCATGTTTAGAGAATTTAAATTAGTTTTTTTCAGTTAAAACTGGATATTGATAATTGAACCTGTGTATAAACTATTTTCAGCTGTAGTCATCTAATACAGCCCACTTCAGAAGCAATAATTTGGGGATGTGTGTGTGTGAATTGGTCGCTGGTTTCACTTCAATTTGTCCTTAGTGTTCTTGATTAAACAGTGTTAACTGTTTCTCAATGGGGAAATCACATAGGCTGGCAAAGCCTAAATCAGCATCTTCAGAGAGCGAAATTGTAGGGAACCTGCTGTTAATTTCTCCTGCAAATGTTGATTGAGCTATTATAGCATAGCTTATAAGAAATGTCTTATTTTACTGCAAGACTTGGCACCCAAGCAAGTGGAATACAGAGTATTCTAATCCCAAAGGACATTGCTGAGCTTTGGTTAATTAAGAGCTTCAGCAAGCTGGTATGCAGTCAATGAAGTCAGAGTTTGATTTTTTTTTTCTGATGAGCTGCTTTTGACTACTATTGAATCAAAGTCCATTGCCTTACCTTGCCAAAACTAGGCTTTTAAACTGATAGTTTTTGCAATTCCACTGGGTGATGGAATCACTTTGTGAAATAGTATAGTATTCTGCTTGCCTAAGTGAGATGGAGAATGTGAAAGAGGGTTGAAATGGGACAGGTAATCTCCTGTAAGGTCCTTTGGGCATTTAGCTGTTCCTAGGCATAGAGTGTTCCTGGTTAAGTTGGTTCTGGAACAGTTTCAGAAAAGTCTGCCATATACTCCGTGTTACTTTGAGTGCCTTGTAAGGATGTGCTAAGTATCCGCAAACATAGTTATACAGTGGAAAATATTTCTTTATTCAATGAATTTATCTGTATTCAAAGAGAAGTTTAGCTGAATTTTCTGTCAGCTTAGTACTGCAGTACTTGTCTGTTTCAATCCTTTCTCTTCTAAGTTTCAAAGAGGAAGTTAAATAGTTAAGTTCCAATGGCCAGATTTTGTCTGTATTCTAAGAGGTCTTATCTTTCAGCCTGTGGCTGATTGTATTCTGGAAGTAATTTCTGAACCTCATGCTGGATTTCCTGTTCTCTGTACAACTAAACTACTCATTCTCCAATTTTTCTCATCAGTTTTATACAGAAAATGCTTAGAAATAGAGAAATATACCAGAAATTGTCACAATGACAGCCTGGGGGTGAAGGCACATGAATACATGTGTGGGTGAAGAGAGAGACAGGGGACAGGGGCACAGGAGAAGAAGGGGTATACCATGAATTGTTCGTAGTCTGGAATGCAGGAGTCTGGAAGAATGATTGAAGGTACACTTATGTATGAGGGAAGCTCAAACACACAATTATGTAATAAAAATTATTTTGGATTTTATTCCCTTGCCTTACTCCTGCTCTCATGAAATACACCCTTTTTTAAGATGTAGAGTAAGATCCTAAGGAGAATTGTCAATGAAAATACTGATTTGCATTTTAAAAAAAGGTCAGTTCTGCTTTCTGCTCAATCTATAGTCTGTATAAATTTTTTGTAGCAATTTTAGATAAAGTACTTTGAGAAAGATAAATAAAACATCAGAAACAACATCTGATATACCTCTGGAGATAGAATGTCATCTACCAGGAACACTCCAAGATAGATAACTACCCTAAATATCTACAGCAAAAACTCCCAGCAAACAAAGCAATCAACCAACAGCTTTCCCCCTGCCTTGGCCCCCCAGTTGCCCTAAACCCCAATGCTATTGTGTTTAAAGTATTTTCTCAGATTGCTGTTGCCTAGTTGGAGCATATAACAGCCTGGATAAGTGCAGTTTACATTGTCAGAGATTTTGATTAATTTTGGAAGAAGCAGCGGAGACATACGAAACACACACTGACTTTTGATAAAGTTGGCAAAGTTAATGTATCTCCAGTACCTAACAAGCAAAGGGCTTCTGAATGTGGACTTTTTCTAACAAGGTTCCTGTCACTTTGAAGAGTTCTTGCATTTATGCATCTAAACATTGCTGAATTCTTCAGCCACAGGTGTTCTTTAAGCCTGTAGTTTCTGCTTTGATGTATGACTTCTGCTTTGTAAACAGTAAAAGTTCCAAAATGAATATGTAAAAGTTAAAAAAAATCACTGCCAAACCCCTCAGTTTAGAAACTTCTCATAGAAAAGAATATGTCCTTTAAAGGCAAGTTTTCTAGTGTAGAATAACTAAATATAAGTTGTGTATTGGTGATCTCAATTTTTTTTCAGTCAGCTACTCAACCCATCAGTCCCAGCATCTCCTTCAACATGAAGTTATATTTTGTAGTGAATCCAACTTTTGTCTTGTGTAATGCAATGAAAACTTTCTGCAGTGCAGTCTGTGCTCTTCAATGGACTTCTGCACCTCCAGTACCTAAAGCAGGTCTGGGACACCTCTGCTGCTTTGCTGTTAGCGATGCATGTCCTCATCTTACAGGCAAATCTAAAGCTTTTAAAAAAATTTTTTTTCGGGGTTTTTTATTGGAATTTTGCTTTGTTGAGCCTGGAATGCTGCAGTCCAGGCAGGTCTGGCTAGAGCTAGTGTGCATTGCTAGTGATCGATCGTGTGTATGAGAGAACTGCTGTAGCTACTCAGTACCACTGCTAGTATTAGCCAGATACAAATATACCAGTTGAGGCTCTGCAGGTAGTGGAGAAAATTCTCTAATTTCTACCTAAATCATGCCAATATAAATTAAGGAAAAGCTTTCAAGCAGCTCTAGTTACTGCAGTCTTGAAACAGGTTATTTTCTTGAAAATAAAAAAGTTGTAATAATTTATTCTTCAATATCCCAAAGTAGTGTGAATAAAAGGAAACATAGTGGTTCTTCTTAGAGTTCTGCAAACCCTTCGTTTGTGACTGTTCATGACATAGCAGCCAGGAGTTAGGAAACTGAAAGGAGTAATGTTTTCATACTTGATACGAACAGTGAAGGCACCTTGTTAGATTTTTCAGTCTTTAATTTCATTAAAGATGGAATATGCATAAAAAAGTGTACAAGAGCAATTAGGTGATTAGTTTTGATAATATCAACTGCTTTATCCCATAGAATGCTCTAGATGTAGTTTAGATGCCAGGAAAGAGACTTGGCAATCTTATGTAGAATTGATGTTATGTAGAATTGATGTTGTGCTGTTAATCAACTTGAATTTGCACAACATTGGAATTGGGATTGGATGTGTACAAATACAGTGATAAAGACATTTATAGTGTGGCCAGTTGTGCAAGATGATCATCACCTGCTGTGATACTAACTTCTCTTGTAAGAGCTAATTTGGCTCTTTTTGAGTCATCATATTGAGAGATGTAATATACTCTTCAGCATTAAATCAAGCTAAAGAAAAACACAAATTGGGCTCCCCCACATTTCTGACGAGACTCCTACTGTTCAGAGCCTCATTAGTAACATTGTATGGTAATAATTTGAGAATTATTTGGAGATTCTGTATTTTAAAAATAAAGATCCTGCAGGAATACTGTGACAGGGATCTCCACAAAAGCAGAAACTCTAGCTGGCATTTTCAGTTAAAGACTATAGACTTCCCCATGCCTTCTTCCCCATTTGTGTGTAGCAGAGAATACAGTTCTGCTGTTCATGCTCCCCATTTTATCTAGAACTACTGAAATCAAGTGTAAGATCCCCAATAACTCATATTCATTCCTTTCTCTAGATTATCTTAAATATGCCCTTAGCCAAAATTGTGAAGAATATTTGCCCCATGCTGCTTACTTACCAGACACATCTGTAGGTAAAGGTGATGTCTTTTGGTTCGGGTGATCATCATTTCTTTCTTGGCTACTGCCAGATTTTTCAGCATTCCCGTGGAACCAAACTATTCTGAGATTTGTATGGAAATAATTCAGCCTTGCTTGGCACTAATTTGCGGTAACTGCAAAGGCTATTTTGGATTTTTATCTACTGTAGTTAAGAATTCTCAAGTGTCCTATTATCCAGGGGATCTCAGACAAACCTGTTTTCAAAGAGCTGTGATTTTTTTGTTGCATTACAACCAAACATTAATTTTCTTCTTTTGTTCCAGAGGGAGAAGGGGGTGTATGTTTTCCGTGTCTTTAAAGATGCTCTCCATCTCCAAGCTCTGTGTAAACTGGCATATGTTAGATTTCAAACATCAGTGGAGAAAGCAGCACTGTAATTCACACATTTTGATTTGACAGTTAGGTCGCAAATATGCTAACATTCAACTTGTTGGTTATTATTGCTGCTCCTTTTCACAAGGGAATATTAGTATTCACACTAGAGGATGACTTCTCTGCAAAGAATTATATAAACTAGTCAGGCAGCTCCATTTCTTAGCTTTTTGTGAAAAAAGCCTTTTACTTTTTACTGTATTCCCTGTCTGAGAGAAGTCAAACATTCATTTGAACAGAAAGGTTTGGAAATGAAACAAATAGTTCCCGCAGTTTGGTTGCAGCCTGAACTCTGCTGAAACACTGGCTGTTTCCTCTTTTTTCTTCAGGGTGTTGCACTGGTGAATGACTGTTTTAGTGCTGTGCTCAGATATAGCACATTCACAATTTTCCTACTGAAGATTTGGGGAAATCTGTGTGTCCTACTGGGATGCTTTTCTGTATAAGAAAAGAGGGGATTGCAGCATAAGGGACACCTGCTTTGATCAGTACTGTACTGTAGGGTGTAACTGGAGCAATGGAGAATTTGGGGGACAGAGAATAATAGAAATGGCAGGAATTCAAAGATCACAATGGTATTACTTTTCAGGAAAATACTGTTGGATTTTGAAGCCTCCTTGCTCCTTGAATTTATAGCTTGCTGGTATGGACACCAGAAAGATTTATCAACGCTTGTGGGTTTTAAGTTGGTTTAAAATATTATCCTATAAATTTGAAACACTTAAATAGTGATCCATTAACTTGCCAGCTTGGAATTGTAGCTCATGCAAGTTAACTTGGGAGTTTCTGCCAAATGATGTTTTCCAAGTAGGTTATTACTAATGTTTCTATTGCACTTCTGCCCCCCCATCTCTGTTAGTATGATACGGTCAGCTTCTTGCTAAGTCCTGCTTGAACTGCAACTAAAACCTTAATTACTGAATCTTTAGTTGCATTTTCTTTCCACAACATTGTAGAACTAGATTGTAAACATACACAGAAAATGTCTATTGTGTGTGAAAACAAGGTCCACTCTCACTGTGAAAACATAATTTTACTTATATTCTGCACTATTGCAAGTCGTTTACCTGTCTTTAGTGAAAATGAGGTGGTATGGTGTTTATTTCTCCATTTTTTTCTAGTGATAACACATAACAGTTATGTCTTGCTCTGAACTGGGAAGAAGTTTGCTTCATGAGCCTTATGCAACTTTTTACAGCCCTCTTCATCTTATGTGGCTCTGGAAATACCTGACAAAACTACAGGTCTTTCAAAGCTGCTTTTAATGAACTGGTAGGACTTTGTTCTCTCTGTTTCAGGAGTCAGATAAAGCAGTCCCTGCTGAGGTTTCCCACTGCACCCCAGCTTAGTATTTGATCTCCCTAGGCTGCTACTGGCTGTGCTTTGTGTGATTTGAGGGCTGTACCTGATAAGACTCAACCCTGAGCAGCTCAACCAGGTTCTGTCTACATGAAATAGCTACTGCCTAGCATGGCAATCTTCACAGTAGTGTGATGGGAAAAAACCCCAAAACCCCAGAATCTTCCTTAAAAGAAAATTGACATTGTCTACTTCAAGCTCAACTTCAGCTAGTGTGCATGTATATTTTTTCATATATATATATACATACATATGTATGTGTAAAAGAAATAGATGGCTAAGTATTTATATAAATTCCCTCTAATACCTTAGAGCAATGAATCTTTCAAGTGAAAGATTCCATTATTTTGTCTGTTGTCACTTTTAAGTGAAAGATTTCTTTTGTTTTCTGGCCCTTCAAAGGTGAGTATCAGCAAAGGTAGTGCCTTTAGATCTTCGCTCTAATGAGTATAAAGATAACATAATGCATTTAGCTAAGCTTCAGAAGCTGAAATCTAGTTCTCATTGTCACTTATTTGTTTTGTGGCTTTTAATTAGACACTTCCATTGTTTGGTAAAATAAAGGCAATAGTGACTGCCTTCTTGCAAGGGGTTGAATGAATGTTAAGCTTGTGTTAATTAAAAGTACTGTTTTGAATTCTAGGTATTAGTAATTCGCCAGATTAAGGGATAAAACTTCTGAGGGCTAAGCATTTTTTCTTGCAAAGAGAAATGTTGATTTTCAAAGCTACATTAAACTCTCCGCTATCGTTCAAGATACTCTAACCTATTGATGTTTTGAAGGGTGGGGGGTGTGGGGAGGAGTGAATGGAAGCTAAAATGAAAATCCACTAAAGAGTATATTATAAAAAACAGGTTTCACCTTCCTTCATCTTAAACAGGGACTTTCATAAAGTGACATGATGGGGAAATGGAAAAGACAAAACTACTGAGAATGTAAAACACAAGTAGTATGAAAACATCAAAAAGACTTTCAGTAGTGCTCTCTACGTATTTCACATGTGTTCTAGTTATTCTAGAACCCTGTATATGTTAATGGAGTACACACAAATAAGAGAGAGGAATGTTCAAGCTTATCCCCTCATTTCTGCTCATAAGATGGCAACATTAATCCAAGTATTCTGCTAAAGCATAGTCCCTGTTTCTGTAGTTTGTATTTCCATTCTTGAAAAAGTCTTGCAGGTTGTCTTAATTGGAATTCAATGTGCTCAGTGAGCCCACCTAGTGTTTCAAATGTGTTCTAAGCTCTTACTGTGGGTAAGACATCTGCAGGATTGCAGTTAGTGTGTGAGAATGTCTGACAATCTTTGATCTCTTGCTATATGTTGAGTTTGAAACATACTGGGGGAAAGTCAGTTTCTTTTTTCAAAAAACATTTTATTTAATTTACATTTTATTCAGTCACCACAACATGGATCACAGAGTCAGAGAACCTTTAGGATCAGAAGGAACCACTGGAGACTGTCTAATCTAACGCCCCTGCTGAATGCAGGGTTACCTACAGCAGGTTGGTTTTGTGTATCTCCACAGATGGAGATTCCAAAGTATGTCTGCTGGAATTGCTCCAGTTCGTTTGCACTGTATGTCTGTATTGGGGAGTGCAGGGCTGCTCACAGCATCTATGATGTGTTATCAGCACTGGAAGTATCATCTCCCTCTACCTGCTGGCTTGGCTCTGCCTAGTGCTTCCTGACTGTTTCAAGGGTGCAGGCTGACTCAGGTTCGATTCCTTGTCCACAGGATCCCCCAGCCCTTCTCTGCAGAGCTTCTTTCCTTCCATTTGGCCATCACAGCCTGTGATGGTGCATGGGGTTATTTCTCCCCAAATATATGACTTTAAATTTGATTTCCCTCAACTTCATGAGGTTTCCGTTTGCTTGTTTCTCCAGACTGTTGCAGTCCCTTGGAATGTCAGCAAAGCAACATAGCCATCTGGTGTATCAGCCACTCCTCCCAACATTTATCATCTGCAAGCTTGCTGTTGGCATGCTCTCTTCCATCTTTCAGTTCATTAATGAAGATGTTAAACAGTACTGGCCCCAGTATCAACCTCAGGGATACATTAGTGATTGTCCTTCAGCCAGGCTTTGTACTGCTGATCACAACAACCATCTGAGCCTGGCAGTTCAACCAGCTTTCAATCTAGTTTACTGTCCACTTATCTAGTCTGTATTTTGTCAAGTGTTTTGTCAGTGTATGTATAAGAAAGTTATGTGAGACTGTCAAAAACCTTGATGAAGCAAAGATAAACCACATGCCCGACTCTCTTCTCACCCACTGAGCTCATCACTTTGTTGTGGAAGGCTATCAAGCTGTTCAGGTGTGATTCCTGCTCTGTAAGTTTATGCTGACTCATCACCCCCCTGTCTTTTGTGTGCTTGGAAAATAGCTTCCAGGATTATTTGATGCACCACCTTGCCAGGGCTTGAAGTGAGGCCAGTCGGCCTGTAGTTTCTCAGATCTTCCTCCTTGCCCTTCTGGAAGATGACAGTTGCTGTCTTCCAGTCCTCAGGAACCTTCTTCAATCACTATGACCTTTCAAAAATCATTGATCATGGTCTCACAATTTGAGATGTTGGCTAGCTCCCTCAGCACTTGTGAACTCCACAACTCATTATTACCCCCAGCCTTTACACTCCCTGCACTGAGTATGGCTGGGGTGGAGCTAATTTTCTGTACCTGTGCAGAAAATACCTGTTAAGTGCCATGTTTTGGACTGGTGACCAAAAGTGATGCTGATTAAACACATTACAATATTTTCATTATTTCAGAACCATTCTGGCACAGTATCAAGGCCTTCTTTGTTTCTCACTCTGCCTGCTGCAGTGAGGAGGTTGGAGGTGAACCCGAGGCTGGGATAGCACATAGCTGGGACAGCTGACTCCAGTTGTCCGAAAGGAGATTCCATAACATCGTTCTCAGCAATAAAATTGGGAATGAGTTTTCCAGTGGTTGCTGTTGCTCAGAGACTTAGTTGGACATTAGTTGTCTGGTGCTAAACAATTGCTTTTGCAAATTTTTTCTTTTTGTTGTTCCCCCTTCCCTTTCCCCCCTCCCCAGTTTTACCTCAACTTACAATTTTTCTCACTTCTGCTTCTCTTTTTATTCTTTTCCTCGGCGCTCTGCAGAGGGTACTGAGTGAGCAGCTGTATGGGGCTGAGGTGCCTGTGAGGATTAAATCACAACACCCCTGATTAGTTGTTCTTTCTTTACAAGGATAAAATCCAGCAGAGCATCTCCCCTTTTTGGTTGGTTCATCACTTGTGTCAGAAAGTCATCATTAATGCACTCCTGAAACATCCTCAGTTACTTGTGCTCTGCTGTGTTGTCCCTCCACCAGATGTTGGGGTGATCAAAGCCTGCAAGAGCAGCAGGGCTGGTGCATGTGAGGCTTCTACAGTTGCCTGAAAAAGTCCACAAAAATCCAGTACTTTGGCTCAGGTGGTTGGTAGCAGACATTCACTACAGCATTACCAGTTTTGGTCTAAGCAGTGATTCTGGGCCCATAAGCTGTCAGCTGGCTCATCATTCGTCCCTGGACAGGACTCTCATCCACTCCCTGCAGTGCTCCTTCTTCTGGGGCACCTGCAGCTCCTTGCCATCACATCCACCTCTTGCAGAAGCTTTGTAAGTTACCCCACCATGTTTCAAGGTGCCAGGGAGATGGTAGCCCTGCCAGCTGTGTGCAGGCCTCCAAGGCCTCGTGTCTGCACACTGAGCGTTGGCGTACAGGCACTTGGGAGAGGCACTCAGGCATCCTGGCTGCTTGTTGACAATGTGGCTGATGCTGTGAAGACTTATCACAACACAGAACACACCAGTTACTGAACCTCAGAACATGTCCTTCAGTGTGTTTCAGCTGTAATGGAGATGAGCTGAAAGGACATAGCGGTGGACAGTGAATGCTTACTGCTCTCAGCTCCCAAGATCCACTCTGCCTATTTACTCCTGGTTCCTAGCAATAGAAAATTATTATCTCCCCAGGGAGTCAGCAATGATCAGTGCAGTAGTGAAAAATGTGCTAAAGGTTGAGAGAGGAAAAATGTTCTCTGACTTCTGGAGGGAAATGTCAAGTGAAAGAACTTGAGGGATAGGGTGTTTGGAGGAAATGTGATACTCAAAGGTCAAACAATTGGAAGTAGGTCGAGACTAGCAGATTTGTAAAGAAAGGTGAATGTATTCGAGGTTAGGAAGATAACAGAATGTACAGAAATAATAGTGGGACTGAGAAATGCTAATATATAATCCTACAAATGACAAGAAAAGGAAGAAAGGTCAGAAGAAAGCAGTACTTTAAAAAAGTATCTATGCTTCATAAATCACATAAAAATCAACTGCTCTGTTCTGAGTAATCCTTGACTTTATTTTCTTTGTCCTGGGGTGTATGTAGGTTGATGTGATCTGAAATGGAACCAGAGTCATTGTGCTTTCAAGGGCTTGCTTCCCTATACTTTGCTTCAATGGCTTTCTTTCCTGCATCCCTTGGGTGTGATAATGGCATTCTGTGAATCATAATAGCAGTGCAGAGCTTAATTAATGTTTGCAAAACACTTAGATCCTCAGATGAAGTGTGCTATGTGCATTTGGTGCAACATATTATTGCCAATAAGCAGAGACTATTTTTAATTCCAGCAACAACTAATTTTTGGTGCTTTTTTTTTATCACAAGAGCAACTACATGAGGAAGGGTTGTGCCAAGGTTCAGTTATCTCACTATCTCAGCTTCAGGAGCAGCAGGTGTTTAAGGAACAGATCTGCACAAAAGACAGAGGCTTTATCTGGCAAATTCTCCTGGCTTCTAGAAACAAATTTTTAAAGACTTTGTGATCTGAAGGTTACATCCAATACCTGCCCCTGGAGGGAATTCTTGTCCCTGCCATTTCAGCCAGTGCTTGGTGAGCCAAGGGATTAACCTTGCATACCCTCTATAGGGTGTTCTTCCCTGACTGAGAGAGAGAAAATAGAGGAAGAAAATAATATTTTTAGTCTTTTTAGTTGCAAGCAAATCTCCATCTACCATGATGACAAATGTATTTGAGTCACTAGAGTAAAAATTATGTGATACTTGGTACTTTGACATAACTGCTCATGGAAGAGCACAGCATATGTCCTTTCAGCCCCCAGAAAAGGATGATTTATTGCTTTAAATTTATCAGAATCTTTAAAACCACAGATTCATATCTGAAAAGAAATAAGTTCTTCATTCTTTTGAGTGAGACAACTGGATGTAGATGCATTAGTTCATACTAATGAGATGTTAAAATCCTGGCTTTTATATAAATTATACTAAAGATCATCAGCTCTATAGAAGTCATTTCTTTGCCTTGCCATTGCCTCGCTTTTTCCATCTCAGCTAACAGACAGTGTTTTATGTATCAACTGGCAGCAGTTTCTGGCCTCCAAAATAGAAATATTTGGAAATACATACATACATACATACATACATATATATATATATATATATATATATATATACACACACATATATATATGAATGAACTGGAACCATTTTTCTGTTCAATTGGATTATAATTTTCTGATTTGCCCAAATGGACTAATTCCTAATTTAAAAACCTTGCTAAGGGAATTCTCTTTCATTTATGTGGGGAAACATATAACTACTATGTGAAGTTGTGGAAATATTTGGAGAAGTGTGTAATGAAAGGGCCAATAAAAATGTAAATTGTCTCATCTGTATTTATTATATATTTCACCTGTTTCTCTGGCAATGCTTCTGATTTTGATAGCAAGCAGCCAACTAAATATTTTGTAGCATGCTTTAAAAAAATGAATAAACCCATAATATTTGCATTTAATTATCTGCCGGAGAAAGTATCTCTTCCATTTCAAATTAGTCAAGCAGACAGTGTATGTTCACCAAAATCTTTTTATCTTGCACATGGATTTTACTCTAGGTGGCAGAATTGCTCTATCTACAGCACACAACAGATTAAGAAACAAAAAATGGTTAATGATATATATCTCCCTAGTGTGAATAATTCTTGTTTCCTAAATCAGCTGCCTTATTTTTCCAATAGTGTCAAGTGTATCAGTAAGCAGGTAGAATTCATAAGCTGTGTTTTTTTAAAGGGGAAAGAATAATCAAGTGTTTTCCTTTATGAAAATGCCTGGCCCAATTAGAAGCTGCAGAATTTTTTGTAAAGTATAATTGCTACGAAATGCTGATACTTGAAGCGACTTTGAGGTAACGTGTATGAACTGCCGCGTATGTACAGTCTCCTAGGAGGGGCTGAGGTTGGGGGAAAGAGCTAATCTTTCCAACAGTGCTGTGTCAAATTCTTTGCATATGAAGGAATTAAATTCTAACACAAAATGCATGTTAAACAGGGAGATAGGACACTGTAGACTTGTTTGTAAGGAAGCTGTTCTTTCAGGTTGGAATCCATATGCATTAACTCTCTGCTCTGAGCATTGTAAGAGCCTAGAACTCCACCCTAGATCCTCTAATTCCAAGAATTTTGAAACATTGGATACAGTTTCTTTGTTGACCAGTGTAATATATTTTAAGCATAATTTCTTGTGTCCTCCTGACACTTTTTCTGAAATTTAGATTACAGAGGGTAAAATGGGGGCAATGAAAGCTTTCAGCAGGAGGGAGGACTAAATTAGACTTCTTAGGAGGGATGTAGAGAATTCCAAGGATGTTCATGTTCTTCCTTCCCCAGCTTTCGTCCTACTTCTTCTGTTTAGTATGTGTTTTCACTGCCGACTTTGTTAGTCTCCCTCTCCACCCATGGTGAGTATGTTATTGCTACTCCTAAAAGAAAACTACTTAGAAAAAAATCTCAGTGCTTACTGTTTGTTCTGGATTTTGTAGCAGGGTTGATGTTGTGGGAGTTGTAACACTATTTTGTAGTGCTACTCCTGAGACTGATGTTGCCCTTTTTTGCAAGGTGGGGAGTGTTAGCTGGGCACGTAAATGTAAATATTGAAACATGAGGGAAAGAAACAGTACCCTATCTTTCAAAGTTATGCTACGTTTTACCAAAAGCTTTCTATGTTTTTAGCGGTTTAAAAAGAGAGAAAAGCAATTATAGCATTGGCTTGCAAGCCTCTCCTTAAAGATGGAGTCAGTGTAATTTTTTTTTCCTCCTTCTCATAGAAAGTAGAATTGTTGACTACATACTTGTCTTTGGTTTGTGGACCACCTAGACTTTTTTTTCGTTTCTCTGATTGGCTTGTTGCAGTGTAATCTGCTTTGTGTTTTGAGTTGAAAGCATCCTTTACTCATGCTGACTAAAACTTTCCTTCCTGGAGGACCCACTGAAATAAAATGGAGCTGCTTTGTAAATGCAGGGAATATAAGTTCTCTATACGAGTATGAATGCAGTCCTTGCCTGAGCACACCAGAAGTAAGAATAGATGGTGGAAGGCTCCCATAACAATTTATCCATGGATACTTGTGAAGTGTATTTTTTACTTGATTTCACTTCAATCAGCAGTTTGTAAGGCTATGTGGGAGTATGCAGAGGTATGTCAAACTAACTGAGAGTGTGGGGAACATGGGAACACTTATTTCTGTAAGATTATCTGGTCAAGGACCTTGTCAAATATGATGAAAAGGAGAAGAGGGAAGCAATAACTGAAATACAGAGACAGACCTGGCAGACAAACATAACAGGACAAAGACAAGAAGCAAATAAAAAATAATGAGCTGTCTGCAAACAAACCAGCACTTTAAAACTGATAAGGATGTAAACCTGAGGGTCCAGGATGTTGCAAAGGGTCAGTGGTACTGCCCAAACTGGTGGGGGAATGTGCAGGGGAAGGGAGTCGAAGAGGAACAACGTGAATATAGACAGAAAGGGATTAAAAAGGTGTTGGTCACTTGTAAAACCAAGCTGGTCAGTACACTTGCCTGACTTGAACCCTACACTGATCACCACAGTCTGTCTGATCTTCTGATTAGATTGTGTCTTGAAGATTCTCTGTAAAATCCCTGTGTGTGAGTGCTGCAAAGACCAGGTGCCAGCTGTTGGGGTGCTGTGTAAATGGATTTGGAGCAGCTGGAGTCAGACTGGGGGTGTGGGCTCTCCTGGCCTGTGATGTCACCCACTGGAGGCAGTGGAATCTTTGTGCCACCCACGGGAGTGGGAGGGGAGGTGGGGACCTGTGGGGAGGGCAGAAGGGCCCGGGATGTGAACGGGGATGTTGTGTGGACAGAGGGGCTGTGCTGGTCCATGGGGGATGCACGAAGGCGAGGGTGTGCTCTCACCAGTGACCTCCCATCTCTACCTGCTGAAGAGGAGGAAGGGCACTGGGCTGTCTGGTCTGTGTTTTCTGAAGGTGTTGAAGGCAGCTCCATGTCTGTGGCAGCCTGTGTGACCAGCTGTCAGTGTCTGGGGACGTGTGTGCAGCTTTGCCAGTGGCTGGCCCTGCAGCTGGAAAAGAAGCAGCCACATCCCTCGGGCTTGGCATAGACATGGGTTGGTTCCCATGCACGGGGCTGCCCCCAGGGACCAGGACAGAGTCCTGGGCTGGAGAAGTTGGACATGATTCTTGCTCCCAATATCCCTTAACAAAGCTTTTTTTGTTAAAGGAAAAATTAGGAGAGCCATCCTGAGGAGGGTTTTTTTCTTTTCTTTCACCTGTGAAAAGCAAAAGTATGTTTAAATAACAAAAAATTTTAATGTAAAAGTTTCAGGAAAATATGAATACTTGCATTTATGAAAAATCTGTCATTCAGCTGGGCTCAAAGACTCCTAAATATTTTTAAACAGGAATGAAAGAATGCTGTACCTATTTCTGAACTTCATCTTTATTTATGTATAAATCCTCAAAGCTTATAAGTTTAGCATTTCTATATAAGAACAGTGTTTTATTGACTCAAACTTGTATGAATTTGTACTCTTACTGCTTTTAAAAAGAATAAATCAACCCTATTACTAAATAAAATTGAAAACTGCTTTCAATTGCTCAATTTGTTTGTAGAAAATCTGTTGTGTTTACTTTTCAAAACTTCCCAAAACTTTTATATTTTCAGGAATATTTTGACTCTCGAGGGATTTTGGCACTCTGCATGCTAACTAGTGCTACTGCAGTGCAACCATTTATCATTAGGGAGTCTTGAAGGTCTTCAGCATTAATGCTGCTATGCACTGCTTGATATGACAAGATTGGTGTTCCTATAGATTACTCATACCTTGTTGTCATGGGAAAGGTCATACAAAACTGAATTTTGCCTAGTGTAATCATATTTCTTAATTTGTAGTTTCTTAAATTTAAACAAAATACTTTCTCCTTGCTATAGGAGAATTGAACTAATCCTCCTTAGGTAGTAACTGCAATTCTTGTGTTGTTCTATTTTGGGAGAATAGGTTTATATTATCATCTCTCTACAAAACTGTTCAGAGGTCACCTTTTGTGACATCATTTTTCTTCCACTTGCTCTAGTCATCGTGAGGAGATTCTGTTCTCTGTGAGGCAGGAAGCTCTATGCTAATATTGTTTAATGTTCTTTCCACAGGGGTTTGCTATCAAGTAACGTAAAGTGATGTTCAGGAGGTGAGGGTTACTGCCTTTGTAGCTGTTCCCTGTACAAGAGGAATGTCATACTCTTACATGTTGTTAATGCTAATGAAGCTATCTTACAAAAGGATTTTTGCTCTGTTTTATGAAGCTATCATACAAAAGGTTTTTGACTTTGTGTTTTCTCCTGGAGAAAGCATAAGTGAAACCTTAACACCCACCACTTTACCAAGTACTACGCACAATTTTATTTTTGTGAGCTGCAAACAGTATCAGTATCTATTCCACCCTTATTAGCATTAGGTAAAATTGTCTTAGCTTCTCTCCGAGATGCCAGTTTGTGCGCTTTGCCCTTTACATCAATGTTCCCCTCATTTTCCTTCAACAATATCGTTTCAGTGTTTTACTACTCAAACAGTGATTGAAATGATTTGCCTGCCCTCTTGAAACCAACGTGCTGTGCTGATGACTGCCCACCTCGGTGAGCTGCTGTGCTGCTGCAGAGCCCGTCAGGGAAAATCCTGTGGAGGGGTGTTGCCAGGAGCTAAAGCTGGCTGCCTGGTGGGGCTGCTGTAGTTTCACTGAGAAAACCTGGAGACGGCTTAGTAGTAAATATTTGCTCAAATATTTTGCCTTTTAATCAAAAGAGAGAAGTCAGTTTTCAGAGGGTTTTTTTTATTATTCTCAATTCAGAGCTTTTCTCTGTGGAAAACACATTTTAACAGAAGCACAAGCCATTTTAGGGACTGGTTGTAACACTCTATGTGTATGACCTGCCCAGAAAAGAGAGGTGTGAGAAAGCTGTGATTGCATAACAATGCAATATAATGATTTATAGGTCTCATGATTTTAGACCTACAAAGAGCCCTGACAGGCAGAAAAAATAATTTGAAGTTGAGTAGTTTTCAAAATATTATCTGAAGATATATAGTCTATGTTGCACTTCAAACCCAGTTATTAAAAGGGAATAATATAACACAGTAAATGCTGAAAATGAAGTAATTGCTGAAAACCCCCTGCATAAATAGGGGCTGATCAGAATAAAGATAAATATTTTGGAATTATAAGGTGTTTCAATGGAGTTTGATGCATGTTGGAACATTGCTTAGGTATTAATAATAGTATTTCATTGCTGTTACAAGTACACAAAGTGTGTCCCTAGCTAAAGTTACCTTATAGCCTTGCCCTTAAAATGTGCTGTTTATAAGGCATAACTGTCCTTACATTTTGAAGGAGGAGAGGGTCTGGTCTTTTTCCTGCAGCCACTGGCATTCTGACAAGTCTTTTCTGCATTTGGGCACTCCTGAGAATCAAGACAGTTGTTCTGCTAGCATTGCCTGTCCTTCTCCCGTACAGTGGAGGTATTGCCTAGACTCTAATGCCTGGTTTGCCTGTGTATTTTTGGCTTGAAGTGTTTTTCACTGTCTGGAAGAAAAGGAAACAGGTGCTTGTGTCATTACATGCATTTTAAGAGACAGTTTTGTTTTAAAGGGAAGTGCAACTAGGATTTATCATGTTGCAGGGACATATCAGTTTACAACTTTTGTAAGGAAGGTAAAGCTGAGAAAACCAGCTTCCAGGGCCAAATAATGAACAGAGTCTTAGGGCATAGCTGATTTATTCTTATCCTTATAAGAGGCAGAGGAACCAAGGGATTTGCTTTAATAAAGATTCCTTGCCTGTTGAAAGGGGTTGTCTAACTCAGCCTAGGCCCAGTAAGGTGACAGGTTTTTGGGAGAGGAGGAATAACCTTGCAGCTAATAAAGATTCCACCTTCTTCTTCAAAATCCATGCAGATGAATCATTCTTCTATTGTCAATGAATGATTAATGCTAGAATATTATTAATGACTAAAAACAACAAAGTTGAGATTGGATAGGTGGCACATGTTGGAAACTGAAGGATCATGAAGGATTATTGTGTCAACAGGGGATTGGAGATCCTTGAACAAAGTAGATTCGTTTTTTCAGGAGTTATGGAATTTTTGTTTAGTAGTGGGAATTTTTTTGGTAATTTTTTAAAAACCTAAGCAAAGATGCTACCTGAAAACTAAGTAACTTTAAAATTTTACTTGTCACAAGACATTTTTCCCGACTGAGAGGAGCATTTGTGCTTGAAATCTTACTTAACAGAACTGTAATGATGAGTATTTAAAATCCAATCCAAGGGAAAACTACTTCTAAAAATTGAAGTTATGGGTTAGACAGAGAACGGGGAGAAACAGCAAATTATATGGTGGAAAAAAAAAAAAAGACTATTCCATTTAAAATCATGCTTAGTCTCATAAAACTCTTATCAGAGCAGACTCTCTGGCTGCAGGGAATAGTTTGCATTTTTTTTCTGCAAAGAGCACAAGAATGGGATTTTAAAGTTTGTTCAAAATGCTGAAACTCTCTCCATCTCATGCTGAAATAGGTTTTAAAGCATCTCTTGATGTACCTCGATACAAATTTGCTTGTATTTTGGTAGTTTTCTGCTTTTCTGATGTCTGCTGAGTAATACATGTGAATACCTGATGTTTTACTTGAAGAGGGCTATATTAGTTCTTGAATCAATGTGGAAAAAAACCCCAAACATTTCAGGATGTGATTACAAAAATCATTTCCATGCACTTAATTGGAACAGTTTCTTAAAATACAACATTTATTCATAGTATTTGGAGTGGAAGGATTTTAGTCAGCAAAGAAACCTATCCTTCCTAATGTTGAGGGTAGCTGAACTTGTCTCAGGCTCCTTCCTTTCTGGCAATGAGAGTCTGCCTGCTTTACTGCAGATGTAGATTTGCTATTTTGTTAGTTTTTCTTTTGTAGGTTTCAGGGATTTTCTCCTTTTATGTTCTTCCCTGTGTGATGGTTGTTGAAATGGGGAAGGTAAAAGCAGGTCAGATTGAAAGTGGCCTGGTGTAAGCCCCAAAAGCAGCTTACCTGGCACAGTCACATCTGGTTTCCCTGGGTCTGTGTGTCTCAGGTGAAGCTCCTGAAGCAGCACACGTGGTTGGTCACACAGAGCAGGGGTGTCTGTTCAGTCTGGAGAACAACTTACACTCCCCAGAGAGGTGATTGTCCTCTGGGGAGGCTCTACAGGTCATATACACAGAGAGGAGAATATAACTGTTATCAAGAGCAGCTTCCATGGTTGGAGCTTGGTGTTGTATTTTCACTGTCACACATTTTTTTTTCCAGAATGCTTTTCTTTCTTTTGAGGATCAGACCCTATTAATTCTGAAAGTCACATTGTGTTTTAGGTATCACCTTCACTCTCTTTTGTTCATATATCTCTATGCAAGAATATGCTCACGCACATTCTCATGATTTCTAGGTACTACCTTTGAAAATTTTGGGGACTACAAGCCTGTATTCATTGCCTTAATCCCAATATGTGCAGTGTTATGTCTATAACTGGGAATGCTGTTCAACCTGAAGTTCTTTGTTTTCATCGGTTATGATAACCAAATGAAGAATAATAGGGAGAACAGAATATGTGGGTAGGAAAGGGATCTAGCATATTCTTTAACCTCCTACGAAAGTCGAACAATCATCTATGAAGACTCCCTTCTCTTGTGGAGAATCTGGATACCACCACTTGTGGTGAGTTTGTATCCTAGTCATACCTACTCAGTGCTGAAATATATTTTAAAGCAATTTTATCCTACTTATTAAGGTACTGCTCTGTCACACTGTGTAAAGAGTATAAATACTCTGGTGGATACAGGAAGGGAGTGAAAAAACTATTTCCTGATCCACACATTGAAACCTTCCTAAAATTTTTTGATGTGATGTTTTGGGGTTTTTTTCCTTTTCCTTACTACTGGACCTACAATTTTTGTGAAATTAAACTATATTGTCTAAATTTAAAATCCTATATTTTAAAAATTATTGGTGAGAAGGAAGGGAATTGATTCCAGTGCTGTATCCAGACTCTTGTGTACTCTGTTTATCCATATGACACCTCAAAATTAGCTTGTTGAAAATCAGAGAGAATCAATAACTTTTGGTTTTGACTTAATCTAAGTGGTGTTTAGTTGTGTGACTCTGAATGGGGAACAAATTGTCCTGAAGAGTTTTCCATAGCTTCTTTCTGAGGGGTGGACAGAGCAGGATTCTGCAGCCAGTGTCACTTTCTAATGACACTGGAGTTACCTTATTTCACTGTTAGAAAGGCTCAGAGACTGCCACTAGAGCTACTTTTTATTTGGGAAGACTCTTTGGAGTTCTGGAGACTGTGGTCTGTTATTGTTAATTAAAAAAAAAAATTCACTCAGTATAGCCAATTAAAAAAAAAAAAAAAAGCTTATGCTAAGTATATTAAAGATGGCATTAAACACTGCCTGTAGCAATGTTCCCCAACATTGCTGGCCTGGGGGTAGTGGTATTGAATGAGTCATGTGCTGCAGGCATATTGTACTTTGTTCTTCCCTTCAGCTTAAATTCAACTTTTTAATTTCCTCTGCCTGTCAGCAGTGTTGGGGGCATCATGGGCGAACAGCGCTCAGGAGCGGTAGGGACGCGGGGCTGGCCTACGGTGCATCTCCTTTTGCTGCCTCTTATCTGTCACATTTGTGCTGCTCATTATGGACTTATTTCCAGAGATAACTAAATTCCATGAAAAGTTTCATAAACTGAAAACTAAGCTGGCAGAGAAGTATGTGGCATGTCAGGATTGTCATATGTTACTAATGTGTACAAGTGGGCACAATTATGATTTCCCATGCAATTTTAATGTCTTAATAACATCCCAGGAAATTAAGCAAACATACTCCTGTTCCTGAAAATACTGGGATATTTAGTACAATAGCATACTAAGTTGTTCATATTCTGAGTTGGCATTTTTAAGATAGTAAATTCTGATTTAAACTCCCTTTCTCTAAACAATCGCTAGATCAAAAAATAGATTTTTTGCCTTTTTTGTCTCATATAGGTGTTGTACATGATCACTCCACACTAACTGTGAGTTAAGTGATCAGTTCTAAATTGTTGGTTTTCATCCACATTAAACAATTACAGCTGATTTTCATGGCCCAGCTTTCCTTCCTCATGAGTTGCTGAGGCGGGTTATTGTAATAACCTGCATCACCTCACCCGTCTCATCATCATTTTGTTTAGTTTAATATTTACAAAGATCAAAATATCTACTTTTTCTCAGGTTCTTTTCTTTATGAGAACCCCAAACTCACCCAGCATGACTCTTCATAGTCTGCTGGAGAGAACAATGGATGTTGTTGATACAACTAGAAAGGAATTTGACACACGGACGTGTTTCTATCAGGAACTCGTTGGAAAGCTCACGTCACATTAATGTATGCCATCACTTATATGATGTATTGGGTAAACCTGGAGCTACCAACACTTTTACTTAATTTACAGGCAAAAATATGCTTCCCTAGAAAAACGTTATGGAATTGGTCATGTCTGTGATACTTGAGGCCAGAGCAGGTGTATTGTCTAGTTTAGACTAAATGATGTCATATCTTGCAAATGTTAAGCTAATTAAACCCCAAGCAGTGGAAAACAGATTCCATGCAATTTTCATTATTTAATCTTAAAGCCAAATTGTAAGGATGCCTCCATGAGCTTTATTTAATTGTTTTCTCTATTCACTAGAGAGTTGGTTGAGACAGGAACAGGCTTAGGCATGAAAAGTTCATCCTAGGTCCTGAGGTTTTTAGACAGGTATTTAAATATATATCTATTTCTATATCTCTATCAATATAAAATTGCCAATTTGTATTGTCCTCAATGCTGTATCTTGTTTTCCAAATGACTGTAAAGTGAGATTTTTTTTCGCATGCGCTGAAGAAAAATAGTTGTGCCTGAATTGTCTGTGTGGCAATTTATGCAAGTATGCAATTATTATTTTAAATGCTTGTAAGTAGGGCTCAATCATGTTGGAGTGCAAACACAAAGCAATAACAAGTCCTCATCTCAGAAATACTATGTGTGAAAAAGACCTGATGGAGATACAAGGAGAGGAAGCAACATAGCTGTGCAACTGATCATGTTAATGTCACAACTATTTAAATGATAGGATTTATTAAAGTTTTGCTGAATCAAAAGTCAAGAGAAGGCAGCAGATGTATGTGGGGTCCTGCTCTTCTGTAGCTAGCTAAGAGAATTCTAAATATGCTATGGTCATGAAGACGAACATTTTGATAAAACACTGAAGTGTAGAAACGTGATGAGGGAGGAAGGAGAGTGGCCCCTGGTGCTGGGCTGTCTGTGTTTATGGCAGTTGTGTGTTCGTACAGGAGTGCACTGTTGTTTTGCAGAGCTGCTCCCCCACCTAAAGAGACAGGGCTGGACACACCTGGGGAGTCTGAGCCTACCAGGGTGTGGCCACAAATCTTGCACAGTAAAAACTATTGGACCACTGAAACCAGTAGGAAAGGTGGTGTGAGCTAGGACCTACAGATGCTGTTGAAACAGTATCTTATCACTCTTTATGATGTTTGGAGGCTCTCACAAACACGTTTTGGGACACCTAGATCCTGGCCAGACATATATCTTCACATAACAGGCATTATCTTACTGAAGGCCAGCAGTAACCATTTTCTCTAACCTTGGAACTTCACTGCTTTGCTTGGGAAAATAGATTTGCATTTCACTTGAAAATGAACTGAATGCCTTCCTGTAAACCTACTACAGAAAGGACTATTTCTGCCTATATTTGGAAATGGCAATGCAGAGTAGAAAGTGTTGTTGCCCTGGAAAGGTCAAGATTTCAGTTTAAAAGCAAAACACTTTTGCCAATATAGCTGGTGTCAAACAGGCTTGGATTTCTAGATATTTGCAAACCTAGGGCCTGCTGGCTGCCAATGCTTCACAGATAGTGTTGTATGTTCTGATACATGGTTTGGCAAAGGCATAAGCTTTTACTGTATATGAAATCTAACTGAAAACCACTATCATTAGCATTGTAGGAGAGAATTATTTGTATTACATATCAATTTATGTGTTATGAATATTATGCAAGATAAAACTGTTTTATGCATATAAAACCTTCTCAATATATATGCCCGTGCATATGCTTGTCAGTGCAATGCTATTAATTATAGGCTAACTGTGACTGATCTGACAACCTTATAGTATTCTCAGGTGTAACACTTCACGTGTTCTGATTATGGGAATTTCTGCAGTAATGTCTGTATTTCTTTTGAGAATGCCTCTCAGAGCTCTGCAAGAGAGTCTACAGATTCTGAACTTATACTGGCCTACTGCAAAAGATCGTAATGAATTTTTAGGGAATAATTGAAATAAAGTTTGCAAAAATCTAGGCATACCTATGTTATTATGACTGTATAGCTGCAAAAAACCCTCTCAAGCTCATAAAATCGACAAAATTTTGAACAGTAGATAGACATTTATAATTCCTTTGAATGCAGTGAGTTTTGAAAATAGGCTACAACACAATGCAGTTAGTGGCCTAATTTTCAGGACAGTTGAAGTTAGAACTTCTCTTCTGTTATCGAGCCAGAAAATTCGATATCACTAAGATGCTTGTAGTTTCATGACAAGAATCTTTGTGAAGGAGAAAATGGTTAACTGATTTTCATCTGATCAATATGAAGCTGACATGAAATCTTTGCTATAGCACTTGCCATGGAGGTGATGAGCTGCTAGATGAAGGGTTTGTACTGGTGTTATTTTTTCTCCTTCACTTGTGTATTATGTGTATGTGATACAAAAGGGACTTGAATGCTTTCTTTGTTTCTTTCTCTCTGCCTAGAGGAGCTTGCAAGCTTAATGTTTGGTGTGTGCCAGTGTCTCTGCCTCTGATGACTCTCTATTCACAGAGAATCTCCCAAAGACTATGTGTAAGTTGATGTTGTTGCCTAAACAAAACCAGCTGAAGATTTTTTTCTTGTTGTTCATGAAAGGAATGCCTTATCTTTTTGCCTATACTTCTGGTTGAATCTGAGATTATCTCTGAAATGATCTTTATGTATCATGATTGAATAACCACATTCACAGCTTGGGGAGTATGCAGAGGCAAATTCTTGTAAACAGTAGTCAGAAAAAGAAAAAAGACATACCCAGATGGGCTGTGATTTCTAACACTACAGTCAAGCACAATGAACATGCAGATCAAAAATAAGTATGGCTTGTAGCTGTTTATGGAAATACAGCTAGGAAGAAGCTGTGAGGAGAAAGGTTTAGAGATAAAAATATGTAGGAATCTAACACAAAAATGTCTTAGGGACAATAGATATTTCTCACTTCTAAAAAGGCTTTTCTTCTAGTCAAATGTTTTATGAGAAAAATACCTCACCTTTGAGCAGTAGCATGTTGCAATATGCCTTAGTACAAAGAAAATCTGGGAAGGGTTAAGGCAACTTCTCTAGATGGAGTTGAGGGAATATCGTGTGTCTGATCAAGAAATGGTCAAAGGGAAATGATTTCCAGAGATGTGAGCTTTCATTTTCTCTACTACTTAGATAAAGAATGCCTATGTTGTCTAGTTTCTGAAAAAAATAAGTCTGGATGTGTTGTTAAAACAGATTTTGCTAGTGTTCACTGATCTTATTGTTCATTTTAGCTAGCCTCACATGCTGTATAGAGTAATGCTAGAAACAGCCTTCAAAAGCTAGAAGAGGCCATCTGAAATGATGGAGGGAGAAGTTGTACCTGGTGACTCTATGGAAAAACCTTTCCTTTTACTGAAGTCATGTCCTACATGATTGCTGGCTGTAATAACTGACTATGTTAGTATTCAATCAGCTTTCTCCGTGGGATCTGTGAAGTGCAGAATGATGTTTTATAGATTTGTGGGGGGGTAAAAAGTTGCTTAATATTTTTGAGCATCTCATTTTAGGTCCTTGCTCAGAACAATAGCAATTTAATTCTCTTTTTAGGCAGAGGTCTCCCAAATTCATCAAATTCTTGATTTGCATCAATGGAAGTGTTGGAATTAGTATTTTTCTGAGTCCCGACCAGAACTGCTTTCAAAAAGTCAACAAAACTGGAGTGAGTGCCTTGTGTGTGTGTTTTTCTGTGACTGTAAAAATGTTAGATTTCAGAAGTTTTCACACTGGCTGATGCTGATATTCTAGCGGGTCTGGAAAACATTTCGGAAATACCTCCTCTAATGACAAGACTGTCTGCAGCTGTGAGATAGGACTGGGAAATTATCTCTGTCCTTGAGTTGCAAACTTCTCTTGCAATCTATTTATTCTATTTGTTACTTGGCGCTTCTATCTTTAAAGTGGCTTTAGTATCTCTTCTACTGGATATTTTGAAGGCTGGCACGTGTATACTGCCTTGAGCCTTTCAGATCCACAGCAAAAAGGAATTACAAAGGTTTTACAAAATTACTAGTTTTACTATTTGCTGGCAATCTGTATTCCTAAGGGTTAATACAAAAATAACTTTAGCTTAGCACAGTTGTCAGCCAATTTAAGGTGAAGATTTCAGAGATTAGTTCTGACAATCCTGTGGAACACACCATATGTCATCTTTTGAAAACTGAAGACAGTATTCCTCCTGGTCTTTGTTGAGAACTTAATGAGGTTAGAGAAATGTCCTCTTGTCTTTTACAAGACACAAGGGTAGAAGGGCTTGATTTGAAAAATGCTGATCAACAATGTATCTTTAGTGAGAAAACAAATTGAATTATGCTGCTGATTTTGTTTCTATGGTGTCTCTCAATAACAGTTTCATCACAAAATGATTTAATTGTAATTGCTCACAAACCCCACAATTTGTTACAAGCCAGAGTGGAATCCAGTAGGGATGACTTATTGTTAGTTTTGAGTTTGCTTACTCCATTTTAGGATATCTAACCCTGATGGGGCAGACTAATAGCTGTAACAAAGGTGTGGGAGCTCTCAGCTGCAGAGCTGTTTCTGGTTGGGGATCACTGCAGGAATGAGCTGCAATCTCCCTCTGACTGAAAGAACTGACATACCAGCATCCCTCAGGCCAATTACAGTGTGATGATGTTTTCATTGTTTCACTGCTTCAGATATAATGAATGTTGCTGCTATGACAGAAAAGTAGTCTTTATTACGAGAAAAGAGACTGGAAATAATCTGCACATCCAGCTGCCTTGCTGGCTGTGTCGTTTGCTGTCTGGGTCTCTTAAATGACAACTCGAAAGCTACCTAGTTCCTGCTCTACCTGCTCTGATCATTTTGCATATGTGTATCTTTCTCACCTACCAAAGAGCCAAAAATGCTTCTAAGTAAAATTTTAAATATTAGAAAATCCTGAAAAATCAGTATTTAGGGTTTGACTACGTATGTACTTAATATTCTGTGAATTAAATTGGACTAAAATACTTCTATTTTGTATCTATGTCTAGGAAGTTACAGTTGAGAAATACTTGTAAAAGAAATTCTTTCTTTTTTAATAAAGTATTCTCATTTTAAACAAAAACAATCCACAATTTTTGCTGTTTATTTGATCTTTTCTTTTTAAGTCAAACGTAAATTTTGAAATATAGGATTTAGGGATGATGCTCGGTTCTTTTTAATTTAGAACTAAACCAGGAAAATAAAGGAGAGCTCATAATTTATTTTTTCTTTCCCTGTTGAAAGTATTTCAAGCAACAGAAATGAGAAATATGTCATAAATGAAACCAACATGATGTTAGAAATAAAGTACTTTTTTGAGACTGTTGGATTTGGATCAAAAGATTGGATCTTCTTCTGACTTTGCTATTGATTTCCTAGGTAATGGTGTTTAACTTCTCTGTATGTTTGCGCAGTAGCTCTTATCTCATAAGATTTTCTTATACTTTGCATCCATATTTTTTTATTAACTGACATGTGGAGGGAGGGGAAAAGTAAATAAGGTGCAAAGGGAGACACTTACTCCATACTTATCCAAATGCTATCAAACTATGAGAAAACTTGCTTTCTGAAAAGAGTAATAACCTGCAGAATGCAACACTGATAAATCTAAATGGATTGAAGTCTGTGTATATTTAAGATGAATGATCAAAAGAGCCAAGTGGCATAAAGCAGAAACGGGATGGGAAACAGCAGTAATAATGAAGGCAATTAGTTTACTTTCTCTGAGAGAACAAGATGTTTGCTGCCAACTAAACATCAAATTGCCTGGCAGCTGGGGACGGTGCGTGAGGGGGCAGGAGCAGAGTGGTGAATTGGCAGCGGTTATCCTTTTCTCTCTTTCCCAAAGAGGTTCTGGGTCTGGAGCAGATGGGAGAAGGCCACTCTTTCTTGCAGAAGCAGATCTGACCTACCTTCCAGGACAGAGGGGTCCTGTGCTGGTGAGCTGAAACTTGCTGCAGGGGGCTCTTCTCTGGAGCTTCTGGAAGTGCCTGCAGCCCAGATCCTGGGGATGGATTAGTACTTTCCCAAAAGCCAGAATATCAGGTTGCCTTTAAGTCTGATGAGATGACTTCTTGACAAGGTGAATGAGATGGGGAGGGCTTGGTGTGCAGGGATGGATGTCTTCCAGAATATGAGATCTGAACGTCTGATTTCTACATTGAAAATGTAGCTCAGGGTGATGGCTCAGTCTGCCTATGATGTGAAACACAAAGTAAGAAAGCAGTGATGTGCCTGCTGAACTGAGAAAGATAGAAGGCTAGAAATGGTGCCCTGGGGCTGTTGGCCTGTAGGAATGGATTGCTAGTAGTTGAATATCAATGGAATTTAAATTCTGTGATGGAACTGTCCTTGGACAACTTTGTAGGAGATACATTTGGATCTTAAAAGGCAACTATACTAAGAACAAGTCATCCTTTCATATTCCAGAACCTAGCCTGTGATGGAAACTCTTTTCATTGAGCAAAATTAATATGAACAGCTTTATTTTTTGCTGATAGTAAACTGTGAGAGCAAGATACATTTTTTTTTTTTTTTCAACAAATATTATTTACCATATCTTTGCTATGTAATCACTCTTAAATTCAGACAGAGTGCAAGGCCTGCCTAGCCTAGTTTTAGGACTTTCAAGTAAATGAGGTACATAAGACTTACGTCTGCTTAACAGAAACCTTTTCTTATTGGGAGTTATTATCCAAATTAAAAGTACTTCTATGCACATTTTGTACAGAAAAAGCAGGAACAGAGAGATGAGCCTTTGCTTTCACAGCATGTATATGATTTATCAGGCATTGCATTCTTTTCCTGGGGAAAGGTAGGTCAGCTAAAGCATGCAGTGGGGGATGTGAGGTGCTGTTTATGGGGTTGCCCTTTTTTTCCCTCCTTTCTGTTACCTGAGATGGTTTGTACACATATGTCAACATAGCTTTTGTTAAGAGTGCTTTAGAATTAACACTATTAAAATAAACTACTGGATTTAAAATTTCTATGTTGCCAGCATGAGTTCTGTGTTGTGGTAAAAAATTATAAATTATTTTCACAGAAAAGACTAATGCATGAAAATACTTGTTACTGTGAGAGACGACAGTTCTATGGTATTATACTTCGAAAAGCTGCCAAAAAAATACTGTATGAATAACTAGCAGTGCTCTGAAATGTCTAGTGCTGTGCCTGCAAATTGCTCCTTGGCATGAAATGTGTTTTGCAGCTGTTATAAAGGTACATCAAAGCCTGGGCTGGGGAAAAATTCAAACTGGCAGGCAAAGAAAAAAGTCCTGGGTGCAAATAGTTGATCTGCCCAGAGTGAGATGAAGCCAAATATTGTTTGTTCTGCATTGTCTGACAGAAGCATTGAGCAAAAAGTACATGCAGGCCAAATTCGCTGCTTGCATAAACAAGCTGAATGTCACTGGAGTCAGCTGTTTGCACCAACAGTGAATTTGCCTTCCAGGTTTTAAATGATTCCTACATTCTTTAATGTCAGAACATAAAACAACGCTCATTACAGGGTCTAAATTAACTAATTATGCAAGGCTCCCATGTCTTGCTGCAGAGGTGGGAGGAAGGCTCCTCGTACTACTGAGGAACCTCCTGCGCTGGTTTGTATCACTTGGATCTGGCACAGGGAAGTTCTCTGTGAAGCTGTGCAGAGAGAGATGGATATAAAGGCTCAGGGTCCTTGCCCAAATGCAAAGAGATTCCCCTGGCAAGGCTCATGGGGAGGTCAAACTGGAGAACACAAAATGAGCTGTGAGGCTGCAGCAGGGAAGGCGAGGAAATGTTTTTATTCCCTCTCTCTTGACTGGGTCAGACTTGGGGCCCTTGGGTGTTGCTTCTCCCCACTTGTGCACATGCCACAGCCCTTAGCTCTGCACTGTCTGTTCAGATCAGTCCTAAGGATATTTTGAATGGACTGCTCTAAGGCCTGCCCTAATTTTGCTTTTCTTTAGCCCTGTTGTGTTGGCAGATGGGTAGTGTTGGGAGCCTACATGGGGGCTCAGTGAGGGACCAGTCAGAATTATTGTTGCTGCCACCCATGTCAGCCTTCCCTCCCTCCCCTGCTGTTGCCTTGTGATCCTGCAAGCAGTGGAGGTAAAAAACCAGGGAAATCACTTCTAAGTAGCTAATACTCTGCAGGATGCATCCTGACACAAGGGACTCGATCCTCACCATGTATACAAATGTGATAGTAATTGAAATCTGGTTTATTTTTCAAATCCCTAAGTATTAATACTAACACATTAACTTAATTTACAAGCAGAGAATAGTTTTTCCTGATAACAATGGTGTAATATACCAGCCACATCTGTTAGTAAGGTCCTCTGGGAGCTTCTCTCTATTTAACTCTCTCTGTAATGATTTTGCCTTCACTATTGTTGGGTTTTGTGTAATTACCTATCTTACAACAAGGGCAGGAATTAGTTTGTTTTTTTTAAATTTTATTTTAATGGTTCTGCTTTAAGTGACTTGATGTTCTTGGAGGACTGATTGTTTAAAATAAAATAATATCACAACACCTTCCTTCCCCAAAACAATGACACTCTTTAACGGGCACAAATTGCATTGAGAGCTTGTTTGTTGATTTTCCATCTGGACATTTACAGAAGAATGTAATTCTTGTTACTTTTTGAACATGATCAGTTTTCTACAGAATTTTTAAAATATATACAATTCTGTGTTTTGCACAGGCACAGTGAAGCATTTTGCTTCAGAAAAAAATTCTAGTTCAAATGTTTTTGGATGATTCCACTTAATCTTGTTCTTATCAGCTTCCTCATGGGAACTAGATGCAACTCATGAGGTGAATTGCCTTGCTTTGCTCTGTCTTCCATGTCATCATGGCCTGCAGGAGAGAAAACCAATAAGAATAAATATTGGAAATTCCTATGATACTGGAACAACCTCTTTTTTCTCATTAGCTTTACCCTGTTTCTTAACCTTTTATTATTTCTTTTACTGAATATTGGTCTAGTCTGTGCTTTATAAAACATATGACAAAGACTATGCTGTGTGGCTCCTGTAAAATACCTGACTGAAAATGCAGGATGAATGAAGCTTAGTGAAAGATCATGGACTTAGTCCCCCACATTCACATGTTTCAGCAAGGTGAGTTTTTAGGAAATATTTGAATGAGAAGTAATCGTTCAATAACTGTGGAGTCCTAATGAGGGGAACAGCAGTTTTTGCTTTGCCTGGCAAAAAAAATTTAGGCTCCCAAGTGAAAACTTGGCATTGGGGTAGAAATCGTCATTTTATTTGAAACTGATTCTGTATATAGTTAATATGTTTGTTCTAAGGATTTTGCTTCAGTAAAAGGCATAAATTATTTGGCAGATGAGGAGCGTTTGCAACATTAAATAGCGAAGGTTAATGTGCCAAAGCCGATTCCCATGTCAATGCTGCCCTAGAAAAACCAAAACTTGCTTGTGGAACCTGGAATAGGACTTTGAGAAACAGACAATTATCCTTTGATTTGGGATGAATCCCCATCCAGAACCAGTGCAGAACACGCTCATGCCACTGACATGAACTACTGATGCTTCCCTGAAGAAAGCTGTAGCATTTTATTTAAGAAGGGCACAGAGACAAATATCTCAGCAATGTCTGAGTAAACAAGAGACTTAAGAGATTGGAATGAAAAAGTTGGTTATATGAACTTTATATTTTGGCATAGTAGCTTCCTTTACTGTCACAGAATTTCCGTTATGAGCATATTTTAGGTCTGAAATTTTTGTATATAAATGAAGATAAAATTAATTCTATACATCACATGCAGGTACTATGAGGAAAGACTGAAGTGATCCATTTCTTAGTAAGTGTTGTGTGTTAGAAATGACTCATGGTTGACACAGACACTAGGAAAAAAGCTAAAGCCCTCCATTTACTAGTCTATTTCTGAATAATTTTGCTTTAACACATAAATCCGAAGGAGGCAGTACTACCACTGATTTTTAAATGGCACTGTGTACAGATTTCCAGGCTTACTAACAACCTCTTGAGTTTGAACTGATTTGGATCAGGCCCTTAATGTGATCTACATTAATACAAGTAGATATAAAACTATGTGGAACGATGATACTTTGAGAACCCTGTTGTCCATCATTAGGTCACTTCCTGAGCTATATACCTTCGTTTTCAGACCAACACTGTCAATATATATATTTTTTTTTTCTACAGGCTACCATGAAATCATCTGTGTTTCCCAGCTGTTTTTTACTACAAAATGGTATAAGAAAGAGCTTTAATTTTCTGTTATGGGTGACAAAGGCTGATCTGCTGGGAAGAGGAGAGGAGGCAACTACAGAATTTCACACAGAAATCAATTTGATAAATAATGGAAAACTCTGGGACTTTGAGCACTACATTTTCTGAACTGAACCTTTCTGGAGTTTGTTCATTTTGCTAGGTTTTATTTTAAAAGTAGTGCTGTAAATTTTGGGAGAAACTGGAGGCATAGATTAATGGCATTTTGTAAGGAAGGTGCATTCTATTTGATATGTGTAGTTGGATTTTTCTAAAGCAATTCAATATAAATACCTTGTAGATCTAGGTCTTAAAGTTTCATTTCCATCTGCATTGACTGCTTTAGTAGATCTTTGGATAAATGTCTAAAGAGCTTGGAAGACAGAATAAGTATTTGATCCACCGAAATCTTCAGCTTTCTCCCAGAAAAAGATCAAGAGCAAATACTATTTTTACTGCTGCTTTCACATGTATGAATATTACTGAAAAGACATCTATAATAATGCTCAAGGAGAATGGGTGTCGCATCTATTATGCAAGTATTATAATGTTTCTAAACCAGATAAAAATAATGTTCTCAACAGACACTACAAAATGAACTCCAATCTAATTGCTCTCAACACTATATTAAATCACTCCCATTTGCACCTCGCTAATGATTTCAGATGTTCAAACAAGCCATTTTTAAACTGATCAAAGTCTATTGCGGTTCTAACACTGATTCATTTCACCATCTAATCAGGTCTCCGACAAATTCCTGAGTACTCATTCCCTTGGAAGTAATTTGCAAGTCGTAATACTCAGAGTATTATGAATTGGTGCAACATCCAGCTGCTTGGTAAGAGATACAGCAAAAAAGCCTGTGTTTAAAAGAGCATAAGGATAAGCTCACTTGGCCAAACTCATTTTTCATGCTATGACAATAGAGCAGACTGCATGTATACTTGAAGGTGGCTTTGCACCTGGTTCTCAATGTTTTTTGTAGATGTATAGCTGTTGCAGCATCTCAGGATATGAATGCCTTTGTCATTCTTGTTCTTTAGTGATTGCCCTCACTGAGGCTTCTTCAGAGGAGAGTTGAGATGAGGCAAACATTTCTCTGGCACTGTCCTGTACATGTGTATGGCAGGTGTATGGAGATGTATGAAAGTCTGGCTCTACTGGACAGGAAGCAAGTTCTGTGTTTGGGTATTCCAGGCCTTCTAAGACTAACTAAAATTCTTTTGGGTTTCCACCATTCCTTGTGCCAAAATCTCACAGCTCCCGTGTATTTTTCCAAATACTACATTTGCATAGAATTCCCAGGAAGTTCATTCTCACCCTGCCTGCAAGTTGTGCTCAGACTGTGTTTTATAAAGCAGCGTCTTGGACAACAGCTTTGTGTCTTGCAATGTGTTCCTAAAGGAATGTTTATGTGTTCCCTCATCTAAATGGACTGACCAGTGATTGATATGGATCTGTCTTTTTAATAGAAACAGAGCATTAACTTGTACACAGTGAAAACCTGTTAACTTGACCACGAAGTTAACTATAATTGTAAGGCACTGGTAACCTTCAGTTTGTACTATGTCATTTCATCACCTCTTCTTTGTCTTTCACTTTGATTTTCCCTCCACAGAAGGCTGTTTAGCCATGCATATTGAGTAATTTGAAGTATTAAGTTGGACCATGTTGAACAGGTTAATGGTTTTCGAAGAATTTGATACTGCTATTTTTCCAAGGAATGTTCAAGTACACTTTTATTTAAAGTTAGAAATAATTGCTTTTCATATCCATTTTGCTGGCTTTATTGGCAATGCAATTTCCAGCATTTTAATGGGTCCGAAATAAAGATCTGCTTATTGTACTTCACTGTCCTTTGTAAGTTTGTAGTAGAGACTTTTCTGATGCCAGAGCTAAGCTGATGGTGTTTGTTAGCCTGCCACTTCTGCTCAGGAAATACTAATCAATTGGACTAGAGCCACTTAGGATGCTTACATGCAAAAGTTCTGGCTGTTCTTCATGACTTGTTAATTAAACAGACAAAATTCTATCCATAGTTAAGATCAGACATTATGCTAGCTAATGGCTTGTATCTATTGACTGAAACACTGCAGAATTTTTCCCTTAGTGATCTTTTAAAAATACTTAAAATTGAGAGGAGACTGCTAACTAGATAATAATGGTATTTGCACACCAAATTAAGTCCAAATATGCCATGTTGTTGGCTTTGATTTAGGAATGATTTAAAGTTCAAACTTCATAAAATAACACACCTCAAATCTGAATAACTCAGAGAACTTTGGAAATATAAATGATTTGAGTAGAAATAAACTTCTGCTGGGGAGGATTTAAAATAGGAAATGTGTTTAAAAAGGAAACAAAGAAATTTAAAAAAACAGCAAATGGACTCTAATTTTGTTGTAACAGTTGACAAGGTAGAGAAAATGTCTTATGAAGAATACAGAAAATTGCATGGAAAACCAGTGGCGCTGTGAGAAATTTTCAAATCTGTAAGTCAGGGCCAGTGCCCACCTTCATCCTAGTTCACATCTGCACATGTATTTTGAGAGAGTCCCCTCACACAGGGAGTAGGCAGCAACCAGGGGAGAGACTTTCACACAGATCTTGTGAAAGTTATCCTGTAGAATTAGAGAGGGCACCACTTCTTGTCTACTTTGCCTGTGGGTCTTGGATCTAATGCACAGATTCCTGGTATTGGTAGGGATTTGCTAGACTTGTTGCACTAAAACCAGATACAGGATTAGAGTGCAGCATGCTCCAAGGGCCTGAGCCAGAGGAGTAAAATCTTGTTGGGGATGTGGATGGGTCTTGATCATCAGCTATAGGGGCAAAGCTATGAATTCCCATTTTATGACCTGCTTAAAAAGAGGTTTTAAGACTTTCTGCAGAGTGGAAAATTTGGAACTGTCTGTATTTAAGCTTGTCATTTGAAGGAAAAGGTTTATTGTCTCCTTCAAGAGAAAAAATTCTGGAGCTTTAAATTTAGTCTTTTATCTTACCTGACAGTAGAGGGTTTCTAGAAGACTCCTAACATTTGAAAGCTGCATTTGCCTGGCACCTTTGCTACAATGTACTCAGCTGGGAATACCAAATAGCAGATCAGTCTGGATGTACATATTTTCCCTTGCATTGAAGCACTGTGAATAATTATCTCGAATAGATAGCGTAATTTCATTAAAGAATTATTATTGCTTAAAACAGCTAAAAAATATTTTGAGGATCTTTCAACCTAGTAATTTGATATCAAGTTCCATCTTAGCTTTTGTACAATCACTTCCTACCAAAATTATACTGAAGGGAAGCTGATATTTGACAATAAATGTTATGAGAGAATATCTGTATTGTGAAATGAAGAAAAAAAAAGTAGTACCAGATTTCCAACTTTACCCACAGTGTTTTGGCAGATTTCACAGTCATTTTCCATAGCTGTAGTACTTTGTCAAAGAACAGAAATGAAAAATACCTGAGAAAGAGTTGATATATAGTGCAGGCTTAAATAGCATTTGATTTTCAAATCTAGAAATGAAATAACTACAGATTTGTTGTAAATGAAGTGGTGATATAACTGAAAATACAGCTACAAATTCATACTTGGTTTCCTGTTATAAGCAGAGTGAAATATTGAAGGATTTGATGAACAGTAGTAGGCTGTGGTTTGGCTTTTTTTTTTTAATGAGTAATGCAGTGGCACATTGATAAGTGATGTGATTGTTATCTTTCCTATAGTCTGGCTTTTCTAGCCATAAAATCTCAAATATTGTGAACGATATTTACATTTAAAATTAAATAAATTTGACTCTTGGCAACAGAGGGGCTACATGGATGCAGAATAATGTACTAGCTGTAATTCCAGTCACAAAATGGTTTTCTGGACAAGCTACCCTAAGCCTATTATGAGAAGAGCTACAGCAAGTTGTTATGGTAACTGGAACTGTACAGTAACAGGGTAGGATTAAATACTTGGTTTTTTTTCCCCATGTGGACTTCTGTGAAGCATTGTTTTCCACATACCAGAAGGAAAAAACATTTCAGAGGAAGATTAATGAAAAATAGCCCAGTTGAATGTTTGGATAAATTGGCTGTGGTACTTTCATGAAATGCCTTTACCCTCACCAATGACAGGTCATGTCTCCTTTCTGGCAGAGATGAATATATTTACTCCATGGAAAGTCAATGTTTGCTTTGATTGGATGCTTTTTAGTACATTCTCACTTTTTGCTATTCCAGTTTTATTGTTGCTGGTATGGTGATACTGTTTCCATAGTTTTGCTTAGAGGGTGTTTGCATCATGAAATTTTGTGTCTCTGGGAAATCATATTTATGTTGCCATGCTGCTGCAACAGGGGCCTGGAAGCTGGAAGGACTCAGAAATAGGGTAGACAAGATGGATGGGATTGCGGCTGTCCTTCTTTCACTTGCTTCCAAAGCAAAAGTGGCAACCATGTGGCACTTTGGTTATTCTGAATTCCCTGTGATAAGGATATTTTTCTTTCATAGTTTAAAACTTGCTTGAACCATATTTAACAGGGACATAAATGTTTCTGTGACAATTTTCAATGCAAGTCATTTATTTGACTTTTGCTTTTGTGTGTAAGATTGCTTGTTGTCACTCTCATGCCTGTTGGATCTCTTTCATATGCATTTACGTACTATTTTTGAGGGAGATGCAATTTTTTTTAGCAGTATATCACACAGTTTGATAAGTTCCTAGTATGTTCTTTGTCTTATGAGAAGTCTGGTTGCGTTGTTTCACGAAGTATCTTTTAAAATTCGTTTTGCAGAATAAATATGTTGACAAACTCCATAGCACTTTTATCAGAGTTCTGACTTTGGCTATCTGAGGCTCTTTTGAATTTAAAACATTTACTAATACATTGCTAGAAATGCGGATTTTTTAGAATTTAGGCTGCTAAACAGGCTCCACAAATTGCCTTGCACCCACTGGTTACCAATACAGTAGGACTAGAACTGGTCAATTTTGTCATGAATGTTTTTTCCCCGAAGTACTTTACTCTTCACAGTTGCAGTCTCCTTGAATTATAGCAGTGCTCAGAAATAAGAGTTAAACTTTACTGACCATCAGAGCAATCCTTTGGTTTTCTAGTTTCTCTCTTCTTTGCAGTTAAAGCCTAGTGTTATACAAAACACTATAAATCAAAGGTTGAGTCAATGTCTTTCAAAACAAAGGGGGTCTCCGTTATGCTGATATTTCTTGTAATGAATTCCCCTCTTCAGATTCAGAAATTTAAGTGTGTGCCACTTAAAAATTTTGGATTGACCATTAGGGAACATAAAGCAGACAGTGTATATAAAAATATGCCAAGAAATAAGAAAAGAATAACAGTGTAGATTGCAAGATACCATCCTGATAGAGAATGATAAAATATGCACGGTTCAGATGACAATAACACAAATAAAATTCAACATTTTACAGAAGTGAACCACAGCTCCTGACACAGCTCTGGCACTATCATGCGACTGGTGATTATTCAAATGTCTCCATGATTAATTCAGTTTGTATTGATGCAAATAATCCTAGAGGAGACCTGTGAGAGCTAATGCATTTTGCTTCTGTGGCTTTCCATTGATAGCACAAAACAGCAAAGAGGAAAGTAATTTTCATGATATTAATAATGCGATTGCAGAATCAGGTCATTTAAAAGAATGGTGCTGACTCAGCTGCAGTAGTGCAGGGTTGAACATGGAGATTAATTCTTGAGCATGCTACATAAAAATCCGCTGCTGGATATCTCATTGCACTAAAGCGTATTTCCTCCTTTGTAGGAAATATTTAAAATGACAGCAGTTGATTTGATGCCTTCTTTCGTGCTGTTAGGAATTCTTTTATAACATCTGAGCTCTTTCTGTTGAAGTATTTACCTTTACACAGTGAGAGGGGGCTTGCCTTTCTCTCTCCTCCTTTCCAGGAATGGAAATTGGTTCCTTCTTTTATAATTCCCTGAAGGTCAGTGAAAGTCTGAGGGGATCATAACTGCTATGCATGAATAGCTGTCTCAGCCAATGACTCTTATTAAAACCAGTGATAAGAGGGAGCAAACATTTCGTTTTTTTGAAAGGACATCTTCATAGATGTCACTGGAGGCAGGCTCCTGGCTGGCTCTTGCCACCTTAGGTAGTTCCAGTGGCAGACATCTGTGCTTTTATTTTTTTTAAATTTTTTAAATCTTTTTTATGACCAGGCCAATAAGCTTAGCAGATATATTAAAGAGGTGATCCTTGCACAAGTTTCTTGGGGAGACAGAGAGAGAGAGAGAACATGTAGCCATTGGGGGGTTTTTTAAGTGCAAGTTACAAATGCACCACATAAAAATTTTGTTCCCTATACTTAAAAATGCAAAATGGGAAAAGTTTAAGTAAATGCTTAAGACAAGGCTCTGCTTGTGTTTTTGTTTTGTTTGCTTGTTTGTTATATGTGAGTTCTTGGGGACAGGCTAAAAGGAATAGGGAAATAATTTCTATACATTTGCAATGTACTGTTTCCGCATTAGTGATATTTTTGTTTGCTTTGATAGAGAGCAGGAAATATCCTATTTTTCTTTTGTGGAACTGCAAAATTAAAAATTAGCTGAAAGCTAAACACACATTTGCCACTTTATTTCTTTCTATTATTTCTAACATTGCATTTTTCTGATCCCAACTAATTTATGTTTAAATAATATATTATTTCCAAAGTAAATAAGAAAATAATGTAACACAATCTAGAAAAAAAATCCTCTATTAAATGGGGTCAGTTCAAGATACTTGTAGTTTGAGCTTACTGGTGACCAGGAAAAAAAATGAGAAGCGAGCATTAGTGAAGAATATTAGGAACATCATCTAGTAATTAGAGACGTGAATATTTCTCAGATTCTGTAATAACACTGAAAGTGAGAGACTTGTTTTCCTCCTTAGCATCTTGGGTGGTAAATAATTGGACTACTTTGGCCTCCCTGCTCTTGAAAGTAGAGCTCATATTTTCTTGCTGAGAGTTGTTTCCACATTTTGTGGTTTAAAATAGGTCAGATATGTGCCATTGCCTTTGGCTGTGTATTGAGTCATATCACATAGCTACAAACCCACTGTCTTCTCTGAGCAAGTTGCAGCTTGCTGTCTGGGAATACAGGCGTTGGCCGGGAGGATTGATTTTTACAGAGAGTGCAGCATGGTAGTCCAGCTGCCACAAGGCTTTCTTCCACAAGTATCATCCTAAGTTTCCTTCCCAAATGCCAAGATACTTTTTGGGTAGGATTTGGATGGGGGATTGTGATAAAGCCTTTGATGCCAATTCAGATCATCTGATTCTTTTGTTACTCTTGATGGTTTGGATTTGTACTTTGGTGCATTGCCAAGCATGGCCCCAGCTGCCCTGCTGATGCCCAGCCCATAACAACCCCAAATGCTCTCCATTCAACTTCCCTGGCCTTGCTTGTCCCTTGGCATTCCCCTTCTGGGTGCAGGTCTTACCCCCTCCTCTCACTGTGCTGGAAGGGGTTAACACTGCTGTGTGCCTTGCTGACTGGCTCCTGCAGTTGAAAAACTGAAATGCAAGCCCTTGTAAAAGGCTTCTGCTCTCTGTTGCTGATGTCCAGACTGTAATCATGGTCCTGCCGCCCTGAGGGCTGTCACAGGTCCCTGTGCAGCCAAGGGGAAAGGGAAGGCAAGAGCCTTGAGAACCTGCACTCCCTTGCCTTATTTATGAAATGAGATTTACTCATGAATTGATCATAAATTTATGAAAAACATAGTTGAATGCCAAAATGCTACTGTGTCAGTCTGTACTAGGCTTCAGTTGTGCTAAATTTGGTTCTGTACTATTGAATGCTGAGATGTGTGAAATTTGTCTGAGTACAGGACAGTTGTTATCATATTTGTCTGTGCTGAAGGACTGAAAATTGATATATTGCTTCCAAGTTTGCACAGGTGGAAGAATGATGTGGAAGAGTGAGTCATATCAATATGAAATAGGAATGAAGGCTAAAAAGGATTGGTTTAGTGTTTGTTTTTACTCTTGGTGTGACTCCATTTTTAACCACTTTATTATCCTCTGTAGTTATTTTTTGCAAAGACATTTGCCAAGGATTAGTTTTTGTTTGGTTGCAAATACTATATGGCAGCTGGAAGCCCTTTTATGAGGCTTTCAAAAATTGCAAAACTGGTTGTCAATGTGTGAAAAGTTCTTTGCTGTTACTCTAAACTGCCTTTCATTAGGATGTTGTATATTTAATGATTGCTAGCCCAATGGGGCATGCAGAATTGCCTGCTGTGGTCTTCTGTAAAAATTTATTGAAGAAAGACATTGGAAAATGTTGCTGGTATGCAATGATGCATGGAAAACATTCGCATTTGTGTAAAAGTGATGGAAATCCACAGAAACAGTTGCTAGATTAAAACTAAGCCAAATCCTTTGTGATTCTAGCTCAGTTATCTGCACCCAGATATTGGCAGGTAGGGTAGGTGTTAGGTTTTTTATCACTGCCTTTAGGCAGCCAGAAAACTTTCAGATCCAGGATTAAAATATTTTTCTTTTGGGAGAGAAAAGTAAAATATTGTTTTTTCACTTGTTTGCATGCATGTGCAAAGTTATAGAACAGCAACTAGAAATTGGACCATACAACCTACAAATAGAATTCCATCTTTCAACACTTAACATGAAATTTTGAGATACGGTGTCTATCATAAATCTTGTTGCAGATTTTCTCTATTTCTAGCAGTATGGTAATTTGTCAGAGTCTGTGTTTATTTGGGTTTTTGGTTTTTTTTGGGTTTGTTTGTTGCCATTTTGGAATAGCATAGCTCTCAGACTGCAGATGTCAAAACAACCGGTGAACTGGATGCATTGGATCAAAAAGGTCTGACTGAGGAAAATATGATATAGCTCAGACTAGAGTGGAGCTGACACAGTTCTGAACTAAAGCTACTTAAGTGGTTTTCTGAAATCAAAATGTTCAGGGATAAAAAGGCAATTTTTAGACCTGTTACTGGAAAGGAAGTGACTGATACAAGAGCTGTAAAAAGTAGATCATATGCTGGCCTAAGCATTCAGTGGTGTTCGAGGGGTACTTTGCAGGCTAGACACTGCTGCTCTTGCTTTGCTCTTCGCTTTTGCTCTTGCTCTTGCTTTTATACTAGATTGTATATTGAAAATACATTCCACATTCTAATTTTTAGTCTTTCAGTTTGATAATGAAACTGTGGCTGTGGTTATTCTGCTGATGTGTTCACTTTAGATTTTAGTTGTAAACCCTGAAATTGCAAATATTTGATCCAAGACAAACAATAGCAACAAGAGCAGCATGCTTCTGCTAACTGATCTTTCATATGGCTCAATCCTCTCAAGAGGGTCAGTCGTCTTCCAGACCTATTGAAATTTTACCTGGAGTCATTATGAAGATCCTTTGGGATGGTGGAGTTGACTGTGACATTATGCAACCTGACAATACCTAGAAAGAGCTGAGCTAAGGTATGAGCAATTTAACGCCTGGTATAATGCATTGTTCAGTTGTGTAAGGTGATTTGACTCCAATCAAAATGATCCAGGGAGGGGCGCCAAAGCACAACTATGTGGAATGTTAATAAGATACATGCAAGGGTTTTTGTTTAGGCCTGAAGACCACTTTGAAGTAATTTCAGCCACAGTACAGTATTCTCTGTGGGGAGGATGAATTCTTTGTGTGAGTTCTTCCATAACAGCCTCTGAAAGACCCTCTATCATTCTCTGTACTGTCTTGCCCAGCAGATTATTACTGGCTTCTGGTTCCTTGTCCTCCCTTCACGGTTACCTCAGCCCACGATCCCGTTTTCTCCTCTCTGGTAGCTTCTATTGCCTTGATCGCTACCTCAGCAGCACAGCCAGTGAGAACAAAAGAGATGGAACTCTGAGCAGCTTTATTCCATGAGAGTTTATTATTATGTAGGAGAGAACTTGGAGTTGCAACTCTCGCGAAGGGGAACAGGCCAGAAGAACACCGAACAAAGAAAGTCTGGGGTTTTTATCCCTTCGGCTCAATTTGCCTGCCAAAACCTCCTGACAGGGGGAGGAAGGCAGGGGGACGAAAGGACCCATATGTAGAATGAACCACCCGAAACACAGGGGAGGACTGGCCATACCCCAACAGGGGGTGGTGGAACAAACCAAACAGATGCGGGGGTGTGATCCCATGCAGGGGGGAATTTACCGTACGTGAAATAAGTCCCACCAGCGCTGTGGCAGGTACGTTCTCACTCCCAGAGCAGATAATGCAGATTTGGAATCTACAGCATTACAGCATGTTTAAACATAAATCCCAGTGACTTAGGAAGTTTTAAATCAGAACATAGCTATGTTTCAGTTAAGTAAATACATAAATTATTTATTGATAGTCTGTCAATAGGCCACCAAGATGGAGTGTAGACCATGTACCCTTTGAGGGAGCTGGGCTTGTATACAGTCATGTAGAGACTAAGGAGTGATCTAGTTGATATCTATAACTACTTTAATAGGGGGAGTTATGAAAATGAGAGAACCAAACATTCCTCAGGAGGTACAGATGATGTATCAGGGGCAATGGCCACGATTTCTGCATAGGGATGGTCAGTTTAGTCAACCCTTCTTCCCAGGAGTGCAGTGCAGCACCTAGCAGGTGACTGTCTTTGGGGGGTTTTCTATTGATGACCTGATTCAGTTCTACTGATAATCCTGTTTGGAGGGTGCGACTGGACTGGACAGCTTTGGTGGTCTCTTGCAAGCAACCCTTCAGTGATATTGTTCTCAGTTTCCTTGACCAAATTTGGACCCCTAATAGCTTGAAAGTATTTAAAGGCTGGGTCCATTCAGCATTCCACCAAGCACAAGTTTCAGAAGAAAGCTTTCAGACACTATCACTTTGGCTCTTCAGGCAAGTAAGGTCTATTACAGCAGAGATTTTTTAATAATCTCCTATAGGAACCACAGTGGGAGTTGCTGCTTCAAATGGAAAGTATACATTTTTGACCTTGCCTTCTCTAAAATGAGCACATAGCAGCATGTATATATTTATGCAGGGAAAAACAATCCTACCAGATCCTACTTTGCATATATAATTTGGTTACAGGGAAGAGAATGAGAGAACAAGCTGCTTGTGGCAAATATAAATAAATTAATTCATTACTGCATAGCACTTCTTGCTGTGACATTATAGGGTGTTTTCAAATCTTGTAGTACAAACTCTTATTGTCTTGGTTTGACCAGATGGACTAATGATCTTTTAGGTCCTGTTATCTCTAGTCTAATGACACTTTAAAATATTTGGATTCTGCACTAGACCAATTTCAAATACACCATTAAAAGACACGTATAAGAGAGCTGATTATTTTCTTGACCTTTTTTTGGGGTGTGGTTAGTGCTGTGTGAATGGAAAAAAAGTGATTCCTGGTAAGTCTTTGTGAAGGTGGTACTGATGTAGAAACTAAGCAGAGAGAAAAAAAAACCACTTACCATGGACTACACAGTAAATCAGGTGCTTCTTTCTCTTCATTAATTCTGATGATAAAATGGATGTGAAATCAATACTTACACTGATCTGGAACAGCTGTTGAAGATCTTTTAACAGAACCTAAGTAGGAATAATGTCAAGCCAAAATAGCTCTATAAGTAATTAGGAAAAATTAATAAAACCACAGAATGTAGTGTCATACTATGAACTCTGATTTAATCCCAAAGAGAAGAGAAAACTGAGTGGAGTTAAAATATTCTTGATGTATATGCGCAGTGACTTCTGCCTGGGAATTTAGATTCATCTCATCAGTGTAAATGCTAAATATCTAAACAGGCAAGATCGAAGTGATTTCTGTGAGGCAGAATGGGGAAAGCAGATGCTGCTGTTCTAATTATAAGGACATCTTGTCACTGAGATTTGCCAGCTGGATGTGTTTATTGATCCTCAATTGGTTTTCAGTTTATATGTGATAGTGATGACTGAAGGGCTCTCTTAATATTTTTTGTAATTATGCAGATGAAAATGTTGTAACAGTTTACCAAATATCTAGCACACAGCTGGATAAACACTTCATGTAATGGGTGAGCAACTGGCTCACGGGTCAGGCACAAAGGGTTGTAGTGTATGGGGTGACATCAGAGTGGCGACCTGTCACTAGTGGAGTTCCACAGGGCTCCATCCTCAGCCCTGAGCTCTTCAACATCTTTATAAATTACTTGGACACAGGACTGGAAGAGATACTGGGAAAATTTGCAGATTATCCAAAGCTGTGAGGAGCTGTGAACTCCCTCAAGGGCAGGGAGGCCCTGCAGAGAGACCTCAAAAAAGGGAGAGGGTTGGGCAATCACCAACCATATGAAGTTCAACAAGGAAAAGTGCTGGATTCTGCACCTGGGATGGGGCAACCCTGGATGTAGGTACAAACTGAGGAATGAGATGCTGGAAAACAGTGCAGCAGAAAGGGATGTGGGAATCCTGGTCAATGGAAAGTTGGATCTGAGTCAGCAGTGCCCTGGCAGCCAGGAGGGCCAAGTATGTCCTGGGGTGCATCAGGCCCAGCATCTCCAGCCGGGCAAGGGAAGGAATTGTCCCACTCTGCTCTGCTCTGTGGCTGCCTCCCCTCGAGTGCTGGGTGCAGTTTTGGGCACATAAGAAAGATATAAAGCTATCAGAGAGCATTCAAAGGAGGGCAACAAAGATGGTGAAGGGCCTTGAGGGGAAGCTGTGTGAGGAGCAGATGAGGTCACTTGGTCTGTTCAACCTGGAGAAGAGGAGACTGAAGGGAGACCTCATTGCAGTTACAACTTTCTCGTGAGGGGAAGAGGAGGGGCAGCCGCTGATTTCTTCTCTGTGGTGACCAGTGACAGGAACGACCAAGGGAACGACCTGAAGTTGTGTCAGGGGAGGGTTAGATTGGCTATTAAGAAAAGGTTCTTCACCCAGAGGGTGGTTGGGTACTGGAACAGGCTCCCTAGGGAAGTGCTCACAGCACCAAGCCTGACAGAGTTCAAGAAGTGTTTGGACAATACTCCTGGGCACATGGTGTGACTCTTGGGGATGGTGCTGTGAAGGGTTGGGAGTTGGACTTGATGATCCTTGTGGGTCCCTTCCAGCTCAGCTTATTCTGTGATTCTGTGACTTCCTGCATTACAATTTACTGCCAGGAAAGCTCTGCTTATCACAACATATCACAAAAGACAGGTAGATCCCTATACATCAAGAGTAATATTTAAGCATTTGAGAAAAAGTGCTTTCATACCACTGCAGTGTTCAGATTGTTAGTGAAGGAAAAGCAGAGCTCATTTTGAGTGTACACGGTTTTGTAAGGGCAAAAGAAGTCTGTGGTTCAAGCAAATGTCAGTTAGCTAAAAGCTCAGGTAATTTCAGATTTTTTCATGTAATTCTTGACAGGATTTTAAGCAAGTCACATCTCTTTATCTTTGTGATTAAAAAAAAGGAACAATCCTTATTTTCTTTTCCTTCACTGTGCCACAGAGCACTGGTAATTTGTTCACTCCCAAGAGAAAACATGAGCAGTTAGGATGATGTACAATGCTATGTCTGTATGTGGTTAAATAACTGCAGTTTTCAGCAATATCTATTGCTGCAGCTGCTTAGTTTGATGTAGCCAGCTGTGACTCTATGGAGGTTATCAGGCCCTGGCACTCTGTTCCAAAGCCTCAGAAGAGATCAATCCATTCCTTAAGGTTTGTTTTCCTAAGTCCAAACAGAGCCATAGGGCTCATCCTTTCTTGCTGAGTAGAGGACAGAAGGTCTGGGGCCTGGATGTTCTCCGTGGGGCTGATGGCCCCCGGGCAGGGTCCAGCCTGCTGGGTTAGGTTGATGTTATTGCAAGCATTCTGGTGGGAGCTGGTGCTGAGAGCTGGTCCCTGAGTGCTCCAGCCTCCCTGACAAGCTCACCCTCCTCTGTCACAGCTGTGCAGGTTGGAAGGCTAGACAGCACTAGTACAACTTCTTATGTTACATCAGTCCAGGGTCTTACTGAATTAACTTCCATTAACACACATTCCCAGAGATGCAGAATCCACTTCAGCCCCTAAAATTTGATGAAATTGGCTGGAGGGAGGTAATGAAATGTTTTTACATGAAATAAAATCTGTCAGAATATTCTGCATGCTCAGCCCTGGAACTGCCGTGTTAGGCTGGGGTGTTGCCTTAAATGTGCACTAGGCGGCACTTTAAGACTTGTTAAAGGAAGCAGAAAACTTAGCAACACTAATTCCACATCATCATGAGCAGAGTAAACAGTCTGGTGCAAAACAAAATATAAAAAAAACATAAGCAATTAAATATGTATTTAGCAGCAAGTGTGATTCGATTTCTGTTTTTCCCGCAGCAACTGCACTTGCTGAAAGTGGACATGCAACTGAAAATTATGTTCTTGTTCTAAACAGATTGTATCTTTGTCATCTTGTTCTTCTAAATAAACGGACTTCGCTTTTCAGCATCTAGCCAAACACAGGATCAGGTGCTATATTTTTTCGTTAATCAGCCTGTGTCTCTACAGCTATCTGTGATGGTAGGTTTGCGATTTTTTAATTTCTTCATAGGAACTGCTGAAATGTCAGTTCTCAAACATTCTAGTTTATTTCCTTCAACTGGTTTTATCTGACTTAAGCCCATGCAGAACTGAAGTTCTGTTCCAGGACAGCCCTCTAGGGTGTCTCCTGAGCATGAGAAACTGGTTTTGCTGCCATTTTAATGTCCATTCCCCTGCCAGGGATATGTGTTGCCAAAGTGTTTGAATTCTGTAATGATTTGTCTTGTTAAGCACATTAGAATGACATAAAAATCATAACTCCTAATTCTAACAGAATTTTCTCCTTTTGAATAGTTTAGGGAAGCTTAGAAGTAATCAGATTAATTTGATAGGTGCAGATAAGCTACCAGAAGCATAGCTTTGTATAGATTACTTTCCACAAAATGACAGACCATCCTTTGCTAAGAATTTGATTTTGTAGTATCAATAAGCTATATAAACTGTGAAAAGGTAGATAAGAATGACCCATTCAGATCACAGCAAAAAGAAAAAGTACTGTATCTAGCTGAGATGAATTAATCTCTTGCGAAAACAGTAAGCTTTTACTGGTCAGCATATAAAATATCCAGGCAATAAATGCAAACCTTTTTAGAGTTTAATTTGTGGACTACATTGTCGCTTTTTGCCTTTTTCCCTGCCTCTACTATATATATGACTGCAGTTCATTGTTTCTGATACTGTTACTTTTGCTTGTTTTAAGAAAATGGTAGAACTGTTCAGCATTACTGGATGCACATTTTTTATTTTTTTTTGTCAGAAATTACTATTTTGTTGAAGCTGAAACACTTTGTGGAGAAAATGATTAAAAAACTTTCTCAGGAAGGTGCTTCAGCATCAGGAATACTGACGTAGTGCTAAAAATATGTTCACCCAAGAACAGCTGACAGCCAGGCACTGAAGATGAGTGTTGCTTTCAGTTTGGTACCTGTGCTGTACCTCTATAGGTAGAGGTCTCTATACAACCCCTATATAAAGGGTTATGTAGCTGTACCTACCCCAAGTGCCAACCCAATCTGTTATGTAAAATTATTCTAAGAAAAGTCTGAAAAAGTCAGAAAACTAATGCGAACAGAGAGCTCTGCAGGCACAACCCCAGGGCTGCTTTCGACTGTAGTATCTGCATAGTCAGATGTTTGCTCTGAGACAGCTTCAGCCTGAAGCTTTCAGACCTGTTAGTGTGCAGCTATGCCTGCAATAAAATGTCCTGCTCCTGACGTGGACATCTGGGCACAGCGCAGGCAGGGATGTGTGCTAATGGGGCTGCTGGGGTACAAATGGGGCCACAGCTACTGCTTCCTCTGAGCAGACAGAAGGCATGTCTTTGTCTTTACAGTAAACAAGAAAGTGTGTGACTGGAAATCAATAGGTTGAACTTAGCAGATGAGAAATGAGGTCTAATTGGTGATTAAACAACACGGTGGTTGAAACAATTAGATGTCGATCCATTTACCTCTCTCCTTTATGGAGGGAAAGCTAGGTTGAAGAGCTTGAATTTCATGGCTCTTGCCACATCCTGGGATCTCTCATGGCATTCAGGGCTTTGAGTATCCTGGACTTGGGAGAGAGACAGAGACTGATCAGACAGTTTGAATAAGAAGGGATCCTGGAGGATGTCTAGTTGTCTGAAATTAATGTCTCACTCTTACAGGTTCCCTGACCTCTGCTGTGACTGCTTCCTAGCCGGGTGAGACTGCTCTTCTGAAATACTGTTCTGGGAACCTTTGAACAAAGATGCAGATAGATGTTTCTTAGGTGATAGTAAGAGTAGTTACAAGGTTGCTGCCTCTCTGTCAGCTTTATAATCTGCTCCTTTTCTTTGTCTGTCCATGATGAATTATGTGTTAGAGAATATCATTCAGTAGTATTGAATGTCTTGTGCCAATATATGGAATTAGTTTTAAACATTTTATTTCAAGTATTGTTATTAGTATTTCTTTGGAGGTGTTGGTCTTGGCAGGGATTACCAATGGGTCTTGAGTAAATTTCCCAGATAGGTCTTCCAGTCTGCACTGAGGTGCTGTAATTATGCTGATGACAACAATTATGTAGTTAGCTTAAAGCTGGTCTTGGTATGTCTATGTGAACAGGAGTAGTGCAGGACATGGCTGTGCATATGTGCAGGTATGTGTATGTATATCATATAACTGTACCACATGGTGTAAGATTCATGAACAGGTGTTATATGTTCTACCTTTTTGATGTTGTTGGTATTTCTTATTTTGTCTTGTTCTCTTTTGTTCTTAAAATTAACCTAATTCATTCCCTAATTCAACAGAATGGTTCCTTATAAATGACTTCTGTTAACATTGTTATAATCCTGTGCAATGTGCTTGGTGGTAGAAAAGATTCCACTGTAAAACAATCTCACATCTAGAAATAACTCCCTTCAAGTTTCAACTTCTTTTTTGCTTATTTTTCTGTTTTCCACAAAATGTTGAAAAATACAATGATTGTTTTCTGCTAAGAAGCTAAAATTTGCAAATCTTTGATTTATTTTAGTGCTTGATATTGTAAAGGCATAGTAAAATCATATTAGCCCCATAGACTTTTTTTTGTCTAACATAGTCGACTGAATTAACCCATAGGGCATTAACTGGAGACCGAATTTCAAGTCCCTTTGTTTAATTCAGAGCAGGGGAGTGAACTTCTATTGCAGTTGCCAAGTGGTATTTTCTTTTTCTTTTGTTATTTCCACCTTCCCCCTTTTGTGGTTCAAAACTGCAAAATAAGAAAAAAATCTGACAAATAGAAATATTTTGCAAACTAGACAGACATTTTTGTTCCATCACTGGTTCTAGAGGATATTTTTTCAGTTTTCCTAATTCTTTTGTTAGCAAATACAATCTTGTATGTAATCAGAGTGGAGAAAGGATGCAAAAATATTTCAAAAATATTCCAGCACAGAAAACTTTCCTGGGGAGTTTTCTCATCTGTGCTGTTATATTATGAACTCATAAAATTTTTTTTTGGTGAAGTTTGAAATCCTCAGTGGAAAATTACTGCAAATCAGAGTAATTCTTCCTGGGAATTCTACTGCCAGCAAATATAGCTTTGAGTCCATAGCTAATTATAATGTCTCTGCTTAGGCTTTTTAACTAGAAGAATCTACTCCATCAGCAGTTCCCAATGTTTCCGGCGCAGTGCGGCATGCACATGTTCCTACAGCACTCCAGGGCTTATAGGTCATGATCCTTTTCTGTTATGGATATGAATGCATTCTTGTAACACAGATAAAACAGATGAGTGTTCCCATCAAGTGAACACAAGTCTACACATGACACAATGAAAGGTCCCTGCACTTTGGTTGTGTGTTTGGGAAAGTGACCAAACTGATCACAGAACCACAGACTCATTGAGGTGAAAAGGGATTATCTGGAGATTGTCCAGCCCCCTTGCTCCAAGAAGGGGTCAGCTAGAGCAGGTTGCTCAGGGCTATGTTAAATCTGATCTTGAATATCTCCAAGGGCAAAGACTCCACAACCTCTCTGGGAAACCGGTTCCAATGCTTAATCTCCCTCACACTGAAAATGTGGGGTGTTTTTCTTCTTTTTTTTTAATGGTTATATAGAACTTCATGTATTTTTACTTATGGCTGGTACCATTGAGAAGAGTCTGTTTCCATCTACTTTACTGACAGGATCAAGTGTGAGCCTTCTTTTCTCCAGGCTGGAGAGTCCCAGCTCTCAGCTTTTCCCCGCATGACATACTCCAGTCCCTTAATCATCCTCACAGCCTGCAAATGGACTTGCTCCACTATGTCCTCATCTCTCTTGTACTGAGGATTCCAGGACTGTGTCCAGCACTCAGTGCTGAGTGAAGGAGAAGGATCATCTCTCTCAACCTTCTGGCAACACTCTAACACAATCTGAGAGGCTGGCGACTGCCTTTGCCACAAGGGCACACTGCTGGTTAATGATCAAGTTGTTCATTTTCTCCTTTGCAGAGTCTCTGCAGAGCTGCTTTCAAGCTAGTTTACCCCCAGCCTGTGCTGACGGATGGGATTATTCCTTCCTAGATACAGGACTTCTGCTCTTCCCTCTTTATGACCTTTCTGTTGGCTCATTTGTTCAGGCTGTTGCAGTGGCTCTGAAATGGCAACACAAGCATCTGGTGTACCAGCCGCTCCTCCCATTCATGTGCACTCAGACCCATGTTCCAGGTAATTAATGAACATGTTAACCAATACTGGCCCCAGTATCAACCCCAGGGGGACACTGTTAGGGGTTGGTGTCACCTGGACCTTGTGCTGCAGATCACAACCCTTTGATCCTGCCAGTTCAGCCAGTTTTCAATCCACCATACTTACTATCCACTAATTTACTCTGTATTTCATCAATGTGTCTATGAGAAAGTTATGGGAGAAAGTATCAAAATCCTTGCTAAAGTCAATTTAAAAACATCATCATAAATGCATACTGACTACTCTCTCCTTTTCTTTCATATTTTTGGAAAGTACTATCAATTTTTTTGCTTCATTGCCTTCTCAGAGATTGAAGTGAGACTGATTACCTTGTAGATTCCCTGCCACATTCAGGGTTTTGTTGTACCTAACATCATCACTCCACGCTTGGACCATACGTCTATATTCCTCCTGGGTCAACTGTCGCTTCTGCCACCTTTTATTATTCTTTTTTTATAGGTGAGATTTTCAGGAGTGCTCTGCTACCTTTGTTTGACTTTCTGAACATTGGAGTGAACCATTCTTGAATTTAGAGGGAAATGATCCTTGAAAAATGGTCAAATACTGCATAAGCATGAAGGCCTGTGCATGTGAGGCTTATTACAGCTGTCTGAAGAAGGCCAGAAAATCCAGTATTTCCTCATGATATTACTGATTTTGGTCTGCCCAATGATTCTGACTTACAAGCTGGCTCATTAGCCATCTGCTATTTCACATCAAGGGCAACTCTCCCGCCTCACCACCCCGACCAACCAAATGGTGGATGCATCTGGATCCACCATTCCTGATAAGGTTTCATAGTAGGCCTCTGTTCACCCATTGCAGTACTTGAGTGAGCTACCCCACATCTCTAACCAAATGAGGTTATTGCCCTATAACAAACATCTAATTACTCCTGCCTGTTCCCCATGCTGCAAATTGGTGTACAGGCACTTCAGAGAAGCACCAGTTTGCTGATTTCAGAGGAAACATATGAAATCTGCTGTCCTTTTGGCACTTCTGTTTGCATAGACTTGAGGCATCCTCTTCAGCTCAGATTGAGGTGTTTCCTGTCCATATCGCGTTGCATGCTTGCCAACCCCACCCATCATTTCCTTTCTGCACTGTCTGTTGCCATTCTTCCTGGCCCCCTTGTTCCTGGTTTGAAGGTTTCCTTACCAGGCTGGCCAGCCTGTTGGTAAAGATACTTTTGCCCCCTTGTTGAGTGGATCTGGCTTCTTCCAAGCAGTCCTCAGTAACCAGAGTATAGCAGGGCTAGTTGCTTCAGTCACTGTGCCCTATATTGTGTCATTGCTGCTGGCTAAGCACATAAAAAGATTTTTTTTTAGCCCCTTTATGCACAAACTAATGCACTCAATGCCTCTGTGTAGTTCCTGCTGAAAGGGTGCACCCTTCCTAATATCCTGATTAGGACTAGAATGCCCTTTGACCAAGAGCAACTATAAGATCTTGTTAGAACCTGCTATAGCTTGCTAGAGACTTCAGTCTCCTGTATCTATCCTTCCCTGTCAGCATCAGAAACCTTGATGCCCCTCAGAGTACCCAGTAGTCCTCCAGCAATCCCAGGGGTACAGGAAAATCTAGAAGCAGGGTCCAGAAACTGCTGTACAAGCTGCTGTGTTTGAATTCAACACTGAGGAGGTTGGCTAGAAGCAGGTTCTAATTGCCTGTTTGAGGCATTTGTTTCCCTTCCTGCCTGGGCCCAAGGTACCCTGACTGCAAAACAGCAAGTGGAGACATAAATGAATTGTACTTGTGCACTACCTCTGAACCAAGGCTGTAGGCTGACTGCTCCTTTTATATTTATTATACACAAAAGGATAGGACATGGAATGAAAGATTTCCTTTGAATTTTGTCCTCAGTTGACTAGGTTTTTTTAATCATTTTCTGCATGTTTCAAGTTGCTCAGAAACAGCCTACTCTGGATTGAAGAAAACCAGAAATATACCTAATATTGTAGACGGCAGGAGACTCTGCCTGCTGCTGACACTTTGTACTGTTTTGTTACCATAAGCACAATGGAGGAGCACTCTTGTTGTTAAAAGTTTTCTTTCCATCTGCTCATTCTGACTTTAAGCATAAGCCTGCTTAACACAAAGGGAAAGCATCCTATCTAACAAGGAGAGGTTCAGGAGGGTTCACTGTAAACAAACTGATGGCAGAAAACAAACAGGAGCAATGTATTCTACTACAGATGGCTACCCCTCCCTCTCGCCTTCTAATTCCCATGTTCATAATGAAATATTTTCATTCCTTCGAATCCTATAATGAAATATGAGTTAGCAAGAAATGGAATTTTTGAAAATAAGGTTGAATTCTTCATCTGCTGCCCATGATAATAGATGAATGAAGAATTAAAACCCTGGCTTCACATCTGACCTTGCTTTTGGGCAGAACTTGGACTAGATTGTCACCTTCCAACCTGACTTTTCCCTGTGATTTTATGAATTATCTCATATATGATGTTCTATAGCAATATTTTTCAGGATAGCAGTTTGGCATTTAACTGCACCAGTGTAGATCATAGTGCCACTATAAAAAATGTATCTTACCTAATTTCTAACCTTTCTGTTGTATTTCTTCCATAAGTTGTTACTGGATGAATGAAGAAATTTGTGATGTGCTCTGTTTCTATCTAGAAGCTAATATTCAACTACTTTGTGGTGGGTGAGCTGTAGCACTTGTCCTGTGAGGAGAGACTGAGGAAACTGGGCTTGTTCAGCCTGGAGAAGAGACGGCACAGAAGAGATGGGGACACCTAATATCAGCTCCCAGTGCCAGAGAGGGGATCATGAAGGAGATGGAGTCGTGTTCCAGGAATCAGTCCTCAGAGCTGGCTCTGCTTTGAGCAGGAGGTTGGACTAGAGATGTCCTGAGATCCCTTTCAAGCTGAATTACCCTGCAATCCTCACATAACAGGCTCTATATGTGTTCAGAAGATGATTATGATTCCTGTTATGAAATATCAAATGGCAATAATATGAATGAATTTAATTAGGCTTGAGTCTTTCGGTATGATGTTTCTTTCTCTCCTGGTTATGAGAAGAGACCACTATAATCTATGTAGTGGTGTCATCAGAAATTTGTGAGGAAAATCCAATGGAAGGAAGGATTGGACTTGATGAATTCAAGGGAGTCAATGATTGTTCCCACTTTTGCCCCCAAGCAGAATAGACATCTCATCTTTTTGTTGGTTTCTCAGTTTGGTTCCTAACTGGCATTTGGTGAGGGAAAGAGGGTGTAATACTCACTTTCAGGTTGGTATTGCTAATGGAAGGAGTAATTAGTAGCATAGTTTTCCATTTCTGATATTCCTGCATCTATGAATTTCTTTCTTGCTTTTTGAACGTAATTCAAGCTTATAGGATTTCTCTATGACTGTGATGGGCAGTCCTGTGCTTTTTTTGCCTCCCCCTCCTCAATCCCCCGAAGATGAAATTCCATAGAATCAGAATAAAGTTGCAAAATATGTAGAATTCATGCATGATATGCATGACCAAGAATTATGCATAATTCAAACTCTCTCTCTGTTTTCCTTACCCCCACTACTCAATACCTATTGCCCCTGTTATGCCTCAGCAAAACACTGAAGTTTCATACTGTTGTTGCTGATGTTGAGTTGCAGATATGCACATTCAGTACTTGGTCTATTGAGAAGCTGGTGGAATCACTTTGAATTGATATCATTGAGCAGCTGATCTTCAGCTTGCCTTCTTGATTTTCCATCCATTTCTGGACTAAGTGATTCAAAGAAACCAGAGCTGCTGTTTAAGGATTAGCATAAAGCTACCAGTTTCACTCCCTCTCCTTTGCTGTGATGCATACATTTGTTTTGTTTAAAAAGTACCTATCATTTAGCAGTGTGCAGGGTCCAAGATAAGCTGTTGCTTTCGTGGCTAGGGGAAATAGTTCGTGCTCCAGACTGTATTTCCCTGTTTCATACAAGCCCAGATGGTGAGATGACTGGTAGATCTGTAGTTCTTCTGTTCCTATCAATGAAATGTAATCTCTGTCTTGCTGCCTCCATATCTGGAGGAAGCTTGGGGTAGCGAATTTGGGGTGTGGAATCATCTGCATATATTTGGAGGCTTTATTATTATTGTGATCCTTTCTCCTCTTTGTTAATTATCCCTGTAATGAAGAAGAGAAAAGGAATAAAATTTTCTCACTTCTGAGATTCTTCAAAGATGGGACATCAATCTGGATGTTAGCAACTATACCTGCTTTTGATTTAAAGGGATATTTATGGAATTGCAATGAGTGGGTTTTGCAAACTGCAAGCACAGAAAATGGATTTAAACCTGCAGAAATCCATATTGGATTGGACAGTTTCTTCCAGGTGAGTTCTAGGACATCTCTGTGTTGTGTCTTTGAGAGGAGCCTCTCAGTTGCCCAGAATTTCTCAAAGCCAAGCTGTTAACTTGTTCTTTCAGTGTTTGTTGACTTTGACTTCCATTTACTAAAAACTGCTATACAATAAAAGAATATTTCAAATTACATTTATTCTTAAACCTAAAAGTGTTGCAATCTTAAAGAATTGTATTTATTTGTCCACTCTCTTTAGCTCTAGGAACTGATAAAGATTGAAATATGCTTGAAGAAAGGTTTTAAATGGATGAAGTGCTTAAACATATCAACATTGTCTTTCTGTCTCTCCCGAAAGTCGTAATTTATTGTACTCACTCTGAAGGACTTTGCAGATATTTTCTATGGCTCTTTTATTTAAGCTTGGATTCATTTTGAAATGGTACCAAAAAGTTGACTGAAAGAAGGCAAAGCAAGGATTTAATGAATAACATCTTGAAGTAGATTTCAGAAACTTTATGCTATCTTACTTCCTTTCACCCCTCAAATATGTGTGTAAATATATGTATACCTCCCCCATCTTTCCACAGGCTTGTCCAAAAATCCTTACATTCCAACCTCCAACTTCTTCATCTCTGATTGAAACAATTCCAGTTTCTTTCATCTCTCCCACATCCTCAGGAACTTTTCAACACTGGCTCTGATGGAGCTAGCTCTCTCCCTTTTCTTTGATTCCTATTACTTCAAAGTAACAGTAAACTTTTGATGTGAAGGACAAAATTTCAGGAGGAAGAGAGGGATAGGAGAGAAGATTCAGACATTTAATGACATTTTCCTGGGAAGTTTCCCAGCATAATATTCCTGAAAGCTACTCCCTGAAGGTATAACTACAAAGTAAAATGTAGGTGTGATTGCAGCACACTAAGAAAAAAAATGAATATACTTGTATCTCTGTATCTACATGTACAACAACACAGGGACTAATAACTAAAATTCAGACTGGGGGTTGAAGTACACAGCTGTCAATCTGTGACTGCATCTGCATTGCTGCATTACTGTGCACACTGAAGCTAGAACAAAGACACCCATGGACATTTCTTTCTCTGATTTCAAGTATAAACTGGAGACCTCGGCATAACTTCTAGCTGCCAAATTAATGATAAGGATTTGATATTCCAGTGGTTCAATGGTCTGCCAGTTCTGTCCTATAAATAGGAAATTGCCCTTACAGTGACTGTAATCCTAGGGAATCAGATAGGAAGGAATCTTGGTCTGACAGACTTTACTGTATTTTTTGGAAATGCTGAATACCTGCTTTGTCCCTTGGCTCTTTAAAACCAAATGCTTTACAGACACAAGTGAATTTTGCACAATGCACAAAAGCACATTCCTAATTACATGACACAGATTTGGAAATACTCTTATCTTGCAAATTACAGTTCAATCATAAACATTTTTGAAGACATGGTATGCTTTGCTTATCTTGTGTGGGAGCCATTAACTACAGCAGTGGATTGTAAGTCATTCTGGACTCCTCCTTTGACAGTAAAAGTTTGCAACCACTTTGGAACCTCTTCTTTAATATTTTGAGAAATTTTGAACAGCATTTGAGTTGTTTGCTCTGGCTTCAAAGTATTTTTGAGCCTCTTTACATCGTGAATAACTCAGAGAATTGCTGAATGTCAATTAGAAGTAAACATTACAATTAAAGCTAGTTAGAAATCAGCTAAAAGTTCAAACCCAACACTTATTCTACCAAATTAAACTGTAGAACACTGCATCTGGGAAGATAAGTTAGATTGTTTTATTTTCGAACAAGATGCAATTTCTACAAAATACTTCTTGCATAGTTTACAATTCTTAGTTTTAATCCTTTCCCAAGAGGCTGGCTTCAAGTTTATTGTACTGTGTTTTCTAGTGCACTCATAATTTTGGATCTATTTAATTTCTTCTTGTTATCGTTTTTGTTTTAGTATTTCCTATAAAGATTTATTCAGGTTGGAAAATTTAATTTGTTTTGCCTTTTTTCTTTTTTCACTACAGTCTCGAACAGCTCTTCATCTCCTTTCGCTTCTTTGTTAATTGTATTTTATTTTCACCTGTTTAAGGCTATTTCCCCAAGGAGTTTGGAGGATTAAGCTTTTGTTCAATAAGAAAGAATTTAGGTCTCAAGTTCAGATTATAACTAGTCATATGTGCGTATGTATAACAGGCTTGAGACTATGCTCAGATCCCCTGCCCTTTTTTATCTTCCAAGGGAGAATAACTGGACCTTGTATTTTCACAAGGTGTCTGCATCTAATATGTTTATTTGGGGTCACATTTACTTCAAATATTAACACTTCTTTAAAATTCTGTTCAATTACTCAGTTCAGACCTTTAACTTTTACTGATATCTATAGTCTTCAGATATAAAAGAACCTTCAAAATATCTTTTTTTCAGTTGAAATTGAAATATCTTGTAAAGATCATTGGAAATATTTTCTGTTGCACTGGAAGATCATGGTATTCCTAAGTGGACACAAATGTAGAAACAGCAGCAATATCACTGAAATAACCCTGTGTAAAATCATCTGAAAAAATGCTAGAGCAAGTATATTCTTCCTGGGTGCAAAGTTTATACTGTTTTTAAATGCTACATATTTTATTAACTCAGAGATACAAGCAAATGGTCCAGATAAATTATTAGACATTTTTTAAACCTGCCTAAGAAACTATGTGCTATGCTTTGTTCTCAATACCACGGATGTAAACTGGTTATGGTAAAACACATCATAGCATTCCAAGACATATTTTTATTTTATTATATTAGAGAGACGTGCCACTTATAAAACATTGTGGTTAGCATAATGTAAAAATTTTTTTAGGTCTCTCTTGTGTAATTGGTTTCTCTAGGTCATAACTGAGTTTTCTTAGCAAACTCCAATACCTGCTGCTAATATCCTAAGTGTTCTTAAGCCAATCAAATGATAAGCTAACCTCTAATTTTAAAGCTAATCCAGAAATATTTTTGCATTCCTTTTAGTAACTATAATATGGCTTTAATATACTCTGTACGGTTCCTCTGATCTATCAAACATGGATCATGCATTTCTGACAATCCTCTTTGGACCCATACTGTGATCATAAGTGCTAGTAGATTGCAGGACACTTTTGTGGCTGTATCCTACAAAGCAGGACTGCTTTTTACAAATGCATTAAACATTAATACAGACAAATGTGAAGTTTTTTAGTGCAGAAGCTTTATTTGCTTGGACATGTATGTATTTTTTATTAATAATTTTTACCATACCACACACTTCTCTCTAGAATTTGAGCTCTGAGAATGATTCCTTGGACTCAGTAAATGTTGTTTCATTTAAGACCAAGGGAACAAATGAAAATCGCTCAGATTTACATTTCAGTGAAATCTCATAAGTAATGCATGAACCGTTTTCAGAACTGACTTGTACAGGGCCTTAAGTACCTTGTAACACTCATCATCTTCCATAAGAAAACTGCAGAGAAGAGAAATTCTTCTGCCCTTTCTTTTCCAAACTACAAAAAATCTGGACAAATTGTGATGGAGGCAATTATTGGTCAAGAAAATGAAAAATGTTTATTTTTAATTATCAGAGATTGTCCTGATTTAGTTAGGTGTTACTAACTATGGGACATCACAGAAAATACCTGCATTCTTGATGCATGATGTGCAGAAGTCACTGTCACTGTCAGTGCTTTTCAGTATGAGTTTAATACGAATGGATAGATCCACTGCCAAGAAACCTGCTGATGGAAACAACCACACCAGCTCAAAGCCCTTATGAAAGCATCTTTCTAAAGCTCCTCAGGTATTTTTCTTTGCTTTGTTAGGATTTGAGATTCTGACTCCAGTTTTAAATTGATTGTTTTATCTGACATGGAAATGGTTTTTCCTGTAAGCCCACAATAATCCACTATCCTTGTCTATTGCTATCCTAAACTTATTCCTAAAACATGACCTGCTTTTATAATAAATAAACCAGTCCCATCATATACTACTACTACTACTAATACACATTCTTTTGCATGTTAGCATAATAGTATGTATCACAGCTGACCTTTGTTACCTATATAATCCTGCTGAATAAGATAGTAACTTCAATACTTTTCATTCAAATATAACCTCTCTTGTGTAACATGTACTAGGTTGCCAGTTTAAATTCTTGTATGCATAAATCTACTGCAAGGTTTTAAAAACCTAGAAGAAATGCCAAACCATAATCAATGAACAATGTGTGCACACAGATGCAATATGAAGAGGAGAGAAATTAAAGATTTCAATGACAACTCTAAGCAGCTACTGTTGACATTAGAAATGCAAGGATTAAAATGATATCTGCATTGAAATGCTAACAAGTATGATGATTTAGACAGTGTGCCCTGTTTCTAATTATTATGCATAGCTTGCATATAACATAAGTAGTTGTAACCTTTGTGTGAAGAGCAAAGTCAGGAAATGTTAATCCATGGGGAAACCATCACTTCTCTCCAACTGCCATACAGAAACTCTAGCTGAAATGATTGCTCTTGTTCTCCAGTTCAGGGGAAAAAACATCCTCCTTATGGTTAAATACCCCCTTTTATGCTGTATATGTATTAGTCAAATTGATTTCCATGAGCGTTCTCCAGGCTTGTACAACACTATCATTCACTGCATCTACAAATGGAGCTGGAGGAGGGAAAATGAGAAATGTTATAAAAAAGATCGTCTGAAAACCTGGAAATAGCAATTTTATCAAAGCTGACAAGACTTGAGACTGGGGAACCAATATACAGCTTATCTGGAAAGAAAGTGTCTGGTTGTATGGTCAGTATTTGAATTTAAACTTCACTCAGAGCTCTGGTCTTCTCTCCCACAGACAGGCTAGTCACCTGCCTAAGGCCAGTGTCACTTGGTGGATAGGAAAGGGCTGCTGAAGAAGGGTCTTTGCTTTTGGCAAGGATTTGTCTGTTATGCTTATGCACATGTCCTCCCTCTCAAGGTCTGTCCTGGCTACCTTTTGAAACCTATGGCAACCACTCCTTGACACTTTAACATGACTTACAGGCAGTAGTTTCAGCCAAACTGCCATGGGCTTTGACTGCTAGGACAAGAAATTATTAAGGAGAGAAATAACATATGGCTGACTGCAAAGTGCAAACAAACTTTTCAAGTGAGTAGATATCACTATTTGATAGCCTGATCATAATCCTCAAAGCTGTTGTGCTTTTGCTGCTCTCAGCTTCATGGTTACTTCACTGAGTATCTGTTTTTTGCTTGAAAGGATTTAGTCAGCTTCAAGGAAATAACTACTGCTTGTCCTAATTTTCATATTTCTGCACAAGAACTTGTGATTTGTTTTCATGCACATCAATGCATCCTGTTGCCATCACAATTGATTTCTGCAGTTGAATTTTTTTTCACTTGAATCCGTCCTGAAGACTCCTGTTTTTAAGTGTTGCACTGCTTTGGCTCCTCAGTCATCTTTCTCCAACATAAATAATGTTAAAGAATGAAAAACTTAATTTAGAAATTTTTGTGTTCTTCAGTACTCTCTTGTGTTTCTCACACATTTTACACATACACTCTTCTGTTCATGGGCTATCTGCCATTGTACAATGGAGAAGTGTTACCATAGAATGGTTTGAGTTGGAGGGCACCTTAAAGATCATCTTGCTCCATACCCCCTACTCTAAGTGCAATTACACTCAATTATAATACAAATACTTTTAGCTGATGGGAGAATATTAAGATTCTTTTAACTTTTTATACAAAAAAAGAGGAAGATACACAGAGGTAACTTGATTTTCTGAAAAAATGTCAGGTAGTTTTGAAATCCTAGTTTCAAATTTGAGTGTGTTCACCCATCCGACCCCCAGTTTCCCAGTTTTGGCTATGCTACATGATTCCATGATTCTTCTGAGGAAAAATATATATTGAGTTTGGGCTCAAATCATTCCCAGACTCTTACGGAAGAAGGAATAGTTTGCATCTTTTTTAGAATAGCTTATGGCAATAACCTAGATCTTAGCAGTAAACCTTATTTATATTCAAGAAGGCAAAATGTATACAGCAGCAATAACAGAGAAAAATCAATGGAAATATAAGTGAGTATCAAAGCTTTACAATACAGGTGCAGACATAGGAAAAACTGTGTCTCTCTTAGTCGTATTAGGTTTGATCTGAGCAAACAAAGGTCTCTTGAGAACTAACCTCAACAACCATAGGTACTGGATCAAGGAATTGAAAGCTTTGATTCCTACACAGCTACTTGAGATTTGAGCCGGACATGGTGGCTACCAGGGTGAGATAAATCTGTGGAATGGAAATGCTGGGCTCTGGGGAGAAAGTATGCTTGAGGAGAAGAAACTCCTTTATGGCTCAGCTTACTTAGAGTGTATCTGATATTTTAAAAGCATATCAATAACTCAGGAAGTGAACCTGTAGCTGTACTAGCAAAATCAATGCTCTGTCCTCAAACAGAACAGGGTGAAAATTGGGTCTTTAAAAGGCAGAAAAATAAACAAACATTGAAGAAATTTACAAACTTGTCATTTTTCAGCAGGTTTTGTTACTAGCAGTTACTTTGACACTTCATAAATTGTTTTTTAAATTTTACTTTAATTGTTCATGAATTATTTTCACTTGACACCTTCAGATTAAGCATTTATGATTTTTTTGTTAAAACTATTTTATTAATTTTTTTTTCATTAAATTGAACACTAAAAAGTATGTTTAACATTTATATATACATTTTCAATCTCAAAACATGCAGATGGATGTCTCCTCTAAAAAAAATGCTTCTGGGATAGACTTGATATGTTAAATTTCAACTTATAGTAAATTTTCACAGTTGAGTTACAAACCTCTGGGAAATGGTGGGGTGGGTTATCACAAAAATGCTAATACAACCCTAACTCCAGCAGTGTTGTTGTAATACATACATCATTAAGTTTCCATTCTCATGGAACACTTGGTGTACAGAATATTTACATTTATAGTACTATACTGTATCTTACAGTGTCCCTTCAGGTAACAGCAAAATGATAGTTTCATGTGGAAAATTATGTGACATTATTCTAATACACCCATGCTGATTTAAGCTCAGAGAAGTTTAGCAGCAGGATTGTCATAATGCCTCCCTATATTAGCCTAGAAAACATTCAGACCCTTTTAACTGTGAGTTTAGTAGTTGCTCAGAAAATGGTGACAATTCTGAGGGCTTTTTATCCCTCTGGCTTCTTGCATCATACTAGATAGGGATATTTTTTATTCAGTTTGTTTTTGTTTTTTGTTAAAATAAGTCTAATATTCAGACCTGCTTTGCATGAGGTTCAAATATGAAATACTTTTTTCAATGTGTTTTTGCTACCTGTTTGTATATTTACCTATTTATCTATGTAGGTTTTATACTAGATGTCATTTATCCTTAAATGCTCATGGATTATTGCTTTGTATTCTAACCATAGCAGGAAGAGTTGTTAGAGGGGAGTTGCTACATTGCTTGGAAGGAGACAATTACAATACACCCTTTTCCTGGACTTCTTTCAAGAAAGGCAAGGAACACGGGAAAAAAAAGGGAAAGCCTTTAAAAGAATGACTGTGATCTTTTGTCACTGAGGATGGACATTAAAGAGGAGAGATCCACTGATGAGGGCAAAGAAAGACTCAAATTTACCAAAGTCAGTAAAGGGCAACAGAAGATTGCATGAAGTCACTTGCAGAATTTGAGCCTGGTGAATTATTTTCTAGCACTTTTTGTTCATCCTGGCCAGCATGGCCATGTTATTGCTGCTTTGCTTACTGCCTGAGGATGAAGACGCATTCATGCTTTTGAAAAGGCAAGAGGATTAGCCTGAAGACAGTAAAAAGCAAATTTTATATAAGTTGCTGAATGAACTGAAGGAACTGAAATATCTTTCAGATATTTTGAATGTAGAGAATAATTTTTGGGTCTGATTTTTCAGGGTTGATGCCAGGACTGAACCTGCAAGATTGCACAATGGGACACGTGTGCATGTGCTGCTTACATGATGTAAGTCAACTAAACAGACAAGCAGGAGTTATTCATATCAACTCCCACGTGTGGAAGCCTAGAAGATAACGTGGCTGATGTGTATGTCTCAAACACCTACAGCCAGATAGCTGTGGAGCCAGCCAAGGATTGTTGGTAAGAACATGCTGTGAGAAAGAACAGGGTGTGGCTGGAGAGGGGGGACACGTGAAGGTAGGGCAGCACTTGTCTGTGACAAAGATGCTTATTCTGACTCCTGCAGATAAGCACAGCATAGCACAGGTGCAGGAATGAGGTTGAGAAGCAAACATGGGCTGTAGGGAGGAGATCAAGACCAACAAAGACCCCCAAAGCTCTCCGAATCCTTTCCAGAAAAGTCTAGGAGACTGGACTGCACATGATAAATAATTTGCATAGAATTATCTCCAGGGCAGGGAAAACATATCTATAAAAAGGTACCCCCATGAATGTGCCCCAGGATTCTGGACACACCACCAGCTTGATTGATGCTAGAGACAGGACTGGTAATCTCCCTTTCTTTCTCTCTCTCTCTCTTTAATCCAGCTCTCTCTCTCTCACTCTCTCTCTCTCCCCCTGTTTCTCACCCTATCCCTTTATCCAAAACCCACTGCTTGGGCTTATACTAGGAGATAAGGAACAACAACACCAATTTCCATGCCAAGCATATAATTTACTGATAAACCCCTGTACTTTTTTTTGGACCCTCTGACTTTTGTGTTTCCATTTGACCACAAGCATCCATGAGCCTTGAGGGCTCCTTTCACCTTAAGGGTGGGATGCCACACCATGTTGCTAAATAAGTTATATAGCTGTACCCTAGGTATGAATATTCTGGAATAAACACTGAGGTGTAATGGCCCAAGTAAAAGTCCCATGTCTACTAAAATGTAGCATCTTTTGTTGTCAAAATACATGTAGAAAGGCAACAACAGATTGCTTCTAATGGTGAAGAAAGTGCCATGGTGAATCTTTTGCTCTGAAAATGCATTTGGGCTAAGACTTTTCCCAGAATATATCTGAAAAGCTATTTTGTAACATTCCAGTGCAATTAGTAATTTACAGGAGTTATGACTGTATCCCTGCAGAGCTTTGTTTGATCCAAAACACACAGCAGCTACCAAGTACTCTTCTGTAGAGTGCATGCAGCTATAGGAGAATGACATTTGAGTTAATTAATCTGTGGAAATACTGTTGGAGAGAGACTAATGTTGACGACTTGTCAGATTCTACATGTTTTCTGAAAATACTTTTGTGACAAAAGATTCCAGCAACAGGCATCAGTACCAGCACATCGCCTTGTTAACCTGTTTTGTTTCTCTGCATTCAAAGAGCAATCAGGAATTTTCTGTTGGAAGGAATCTCATTTTAAATTAGGACAACAAAAAAAGGAACAAAAATAAAGCTCCAAGAGAGAAAAAGAGTGCATTTGTTTTTTTTCTGCACAGACTTCACTAAAATTGCTGCTGGTCTCTGTAGACTTCTCCAGCTTTTAAAAGCTTAGCTCATGGCAACAGCCACAGCATGTATAGGTATCTAATTGTTATGTTTATGATTGTGGATAGAAATTTTCCACTTTAATGAGATTTCCTCTAAGTACTATCATCTGTGACTTCATCCTCTTGAGGCACTAAACCTTGTTTCCTTAACTTTGCCCTAGCCTGGTGAGGGCACTGGTGAGGATGTAGGACATGAAAAGCATGACCAGCATTTCACTGTACAGTATGTAAACTTTTACTGCTATAGGAGGGGACCTACTTGTGAGTACATGGGAAGTGTGTTTGATGGGGCTGGGAGGTTATAGTTATCAGAATAATCTCAGAGCTCAGATCTTGCTTTTAGATGTGGAGGTTGCCAGCCAGTTGTCAAAAATGACTGAATTAAGTATCTAAACAAAAATAGCTGAACTGAGAAATTGTAGTCTTTATTTGTATGGTCTTTAGTCTTATTGCTCAGTCACTTCTTTCATCATGATTAAGCTTTGTAATTTAGGAATAGGGAATAAAATGGTATGTCTTACACACATTTAAGTTGCATGATCCTTGGTGACTAATAGCCTGCACCATGAATTTCATACACACCATAAGTCAAACAGAAACACTATGCTGGTAAATTTTGCCATTTTAACAATTTTTGAAAAGAGTTTGAATTATTTAATCTCAAGGGCAGATAAGTATCTGATCCTAAATGGGGAGAAAAGTGTTAAAAAGCACAAATATGTGGAATTTCAAGAAATTATCTATATAGAAGAACTTGATGAATAAATTGAGAAAGTGGCTGTGAGAATACCTTTAGATATTTAGATATCAGTCATTGTCATCTCTTTTAGCTATTTTTATGCTGCTGAATATGTACAGTTGCAATGTGTCCAGGGCATGTATAGAGACTGTCTCTTGAGCCTATTTTGGAAGAAAGGAGATGATCTTGGGCAGAGAAGAAGTGTGACACACTCCAGTAGCTTCCCCTGTTTGGTCAAGGAGGTTCCCTAGATGAATTTTTTTTTTTTGGAAACACCCGCCCTTGCCCCATGATAAAATCAGCCATTAGAAAGAACAAGACAAAGGCCTGCAGAGCAAGAGCAGTGCACATACAGAAAATATTAGGCATTAGACAGTTAAGAGGTAATGAGAGAATCCAGATTCTGCATATTGACCTTATGATCCCCACAAATGGGACCTGTGCGAACACTGGTTGTAACATTTCGGGCAGTAAGCTTGTCAGCTGAAAGGGGTAATTCTGAATGGCAGTATTACATATTCAGGATCAATGAGCCTTGACTGAATCTTTTTCTCTCTGTGTAATTAAAGGTTCTCCCTATGTCATGTAGGTAGATTTTATACTCTGCATCTTTGCATTCACATAGAAGAGAGAGAGTTTTCTGCAGTGGAGTAAAAGGATGCACTGGGTCTGTGATGGGCTATGAAGTTGCTAGGGCGTTGCAAACGAAGGCAGTTAATTATTTTAAAAGTTGTAACTGGTCAGAAGATCATGCCTGGTGCTTTCTTAGTGGCACTTACAGAATGCTTTTTTGTAAGGATGTTCCTGAATTCCTTTGATGTTCCTGGGTCCTTTGGAAGTTACCACCTTAAGAGTTTTGTCATTTCACATCTAATAAGTTGCTTCTTTTTTTCCTCATAAATGACAGAAAACAAATAAAACAAAACCTTTGTATTTGAGACATAATTTCCTTCCTCTCCTCACTGCTTTCTAGGTAGTCACTGATGTTTCTGTCTCTTTGGGCACTGCCCATAGTGATACAGTCCACATTTTATTCTTGCTGGTCCTACTTACCATCATTCTTCACCAAATATAAATGTGCAATAAGTTTTTGAGAAAACCTCAATTTTAATTGCTAACATGGAATTTCTTTTCAGACCTCTCTGTGTCTGTTTCTCTTGCTAGAGAAATTTATTAAGGGGAGGGAGAAGACAAGAATGTGTAGGTTCAGTTTGCACTGCCTAGTACGTGAAAGATGAGACAGCTATTTTACTTAATTCTCCACATAAAGTCTATTAAACACAGTGATCTTTTCAAAGTCATTAATTTGTATCACATTAAAGCCAATTAGCATTCCAGTTTGAGGGGTTTAGTCTGTGGTTTTTTGTTTTGTTGTGTTTTTGTTATAAAAACTCAATAGAGAGTTTGGAATAACTAGAAAACAGAAAAAAATATGAGCTGGAAAAAACTATCTTGAATATTTTGGTGTCAGAATTTCCTTTTCCCAAAGGCACTTCAGAGCTGAAAGAACAAAGTAAACACTGGCTGTGGTGAACTCATGTTCAGGAGCAATGGCTTGAAATTTACTTACACTGTTGAATATCAGTGGAAATTTGTACTACACTGTAGAGGTAAAAATTAATTATCATCACGGTTTCTTAGCACATTTTGCAAGATGATTAATATTTTGGTAGGGCAGCCGGCTGCATTTTAATATTCTGTTATTATCTTGGTGGATTTGGCAAGACGTTAATCTTAAAAAACAAACTAATCTCCCCAACGGGAGGGGAGAGAACTCCATAGGAAATGGATCCAACTTCATCTGCCAGGCCTTTTCTGTTTATATCTCACTTTGCCTTTCACAACAAAGTTGATACTTTTTACTAGTTTAAGAAGGTTATTTGCTATTCTGAAGACAATCTGAAATCTTTGGAATGACTTTTTAAGAAGCATAGTATTTGAGTATGAAAATTAAATGTGTACCTTCCTTCTTAAACAAATTCTTCTAAACAGCTTATTATGTCTCTGTCAACAAAATGCTTACAAGTGAGCTCAACTCTGTGGCTCAAAGCAGAGCTAGTATTATGTGAAGGCATTCTAAATGGAAGAAAGAACAGTTGTAACTTTTGTCAAAAATATTGTCAGGAAGTTATCTCAGATTTGAAATGGGGTGAGAGGGAGCAGGGAGGAAGAGGCATTTGTCACAGAGTCTCTATTACCCTAGTGAAAAGGTCACTGACCTTAGCGATTGAGGATCCTGCTTCAAATTCTAGCCTTAGAACAGGCTTGCAAGCTAAATTTTGAATTTGACTTATCTTTTTGTTTTTCTGCCACAGACTTTTTTGTGTTTCTTAAAATGTGATTGGAAAATTGTAGATGGATGAATTGCCAAATGTAGACTTCTTTGTGTATCACCTCAACCAATTGCACAAGTACCACAACAGATGAAACGCTCCACCCCCCTGCAGAGCATGACACTGCTATTTTAAAATGAAGCATTTTCTCTGTGCATGGCAGGGACATCTGGGATCTTCCAGCCTATTATCACTGAAGTGTTGGAGATACCATCTGGGTAAAATACCATGTTTTTAATATCTTCCATTTTATCTATGTATCTATAAGGCTTCCTCTCTGGGAAGTATCATAAGATCCTCAACACTGCTGTTCCTGTTTCTTCCACTTCCAGCTGGCACTTCATTACAAAAGGCTTTCAATATACCACGTTTTGAGCACTGTGAAAGCTAATATCAGGGAAAATCATGAATTTTATACCCAGCAGCTGTATTCTCAGTTATTGTCATAGTAGAGGCATGTACAATACATTTCTAAGTACTTCAGAGACTAAAGCTGACCCCTTCTGGGATAACTTGCTGAAAGGTCTCTCTAGGGTCAGTTTGTCAGCATAGTTTTCTTTCTGAAACCTGTTATTGAGAATGGGGGAAAAAAGTACATTTTGCAGGAACTCCTATGGAAATGCAAGTACTAAACTGAAGGCAGCAGTGAGCAAGGTTGCCACTGCTAGTGGAAGATGGTTTGAAAATAAACTGATTTTAAACCCAGAAGTTTTATAGCTCCCTTCCTCAAGATAATAAAGACTTGGTGCAGGTTACAAAAATTCTATCACAGCAATAAAAGCTTTATAAAAATATTTGAAAACATCTTATTTTTAGAGATATATAGCTGTGTAAAATATAGTTCCAAGTAAAACATATAATACTGGTTTGAATATAACATTCAACTAACATTGCTGTCAGTGCAATGCACATACTCCAGCAGGTTCATATTTTGGATCCGTGCTTAGTTTTAATTAGGTCTAACTCCAAATTTCATATCCAGATGAGTAAATAGGTATTGTCCTGGAGCTCGCAGGCATTTTTGTATATATTCAAAAAATATTGTATTGTTGTCTCACATTATTCCTGGATCAGAAATAATTTACTCTTGTATTCTCTATTGATCAAGTGTTTGAAATTATTTTAATGCATAAAGAAATGCATGTACAATGGAATCCCCTATTACTCATATTTACAGTTTAGTGGGGATGTAAGAAACTCAAATTTAAGTGTCTACTCTGGCCTTTCATCAAAAGCCCAAATCTCCATTTCTCACACAATAAGCAATGGTTCTAACTGTAAATCTCTTGGTGTCTTTGGGACTGGAAGTGCATTTGTACCTCCATGGTTATGATCTGAAATATGATTTCAGATTTGAAAAAAAATTGTCTTTTTCTTGCTCGTCTTTGGAGGGGCAAATGGGGGGAACTGTTCTCCGTGATAAAGAAAGGAAACTGTTCTACATCTTCAATTAAGATTGAGTTCTTCTCAAATGCAGAAGTTGATCAATATGCTACTAATGTAATGCTTGTAATTCTTGTTTGTCCACTTGCTTATTAACTTCATCAAGAACCTTGTGGTAGCAAAGTCTCAGCTGTGCTCTGCATAAATCTGAGCACCCAAAAAACCCGAGACTTCTTCATCATTCTTTGCTACACAATCTATTTTTACAAGCATTTTATATCCTCCCTACCCAGAGAAGGGAGAGTCTAAAATTGGACTCCTAAATTGCTAGGTAGGTAAGTAGGGATTTTCAAAACCTTGTAGTGACTCATAATCAATTCCTATTAAATTAATTCAGATTTCCACATTTTTAATACAAGTGAGAACACTTTCAAACACTGGGCAATAAGCCAAGTAATAACATACTGCTTATGGACACTTTTTTGGTAGAAGACAGACTATTAAGTACACAGTGCATTATTAAGCTCTGAAAAGCAGGACAAAATCCATTATGAGAAATATAAGGCAAAACGCCCTCTCCTACAGACCATTGTGTTCAGTGTCAATAGACTACATATAATATAAACAAATAGCTGAAGATACTAAAATAAAATTAATTTTCATGGAAAATAAAGTACCACACTTTAACTTGCACCTTTGAAAAAAGTCTTGAACATAGTTTTAGTATAGCATCCAAACTCTCTTCATTGGAATACACTGAAAATATAGTATATCAATTCAGTAGTTAGTCATCTGACAGCCACAGACCAAGGAAATTCTTGTTTGTTGGCCTTTCTATGGTTTTTTTTAATACTTTAATGAAAGACTTATGAAAATACCACTTTTAATTCAGAAAAGAACATGTTCATCTGTACCCCACCATTTCATGCAGACTTTGTTTAGTTATGAGGCAGAAACAGACTACTAAGTTGCTCTACTTTAGTGTTACTATTTTGGTTTTCTTTACTCAAGGTGTTTTTCATGTTTCCTATAATAAATGGAGCTTTCCCATGCTTTCTCAAGGGAATGGATGCTTTCTGTGCTTTGCTGATATTGTGGAAATGTAGATGGGAGTTAGCCACTTAGTAGGATTTTCCCATCATAAGTTTGTCGCTGTATTAGGTGAAGCACTGACACTAAGCATTAGGAGTTGTGTACTTTGAAATCACTCTTCTGTATATTTCTTGTCTGAGTTTTTTCGAAGTCATCTGTTGTATCTGGTATACGTTTATCTTAGAGTAACCACTTAAGCAGAAAAATAGCAACTACTACATGAAAATTATTTAGCTATAATTAATTCAGTACTACAGAAACCCCCCAACTTTGGTGGTGATGTGGTTTTTTTGTATTCTTCAACCCCTATGTTTTAGACGAGATTTGCACTACCAGTTTTGCTTAAGTGCCCAATATTGTACAACTGAAGCTATTCTTTTTACTTTCTATTGTATTTAGCTTATCTTTTCAGAATGCCATGATGGTCATGCTTACAGTTCAGTAGGCAGATGCTTTCTGGAGGTGACTGGGTATTTCCGAGCACAGATAATGAATTGAGGGAACTTTAATCCTTGGACGGTTGCTTGAATTCTATATCAAGTGCACAGCTGCTGAAGCTGTATCTTTCATGCACAGTGAACCATGTTGAAGGACCCTTTGAATATGTTAACTTGTGTACAAGTGAATGCCTACAGTACAGTTATTTAGCAGAAGACCAAGGCTTGATTTCATGTTTAATCACACTGAGAAATTGCAGGATTCCTTCAGTCAATTCCATTGCTTTGAGAAATTGCAGGATTCCTTCAGCCAATTCCATCACTTCTAGAAAAACTTGTATTTTAGGGGAAGATGGGGGAGATGCATATAAATACTAGGTTGATTTTGCCTTCATTCTGATGAAATGTGGGCAGGTACTGCAGAACTCACCCTTAAAAACTGAAAAAACCTGTGTCAAAGCTTTTGTATGAAAATTGCATAGGAAAATTATCAGGAAGGGGCTTAGTTGACCTTGAAACGAAATGAGACTCTGAAAATTATCTATTATCAAACAGCTGCTTGAATTCTGTCAACAGCTCTGCTCTCAGACCATTTTTCAGTGATAGGCATCAGCAGCACTAAAGGCATTGTCAGAACCGATTGCAATTGTCCCTTGTTAACAGTCTCAGTAAAAAGAGACTGAATGTGCCTTAGGACTAGGTATCTCTTCTCTCCAAAGGTGGTCGTCTCAGTGAATGCTGAAGAGTAATAATTTGTTGATTATGTGTATGCTATCTGACGTGAAGAGCAGAGTGCCTCAGGCTGCAGCTCCACCAAACAGTAAGTTGGGCTTTTGAGTGGAGGGCAACAAATAAAAAATGTCTCAAATGCAAAGCACAGAAAGAGTATAGCCTCACTCTGCTGTCTCAGCAGTTCTTGTCCAGTCATTTAGCCCCTGTCCTCCCACAGCAGGCATGGATCTGGCATAAGCATTGTATTGCTTGCTGTGTGGGTGACGGGAGAAATGTGTAATTGCGTGCTCGCACTTGATCCAGACCACATTTGTTCCACTAGTGGGTCAGACAATACATATATTAAGTAACGATGAATGTTGAACTATGACTTCAAATGTCCAAGACTCTTTCTCCAAAGCACTCAATTTAACGTTTAGTAGGGTTTAATTTATGTTAAATAGCAAAAGCTTTTTAGGACTCAGTAACTGACTTCTCTAACTATATATTTCCTGTAGAGAAAACTGATAGAGGTGCAATAAAAAATTTTAGAAGGAAAATGGAATTTCAACTGCTTCAATTTTTAGAATTTTTTCAACATCTTTATAGTTCACACCTTTCTGATTTCAGGAGAAATTTATTTTTTTGTCCACAAAAAAAAGAGCAGGGTAAAGATTGAAACCAATGTCTTGTTTTGAAATTTTCTCCTTCTGGAGAAAAGAATGAAGGAACTAGGGAGGGGAATTAAAACTGAGACTCTTCTTTCCCTCCATCTTGCACAAAATGGGCCAAACATCAAGGAAAAAGACTACCTGTTAAAAAAATTTCTGTAAAACAATTTTATTTATATACTCTAATTCTTGTGTCTTCTGATGTGTTTCAAGCAGATGCAATTCTTTTGGTACTGCATGTTTGTTTAAGACCAGGAAATCTTGAGCTCAAATCCACTATCCTGGATATGGTTTATGGTGAAGGAATGAAGTGAATACCACAGTGCAGTTTAGGATGTAATCCAGTGGTACCAGTTCAGATATGGCATTAAATCCTACTGGAAAATTGCTCTGGCACTCTTTAGACATTTTTTAAGATATCCAGGCCAATAACCCTTATCTCAAAGGAAAATATTTTAGTGTATATAATCACTCCTTGCATAAGGAGCTGCTGTTTCAATACATAGAAAATAACCTTCTTGATTGCTTCTTGATTCTTCAGCCCAAAGGCACCTTTGGGATATGACTACTTGTGCTGTGCTATTTTCTTTAGTAGTTTAAAGACCAGCCTTTGTTTCTGGGAAATGATAAATAAAATCAAACCAAACCAACTTAACTATATTTACATTGTTAGACTTTTTGGCATTTCCTGTGAGGGTAGATGTTGAAATCTGTCACTGGTGCTGGAGTTTTCATTTCTCATCCTTGCTCTTGATTTCCTTTCTTCAGAATGCCCCAGCATCTTCAAAAATAGGGTTACAAAATTCTTTGATATTGGGACAGATAGGATTAATACATACTACAGCAAAAGGCTACTAGGATACTAAAATGTATTCTATGCCATAAAGTATAATAATACTATTAAAAGGTTATTGCTCGCCCATTTGGATTTAAAAAGTGAAAAGTATCAGATGACATTTGAAAGACATGGTGCAATGCAGCATACAATATGAAGCATAACATTATTCAGATTTAATACATAATGCCAGCCTTCTTCCAGACTGTGTTGATGTAACAGGCCAATTAATTTCATAAAATGAAGCATCATTTGTAAAGTGAAATACTTCGGGTGAGGCAATTGTGCCAATGGAAAGATTGCAATTTCAAGGAGCCATGCCCAAATGCTGTTTCAGCATATCACTAATTAGCATGCTACTCCAGTCTGTCCCAGATTAATATCTTCTGCTGTATGTACTGTGTATAGCTAGTAATCATGATTGATTACTAAACAGAGTTGTTGTGAACCACTGAAACCATATGATAAACTTGCTGGAACAGAATGGAGCATTTTTCTGTACAATTTCTGTTAGCAGTAAAATATTGAAAAGTGTGGTCTGGAGTTAGGGCAGACTTTAGTGACTTGCAGACTTGATTAGAAGCTGTAGAATTTTCTTTGGTTGTTCTTTCCTTTTTAATATTAAGATGCGACCTTTCAAGCTTACACATGAAAAAGCAGTGAGAACCACATGTGTACACACCAATAGGAAATGCTCAAGCCATTAGGACATTCCCTGCAAATGATGTTACATGAATTTGTCTCAATTCATTCTAATTACAGATTTCAGTCATCTGAGTGCCTTTACTGCCACGCACTGTTTCCAGGGATACGTTTCCCTTGTTGGGGCTGTTCCATTTTGAATAACTAATCAAACTTCCATTGAACAAGTACTCAAACATCAATTTGTTGCATCTGAAAGTGCTCTAATCACTGTTATACAAACTCAGGTTGCCTCTTGATGTGGTTAAAAGAATTTTTAATTTTATAAAGTGAAACAGATCCAAGAAAGAGTTTGAGAGGTCAGCATCAAAGTAGCTAACGGCCTGTTTGGCAAAGGCACTAACCTTATGTGGGAAACCCTGTCTGAAATCCCTGGTCTGAAGAGTCTTGCAGCCAGTCAAGAATGGCCAAGCCTTTTAGCCACTTACTATTTTAAAGCTGGACTTCCCAAGAAGCAACTCCTTCTGGGAAAGACGCAGCGTAACATGATTAACAATGTTCAATGTTTTAGAACCCACTGTGAAATTTAGTGACTCCAAACCATTTTTCCTTTGCTCAGCCAAAACCAAGTGAAAATATTTTCACAGGGATCTTCCTTTACAATTCTAATTAATATTTCAGTGTTTTTTTATAGCTCTCTACCAATTTTACAAATAACAATATCAATAAAAACCCCATGTGCAACAAAAATGCAGCCATGACCTCATTTTATATATTAGTCTATATTAAAAACTGCTCATATGTTAGATTTTGCCGTGAGCTCAGCTACTGAGCAAAAATATGCCAAGGAATATAGGTTTTTCTTATACTTGTAACACCTACTGTGTGCTCTCACAGAGGGCAAACAGAACTTGCCCCTAATTGCTTGCCTATGTGTAATTGCAATAAATTTTAGCTACTCTTTTGTTCTTTGCAGTACCTGTGTGGTAATAAGATCCAGGAGGGATGCATAAATTAGCTTGTACAACATTATGGTATCCTAATATATGAAACAGTTGAAATATACCATTTTTGCCCTCTCTGATATTCTGTGAAGTGGGAAACATCTAAATGTTCTTCTCACATATGTCTGGGTAGTTCTACTGTGCTTTATGTAACACTCAGGCTGGTTTCTTTAGTGCCTTGCTGAGGGGAGTGAACACACTGGGACATGACAGAAGAATAAGTCACAGGGTATGAGATTGCTATATTTGTGGGTTGATTCCAGCATCACCCACCCTCTTCCCTCTGCCTTAGTGCGAGAGCATGCTTTCTCCCCTCATGAAACAAAATCTGTTACTTTGGCTTGTCCATCCTGAAGAATAATTAGAAATGTACTGGAATAAATTCCATCATTAACCTTCAGTGATAAAGCTTCAACGTCAGGTAGAATCTACTCACCATCTGTAGTGTTTGGTGAGAATGTAAAAATTGTTATGCTTGACAGTAAGGATGGATCAGCAAGGAAAGACCAAAAAAAGGCAAGATCAAATTCAAGATATGTGAAGATTCCAGTATGAATAGGATACTCCATATTTGCCTCTGACTTCTGTTTTGCCATGGAGCATTGCTTCATTGGAGGCTCTAAGGGATGGAATATTACCATTCACCCATTGACACTGTGGACTCTCCTTGTTCCTGCATTGTTTTCCCTCTCTCTTTGAAGACACTTGGAGAGCTTTAGTGGAAACAGCCCAAGAAACAGCCTATGTAAATGTGGACACAATGATAATTGTGATATGCAGCTGGTAGGCCTACACGTCTTCTGTCATGAGATTAGTCTAGGACATCAGTATTCTAGGAAAAACATTCTGTGGAACCTCAGGACCACAAAATAGTTTGTTTTAGATGGGAGTTGAAGAACAGGAGTAGGTAGTGAGAAAGGACAGAAGAAGGGAGTATGCAGGCTTAAGAAAAGCTCCAAAAATTGTCAGTCATGGAGATCTGAAGGAAAGGCAAAAACATTCACAGCACACTGTAAGCCAGTTCACAGGAAAGCTCCAATCTGCCTAAGTGCTAAGAAAGCTAGGATGAAATCCTTGTGCCAAGCATTCTTAACTGCAACACATAAGGCAATGTGGCATTGTGATGGGTTGTCATGAGAGAACTTGTCCACATATAGCAGGAGAGAAGGATGCTTAGCCAGCTGCATAAATTTCATTTTCTTCGTTATATAAGATGACCTCTTATTTTTGGTTTAATTTTCATTTTTTGAAATTTAATTCCTTCATATTCACCACTCCTGCAACTGTTTCTTCCCTGATATTGATGAGTATGTAGGAAACACATTATGCATGCAAAGGAATAGAGCTGACATTAAACTTTCAACAAGGAAAACTGTCCCACTTCAATACTCTAAACCTCATTATGTAGCAGACCAGCCACTTCAGCTCCATGGGAAAAAACTGTGTCGTAGTTATTCCTCCTAGACAACATGCTAACATAATTTGATATGGCCCTTTTAGTTGTTATTTAATCAAATATAGGAATATGTGGCAATTTTGCAGTACATTAAGAACACTTCACATGGAATGTGCAAACTAATCACCCTGTTTTTCACAATAATGTAGCAAATTTCTTAAGGTCAAAAAAAGGTGGATCTTTTTTTTTGAAAACTACATGACGCCTTATGCAATTTCCATACTGTCAGGGAGCAAGATTAAGAGTTTTTATTTTCTAAGTGAAAAAATTACTCAAAAGAAAGGTAAAATAAAGACCTCATAAGGCAATGATTGTCAGTGAATATCTACAGACGTTTAAGTGACAGGGTAACGGGATAGTGGAGGCCAAAATCCTAGTTTGTGAACAACACAATGCCTTGAAGTAATTCACGTACCAGATAGCAGTCTCAACTATGAAATTAGTAACTAGATTGTGAAGGAGAGATGGAATTAGGAGATCCATCAGGTGCCTGTAGAGGGTCTGGCAGTGCTCCAATAATTTGCTGACTTCTAAGGGAGATGCACGTGGGTCTTAGAGGGCGGAGGATTTCATCCTAGGATCAGTAATCTTTGATTTATCAGTCAAAATGTCTGGTCCTGCTGTACTTGCTTATTTAAAACAGATCTGGGAAAAGTTTTACTTCAAAATCAAACCAAAAAATGCTTCCCACACCCTGCTCTCCTTGTCCAAAAGAATCCATAGACAGTACAATAGTCAGACTGGATATCGGAAAGGTAGTTCAGACATGGAGATAGCCAAGGAAAAATCACAGCTCAACAATGTGGGAAGCAAATGACAGAAAAATTAAGGGCCAGGGAAAGGTTTGGCAGCAGTAGAAAGCAATCTGGAGGTAGCTATGTCTAATGCTTCACTACCTCTTGTTCATTTAAGATCATTCTATGGCTATGGAAGTAGTAGTGTATGTTGTAAACTATTTTAAAATAATTTTTGTATTTTTAAAGTCAGGTTATGGGAAACGCACACACCCAATAATTACGTATAGCAGATGTAAAATGAGTGCTTATTTTATCCAAAGTGAGAAAAGCTAGAGATATAACTGCATATCTCTAGTTAACAGATAATGTCAATAGATTAGGATGTTATCACAGGATAATGGTCTCCTGCTGCTTGGTAAGTGCAGAGTTGAAAGCACAATGTTTTATTTTCAAGGCAGGGGCATTGATCCTGTGACAACTTTCTATTTCAATGACATTCTTGCTATTACATTAGATTGATGCACTTATGATCATTTTATTTAATGGATATTAGTTTTGTAAAGTGAGAGCTGCTTGTTGTGTGACTATTCAATACGCTACCTGCAGTCTGATTGGCTTCAGGAAAACGACTGATAAGCATAAAGGGTATAGATTTTTATTTTAAAAAAGGGGACTCTGCACCTATGAATGAGGTGCTTAACTTTTTAATTCTTAGTATCTGATATAGAATAGATTGTTTACATTGCAGGATTGCCTTTTGATATAATTCTCAGCAACAGTAAGTTTGTCTTGAAAAAAATAAAGAATGAATATTGCTTTGCAAAACCTGATCCACTGAATGTTTGAGCGTCTCAGCTGGGAGTTTTTCCCAGGTGAAAACTGGTAATTTGTTCTTGAGAGAAAAAATAAATAACAAAAATAACAAAAATGCTTTCAGTACTGGAATTACTATTTTACTTCTCTGGAGTAGACCATGTAACACATTAAAACTAGACAGCAGATGAATGCCCAAGAGTAAAACAACCTTTTACCGTAAAACACTTTCACTGCAAGCCATGGAGTAAAGTTCTGTGTGCTCTCTCTCCTTTTTACATTCCTGAATATTTTAGTGTCATTACCGAAGTTGAACTTTTAATTTTAGTACTTTGTTTCACCTTGTAAGAGAAGGGAAAGGGAGATTTTCTTTCACTACACTGAATTTTAGGCCTTAATAGATGTTTCATACAAGCCAAGTTGTTTTGCATGGCTGAAAGACAAAGTTTAGTGAACAAACATCATTTAGTCTTCAGAAAAAAACCCCAAACCAACCTTATTTGAGTAACAGCTAGAGGAAAGCCCTATTTAATTTTTCAAAATTGGCATTGCTTTCATTTGAGTAATAGTGAAAAGAGAACAAAGAAGTCTATAAAAGAATCTGATCCATATTCTCATTGGGGAAAAATGTTTTTCTGTAAATGTAATATCAACTATGTCCAGCAGTAGTCCTATTGATTTTAATGGGTCAAAGTACTTTATTACACTGAAAGTCACAAGGAATGTGACCTGAATGATCTACTGGTAAAACAGAGGACTTAATTTTTTCTATTTTCTTGTCAGTGCAGTAATTTTACACTGCACATTTATGATAATGTGGGAGGAATAGTGCATGAATTTGTACATGTGTGGGAGAAAACGAAGGAAAAGTAATTAGTTGAAGCCTCCTCACATGCAGTCAGGAAGCAGAACATCACTGTACATTTTATTAAACTACATCATTTAGAAAACCATTCTGAAAATTTTAAGAGAGCTCAGTTTAGAGGGGCACTCTAATAAGCAAGTTTCAAATTACAGATGTAGTTTGGATATATCCCAATAATAATGTTTAATGGCAGTCAAAAACCCTCAAAACAAGTAAGAATGTGCTTGGTGATTTTACTTTCAATCCAGATCAGATATTGGAAAAAGACTTTCTCACAGCAGCATTTCTTGCTTTTTTGCATCAAAATCTACAAAATGATACATAAAACACTTTGAAATCTGCAAAAAGTCTGAGTTTGGTGTAAGAGAGAGATGAAGGCTGGCTTAGGTAATGTTCATACATAAACCATAAACCAAATTTTCTACTGATAAAATGTATTTTTTATTTATAGCAATTGAGAATGTGTTTGTATAATGTTTTTCTCTTGGATGATCCCTTTTCTCTAGTGTCTGTTATCTTTCATAGCTGTAGGAAGTCCACAATTTCCTTTCAATGAGAAAGACATTTCAAGTTTTGGACAATGGTTATTAAGAGCTACTTTACAACATATCAGGAGGACTAAAATTCTGGTTGGTTTGGCTTGGTAAGGAAGATAATATGTGAGCACTTTAATGTGAATAAGTAGTTTTAGAGAACTTCTGAAAATCTTAAAAAATACTTTTGAAAATCTTGAAAAAGGACATTACCTTGATTTAAGTACTTGTAGGCAGCCAGAGGATTATTTTGACTCTCCAATATTGCCATGTATGCAGTAAGAATCATGTTAAAATCATCTCCGGTGACAGGTGGGTGTGTCAAGGTCTGAAGAAACTACAACTATAGGATAACAGTCCTGAAAATTGGAATTTTAAACTGGTATATAATATTTTATGGCAAAATGAAAAATTATTCTTAGTCTGCTGATGATCCCAATGTACATGGAAATCCGACAGAAAGGAACAGGGATATAAAAAAACCCCTTGATCTTGTGCATTTATCCAGGTCATATTGCCATCTCCTAGGAGTAAATGTAGGGCTCAGTGAGACAGAAGTGTTTCACTGCCTGGATTTGCTTTGAAGTTGTTACAGTGGTTCTGGAGACAGAGGCAGATGGTGTTTCCAAAACTTTATGCAGAAAATAATTTCTGCAATATTTCTCATGAAGGAAACAAGCCTTGTCTGTATTTTGTAGAAGAAAGAAATCAAATTACAGTAAGAAAATCTGTGACTCCCCAGTACTGATTCCTGCTGGGATAGACTGAGGGCCACAAGACCCAGAAAATACTTCATCTATGAAATGGAGAACAAAGTTTACATATAGGTAAAAAACAGTGTCACCTGATCATGATGATTAGGAACTGGAGCTTTTCCCACTCATTTCATATTCTTTGAATAAAAATGTCTGTTGAAAGCAGAGCCAAGTCATTAGTGCCTATGACCATCCTGGTTCCAGCTGAGTTGCACTACTCTTGGAATAAATTTGAAACTTTTATGAAGACGGAAGGGAGAAACCAGAGCAAAATTACTTGAGCCTTATTCTTACTGTGGAAAACACAGAGTAGGGTAAGGAAGACTTTTAGCAACCATAAATATATATGTGAGAGGTAGTTGAACCTGAGCAGAGCTGTGGAATCTTAGACAATGAAATACTGCATAAAAAACTGTCTGTCTAAGAAACAGTTTGCTTATCAGAGAGATGAATTAATTTACTACTGACAAAATGACAAATCAATCTAACAAGATACCTGTCAAAACTATCTCTCTGTTCACTTTCTTATCTAGAATATGTGCCACAACCCTATAGATAAAAAGAAAGACTTAAGAGAATAGTTGGAAATTAGCCTGATTTGTACCCACATGCTTTCATTTGCGTCCACTGCTATCAAGTGATTGACAGCATAACATAAATCAATTTTTTAAACTTATTAATATGATATGAACTGCAAAAAGATTAAAGTCTCATTTACATAACCTGAGATGAAAAGAGGTGAAATATTGTAATTATCTTTTCAAGCTAAATTTGCACTGCCATTTAAAATTAACCTATGCAAATGACAGGTTAAACCCCAGGAAGGCTCCAACTCTGTTTGAAAAAAGTACAATCAATTTCCAATCATGAGTGTGTTTTTATGCTAGCCCTTCAATTAGTCACTTGAATCCATAAATACATGCCAATATAATGAAAATTATTTTTTGGCCTTGTTTTGTTCTTGCCTTTTAGACCTCCAAAAGATACTGAGCTGTGAAGTCTGCATCCTTACTTGCATTGAGTAGCACTCTAAATATTGCATGAATTATCTATAGAGTAATGTGATGTGTTGCTTAGCCCAAGTGGGGATAGTTAAGCACAATTATGTCCATGAGTAAGTTGAGGATCTATATTTTTTATAGTTCATAGTTGTATGGGATGATTTTGGTAAGATTTGCATAAGTAACAATTTTTTAAAGGATCTTGTTGTGAATCAGAGAAGGAAGGAGATATATATTTGGCTTTTTTCAGCAGAATTACAAGTTCAAGAACATATCAGCTAGGGACCTGTATTACACCTTGGTTTACACATAGTCTGAAAATATTTTCAAAAAAGACAAGAGAGCTTACATTTCCATGTAATTCTTCTCTGGCATGGGAGGAATTTGGATACAGATGCAGACACAGATAATTTTCCTTAGTAAACTGACCTGTTTCATCAGGTGGATCCAAGAAAATTGAATATGTTACATGAGCTATGAACTCGGCCTTAATCATGTGCCCTCTAGGCAGATATTTTGCACTTGGCAGTTGGTTTTCTTAATCATGGTCAGCCTCAATTTTTTATTAAGGGCAAATAAAGAGATGGAAATTTTAGTGAACATAGGCCAATGCCTAAATCAGTGCAGCAGGGTTTCATGGGAAGGAGGACTGAATGGGTCTGGAGGTTCCTTCGTATGTATGAAGTATGGGGCCTGAGACTTGTAGGGCAACAAATGATTTTCACTGCTTCTGCAGAGAAGATAATCCTGCAGGGGTTCTTTTCTGTCGTACTGGTAGCATCCACAGAAATTGTCAGTCAGAGACAGTGGTATGAAGTGAAAACCCCCAACCTTCCCAGCTGGTAAGTATTCTTTTTTCAACATTTGAGGTGGGTGTAATTTGAAAGTTGTGTAAACAGTCAATTTGTTTTGGCAGCCAGTCTACAGGCAAAGGAGCAATGGCAACCTGATTTATGATGGGTTTATGTATTATGTCTCCTACAACATCCTTCCAATCCACTGCAAGAACCACAAATTCAGCACTGAGATATTTCTAGATCTTTACTGTGTTCCTGAAGATTATCCTTATAATGTTACCACTTTCTGTCAATCTCAATCTACTTTCTGGTTTACTTACTACGTGAGAAACAGTGTACATCCTGTGCCTGGTCTAAATAACAACACGTACAAATTATTCAGATAATGAATATGTACTGAGCAGCCCAGCAGTGGTTGTCAAATACTAACTTCTGTCTGCCTTTTCTTCAGAGGGAGTACTAATATGGTCTCTACCATTTTGTAAGTCACCAATTGTGACAAAACTCATGTAGCAGCTTTGAACTGTGACTGAAAAATTTGATAAAAATTAGTCAATGACAGAGAGTCTGACAATCTGTACAGTCATGTCAGATATTTCCTTGCCAAATCAGACTATAAAATTGAGGAGAGGGGAAGGGAAGGGAAAGAGAAAGGGAAAGAATTATTCAAATAGTAATGAACAGAATATTTCTTGCTGAAATGAAAGACTGAAACATTTAATTTAGCTTGACACAAAAGGTTCCATTCACCGTGAAATCAAATATTTTGTTCCAAGGCACTTGTGAGAAAATAAAGAAAATGAAAGACTACAGTCAAAAGCTGACAGAGGAAAAGCCTTACCCTTGTAAAACAAGTTCTCAGAACTATCTCTACAAAGCACTAGAGATCTGAATTGTACTACTTCTATGTTTGGAAGGGGAATTAATTCCTATTTTTCACCTTTTTTGGCACTGCTCAACTATCCACACCTTTAAGATATCTGAAATCCCACCTCCTCTAGTTCCACTTGTATAAGAGGCTTTCACAGTCACAACAGGTACACGTGAATGTGCATGTCAGAGAGAAAGAGATAAGGTATATAACAAACTAAAACAGTGTCTGCAGGTATGGAGAGAAAATGAGAATACTTCTACCCACCAGAAACGTTGTGTTTGACACCCAGCTCTCCAGGAATCAATACACATATAACTGTAGGAAGAGAAATTCATTTGGTTTGGTATGGAATTTAAGGTATTGCTGACCATCTGAGAATTTGTATGAGGTGCTGAGTGCTTATGGACAAGCATTTATCATTTAGGACTACAAACAACATGGTTCTTACTCTGATTATTTTTGACACTCTGTTATCAAAAGTTTCTTTGCACTTCTGATCTTAAAACTTAGAAACAATCACCTGAGGCGTTATAGTACTGAGGTGTCATACTAATGTGTTGGTACTTTTATATAAAGCATCTCAGGCCAGAGGTTACTGAGTTGCTAGTGGCTAGGTTTGAAGAGGTGGGAGGAAGACCCTTTGAATTTCTGCTTTAGCAGCCCTGAATGCTGAAATGCTCCACTCTGACTCCAGGTCTTGGGAGGATCAGGTGAAACTAGCTTTCCTTAAGAAGTTACAGCTAGAGATGAAAAGATTTAGTGGCTTGTATTCATTTGCCCATGGGAGGGGTCAAGGAAAGGGCAACTGCAGGTGTTAGCCTGGAACTCCCAGTTGTCCAACATAGAGAATAAGGGAACAATTGCTTCTCCGTACGATTGCAAGCAGGGAGGTCTCCTTAGAAGATTTTACCAAAGGGAGTTTTTGGCATATCACATTAAAGAATATCCTGGTGAAAGTGGAGTTTGTAAAACTGTCAATAAGAATTTTACTGTCATTTATTTAAGAATTTCTGTGATGTGTGCCCACTTTTATTGTTTTCCTCTAGAAGGACAAATGACTCAACCCCAAAAATATGTATCTGAGTATTTCTTTGCCTAGGAGATATTCTATTCTGGACTGGTCACACTAATATGTCTGTTGCTTCCAGATGACAAATGCCTTGCATTTAGACAGACTGGGTAGGGCAAGTGAAACAAATATGGCCATACTAAAATTTAGTGTGCATATAACCATCAACTCAATTACATGGCGTATTTCCCAATTTTTGAAAACTGAATTGTTCTTCAGAAAATTGTATTAATCAAGAATTACTCTAGTACTTGTTAAAGGCATATCAAAACTGAGCTGGCTTGGACATTCTTGCTGTATCTTCATATTTCTTTTTACACCTTTTCTAATGAGTAAAATGATCTACTCTCCAACTGCATGCACAGTGAAGCTGATGTCTAAATGCTATTGTTGCAGACTCTCTGCAAGCTTTGAGGTATTGGCATCATTTACATGAGGCTGAGCTTTGGGAAAGAAGCAAATTTCCAGTTATACAGGTATAGACTTCTGTATCTAAAGAAATGACAAAGTCTGGAGAAAATGGGAATACTTATATCTGTCCTCATCAACTCTTCCTAGCCCTTTGGTAAGTGCTTTCCTTAGAGAACAATGTCAGTACACTCCTTTTAAGCCTTGACAATGTGTTTGTAAAGGACTTAACCTTGTGCAAATAATTAAAGTAAGGAAAAAAGATTCTTACCAAGGGATGATTCAGTAACTCTAACATTAAGAAGTGTAAAAATTTTCCCTAAAGTGGGAGAGTTTGCTTGTCAACATTCTGTGAGCTCTCTGTATTGCCAAATTTTGTTTGTCAGAGTCAGTTGTAAAGGGCAATAATGAAACTGAAAACTACTGACTGACAGAGTGTTTAACCACAATTTTTCTTCATAATGATTTGAAACACAATTTTTAATTTTACAAAAAAAGATAAGAATATTCTTTATGACTGCTTTAGCACCAAAATTACTTACACATAGCATAGAATTTATGTTCTGTAGTGACCTTTTTGCCTTGGGTTAATTTCTAAAGGTCTGCAATTTATTCTGTCTGTAGTCTGAAAAATTTAAATTCTGCATGTATCTACAAGAATGATCATAGACCATAAGCAGCAAAGGAGGAATACATTCTCTGGGTTATCTTTTCAGCACTGTGTACACAATATGTCAGAGTCTGAAACTTTCAAATTAATTACTAGTCCTGGTGATGCTGAATGTGTTTTTTTGCCCTTCAAGCTTGCAATTAATATTCAGACAGTTGTGAAGGGAGGATAATTTGGTGATTTTCAGTTTATTCTTCCAGGGAATAAACAAGAGAAGAGAATACATATTTCTCTTTTACTGCAGCTCAGAATCAGTTGATTAAGTTGTGTCTGCAACTGTACACAATCAATGTCAGTTAGGGTACAACTTTATTAAAGTTTTCTTGAATTTACATAACTTTCAGAACCATTACATGTATAATTTATCATGATGATGCAGTATCGTTGTAGGGTATTTATAAGCTTTGTGCAGTGGGGTAGAATTTCAAACCTGGTCCTTCATTAATTTTTAATTCAATAACTTAGCTAAACTAGGTGAGCACTGATAGCAAGAACACCAAGAGCTTTACCAGTCTTTAAATGAAAATGTTCTCTATGTTCAGTGCCTCTGCAACCCTGCGGGACAAAGTTTAATGTGCTTATGAAAGTGTGTTTACCTTCAGCATGTTCACTAAGTTTTTCTTCCAAATATTTTCTACCAGCCTATGGTATGGTGTTATAGACAAACAGCTGCAGCTTTTAAGTATTTAATTGAAAAAAAAAATTAAGAAATCATGGGGGGTTTTGCTTGGAAAGGGATGTGGTGAGGAAAACCTGAGGTCTAATATATACGTCAAAAAAATTCTCATTTCTTATTTTCTCATATCATTTTGCTAGCCATAGCAAAAAGGTCCTTTTAAAGGAAAACATTTTCTTCTACATTTAATCAAATAATAACAAATACAAACTTCAGGAGTTAAGAATGGTTGTGAAAATAACTTAGATCATAGAAACATAGAATAAAATCATAGAATCATTAAGGTTGGAAAAGACCTCTAAGATCATTTAATCCAACCATTGAGTTAGCCTAGCACCACCACGTTCACCACCAAGACATGTTGCTAAGTGCCCCATCTTTTAAACTTGTCTTTTAAATACCTCCAGGGATAATGACTCATCCACTTCCCTGTGTAGCCTCTTCCAATGCTTGAAAACCCTCTTGGTGAAAAAATTTTTCCTAATATCTAGTCTAAACCTCTCCTGGTGCAATTTGAGGCCATTTCCTCTTTTCCTGTCACTTGTTACCTGGGAGAAGAGACTGACCCCCAGCTCATTGCAATCTCCTTTCATGTAGTTGCAGAGTTGTAGGTGGCCTTGGTGAGGGTTGGAATCCAGCCCTTCCTTTCTTTAGCTGTTTGAAAATTTGTATCTAATTTCACAAATGCTCTGACTCCTAAAGCTATACTTTCTGTATTGTTTGAGATGCTTTAGGAGGGTGCTTTTTGTTTTCTGCATAGCAAGGATGACCTGTTTTTAATAGTACCTCAATATCAATAAGGAAAAAGCACTCATTATTGACATTCTAGCCATTGGAAACTGTTGAAAATAGGAGACAAATAACTGATCCTACACTCATTGAAATAATAATAATAACAATAATAATGTCAATTTCTATTGATTTTTATGTGTTCTGAACAAAGCCTCAAGTGAATGGAAGATCTATTCCTTTCTGTTAGTCATACTTGGTATTGGTCACTGGAAGTACTCTTTCTGGATTAAGCTGACTTTTTGATCTCTCAGAAATGGGGATACTCTTTAGCCTGTGACTTTGTTCTCATTTACTCATATGCACCATTTCTCACATAAAATACTCCAACATTATGTAGATTGTTAAATACAAATAATGCTATTCTGGGAGTGAAAGAAAATGGGAAGAATAGAAAGCAGCTTAAACCTCTCCCCTCTCCACCCCCAAACCTCCCTCTTCTATGCCAGAAATAGAAACTGCGATGAGAAACGATATTGTGGCTTTGAGACTCTCTTTGGGCTGCAGACAAAAAAGAACAAAGTTAACCTTGTTATATATTTTTTCCATAGTCTGAAGAAGGCCACATGGTTGAGATTTCACTTCTCATTTTGTATTTCCAGGGCATATTTTCTCATCCTCCTCATAAAAGAATGGATTTTATAGCTACGTGTTGATCCAGCAGCTGGTTTGTTTTTTAAATGAAAACATTATCTGTTTATTATTCCGATACAATTTTAAGAGTTTTACTCAGCATATTTGAATTCAAAATCCTATTAAAGATGCAATATTCGTCTACTACTTTGTCCCCCACTGCGCTGACATTCAGTTTCCCCATTTTGAATAGAAATATAATATTGTATATCTGTTCAGACTGATGTAATTTCCAGCACTGAATTACCAGTCATTGGACTGCCTGTTCACCTTCCTAGCATGGAAATTTTGCATTCGCACACATTTCTCTCCACATTTACAAAATGAATTATTGGTCTGGCTATCTTGCAATTGCTTTACAGCAGCACTTTCTTTTTAAATCCAGAAAACTTATCCCTTTGCTTTCTACCATCTGATGGAAGGAGCAAGAATTGCTGAGTTAAGATAAACACCCTCATTTTGTGCTAGAGAGGGGAGGGGGATGAGAAGCAAAATGTTAATTTGTTTTAAAGTTAAAAGTACTGACCCATGCACTGAAGATAAGCATATCTAATTTTAAATCTTCCATATCTATTGTAATGTCTAATTGCATAGTTAAATGAGCTGTAAAAGCAGAAATGCCGCTGTAACCTCTAAACAATTTTACACAGTTCTAGAACATTTGAGATAACAGAAGAAAGCTTAAAGAAGCTTTTCTCCTCTAGTAATGCTAGTACTTCAGAGGACAGTGTTTATTGAACAAGAGAGGCTTTCTGCTTGGGCAGCACTTTCCCGTTACTCTGGACACACTTTAAATTTAAGGAGGCAATTGAATGCATCATCTGGGCTATGCACACTCTAAAAAGGTCCAAAACCATTAGTGGATATGTCACTCACTGCTCAGTTCTCCTCTCGGTTTGATGTAATGCTGGAATAACTTGATTGAATTCAGTAACTTTATTCTAAATTAACATAATTTCTATCATAATTATTTAGCCTACAGAAGCGTCTGGAGCCCCTAACTAGGTCAGGGCACAATTTCACTATGCTCTCTGCATTACACACGCACATACACAGAGTAATATGTCAGAGAGCTTTATATACAGACTGCCTCTATCTGACTATTTTGCTTGGGGCAAAATAAAACAACGGAGAGGTGAATCCACTAGTCTGAGTGGTAGCCTCTGTGATTTAATCCACTGAAAGTCCCATAGACTTTCTGTGCCTCTGTTCTCTTTCTAGAAAATGCTGATGGTAGCGCTTCTCTTGTTTTATGAGAATAAGTGCATTTAAAATTGTGAAGTGCTCAGGCACCATGGTAATGGGAAGATGCATAAGTGTTGTGGATAGACAAGGTAATCTGCATCCAATTGTTCATGCTTTATAGCCCTTAATGACAGATACTCCAGGGGAGTTGCTTATATCCTCAAGATGAGATGTGCAAGAATATTAGATTTTTTTACTACTGAGGGGTAAAAAGGAAAATACAAAGTAGCTGTAAAATAATAACTTTTCTGCAGACTGTAAAAGTCTTCAAGTTTAATAACAGCAATGATTGTTTCTAAGGTTAAATGAAATCACAATACTGTCTCTACAAAGTGAGAATTACATGCACCTCATATAGCACAGCTTGCATTTCCTGTAGATGTAAAGTACGACTTTTTGTTTCTACTCAGAAGTTTGAGTCTAATGATGCTGTAGGCAATAACGAAACTTCTTGAAAAGAACATTATGTATTGTTCCTTTACTCTGCCCTGTCTGAATTGTCATTAACTTGTTGTGCCTAGCAAATGGAAAGTACTAGGATGGGAGCTGAGTGGCAGTTGCATCAAATTAATTTGGGATTCTGAAGTATCTGAGTGTTCTCAGGGTGACTGGCTTCAGCGAAGTTAGGATATAATTTCAAGACATTGGAAGGTGACCTGATTAAACCTTCTTTTTATTTCCGAAACTATCAAGAATGACAGATACTGTCAGAGAGAACTTCTCAGGCTTCTACGCTTTCAGGATCTGACAATTTTTGCTAGAAAGGAAAATAAGTTATGTAGAAAGAGAATTTATTTACCCCTTTTTTTCAGCAAGACCAGAAAGGTTTAGACCAGCTCTTCTGATAACACATCTTAGTACTCCTCAAGCTATTGACACTTCTATGACCAGTTACCAGAGTGATCAAATACATTGTGATCATTTTTCTGATGGCTGTGTGAAGTACAGAAGTCTTTATGTGCTTTTTAGTGATACTGAATCCAGACTTAGAACAAATTCCTTATCAACCTTTTCTAGCAGTACTGCCCCATAAGGGATCTGGGCCCAAATGAATTTACTTCCCAAACAGACCATTTACCTTTTGGTAAATGATAATGGAGTTTGTGTCTTTTCAAAGTTTCTACTACTGCCTCTTCCCTGAGCAGTTTTTTTGGCTGCAGGCTCTTCAGACATCTTAAGTTAAACCTGGGATGACCCAGTGCTATACTATAAATGATGGAATTACAGGAACATGATCGTACAGCAAAAGGACTGACCAAAGTTTTCTCTATCTAAATACCTGAGTTTAGACATACTTTTAAAAGAACAGCCTTAATATTACTATGGACACACAAATTTTTTTTTTTTTTTTAATTTTCTGACTTGTTCTGAGTTCAAGGGCAAAACCTGAGAGTACAGGTGAGGCCAGAATACCAAAGTCTTCTGGATGCTTGCTTTTGGTTTCCTTTTAACTTCCTATAAAAGACCTATTTTTCTTACATCAGTGCCTTATCAGTCTGCATTTTAAATGCTTCAATACTTTCTCAGTAACATCTTAGAAAGCGTAGTTTAATGGAGATAACTCAGGATTCTCTAGCCAGGACACCCTTGCATGTCTTGTGCTTTCTTGCTGCAGTGGTGGTTTTTTTTTTCCTAAGTTTTGTATCATGACCTAAATGTCTGCAACTGGAATTTCATAGAAAAATATGTGACTAATACTGTGCCTCAGTATTATATAATCAGAAGTAATGCCTTCTTGAAATACTAGTGTCTTTGAGGATACTCTCTTCTGAGTAAACAAAATGCTTTGGTTGAGAATTTCCAAGTATCTTGAGTTTCAAGGGAAATATTGTGAGGAATTCATTTTAGCAAGCCATATGGTAAAAGATTAATTGATTATTTGCTTTGAGAACAGTGGAAAGAAACTTAGGACTCTGCTTTTAATTTTATCAGAAATCTAACTATATAATTGAGTTAAAGTGTGAAAATGTCTTAACTGTGATTGTTACTTGCCACTTCTTTTCTCAAATGAGGGAGAATTTTGCAGCTGATCTACAGAAGACCAAAGCATTGGCTTACTGTGCCATATAAAGTGAGCAAAAATGTTTTTACATTGTGTCAAGATGTTTGTGTCACTGGTTTTACTTATGCAACTCTTATTAATGTATGGTTATTGTAGTTAGTCAGTGCTGGATAAGAAAACTAATGCTATTAATTCAGCTGCAAGGTCTGTGGATCTGTGAGCAATTGAGCAACATAACTAGGGGTCACTACCTGGATTAATGATGCTTCATGTCTTGGATTGAACATATCTAAATGTTAATCAATTCCAACCAAATGCCTGATGCTGGTTCTTTAATTTTTTTTCCCCGATTTGTTATTTGTCAGTTGTATGGAATCAAACAAATATATTAAGCTCCCATGTCAGTTAAACTGCTGTTGGTACCATAATTAGCAGCTACTGCTTCTTATGACAGGTTTAATTACAAATATCTGTACTCATTTTTACACAAATATGGCAATTTGTTCTTGATCAATTGAAGTAGCTGTGCATTTCTTGTGTATTTTTACTAATAGATTTTTACTAACAGATTCAATTATCTTATGTGATGGGTAAGGAACCAAGATGAGTGACTTAGAGGTAAAAGTTATTTACCTACTGATATAGAAGTATTTTGAGACCAAACCAGAGGATGGCAATGTCAACTAAAGGTGACCTGCAGGTCAATAGAAAGATAAATAAATTCCCACTCAAAATGCTTTCTCTGTACTTACTAAAACAACTTCTTTTCTGATATTGAATGAGAATTTTTACAGATCAAGTACTCCTTTTGTGTGTGATGCTTATTGGACAAGGAAGATTGATTTGCCTTTCTCAATGTCTTACATTAAAATGCTTTTTTTTCTCTAATCTCTTTTCTCACAACAAAATTTTGACAATAAAATTTAACTCCTAGATGCCTTGATCATAGCTTTCCAATCATTCTTGGAGAGAGAAAATTTTTATCTGAAATATGAGCGTTTACAGTGTGACCATATGACCTGTCATTGTTGCATGAGTTATATAAGTGATTTTCATACTCCTGATTATATTTCAGCTGGTGTCAATGACACACAGTGTGTTCATAATATCTGTATGTAGGAATAAGACTAAAGGATATAGTAACAGGGTTGAGACAGACATTTCCAGGAAAGCACTCCTTTCCCCTTTACTCTATGTGAGTGCAACAGCATCTCTTTCTGTTCTCTGGTGTTTACTGAATCTCTTTTATTTCTATACAAAATCACATGAGCAGGGATGAGCAACACTGTAGGATAAAGATTTTATATCCAAGTAATAGAATTCAGAGATGGAGAGACCTATTTCATGTTGTAGTTCTTCTTCCTGTTCTGGTTAATTTCTGTCTAAGTATATGTTTCTCTCACTGCTTTCAGAGTATCTGCACCAAAATAGGTTACAAACACATGAACTAGAGTATGATAGAGAGTTAATATTTTATCATAGAGAGCTTTAGGTGCCTATGACAGCAGTGTGAGAAGCTCATTTAAGAAGTCTGCGAGTGTTTTGCTGGTAGGATCGTACTTATGACACCTGCTTCTTGCATTAAGTAAGATTTTTCTGGTTGTTTGGATGAAGTTACTTGCTTTTATTATCTATTTGTGATTGAGATTTGGCTCTCCTAAGAAGAAGGGTTTCTTTAGTATAAGAGAGACTGCTGAAAGGAAAGACAGTCTATAATTTTTCTGCACTTTTCTTTAGCTTCTGTGGTTCTAATGAGTTAATAGAATGAAGTTGTAATGACAGTAGCCATACAATATGTTGGTTTTGGTTTCGAAATATCTAGTTTCAGTTACCCAAAGTTGCTACCAAAGCTGAAGGGAATATGCTTGTCATCAAAAACAGATTTCTGTCAGTAGACTCAGTACCAAAAATTACAAGTTTGGCTTAGTAGTTTTTCAAACCCTTCAAATTTCTTGTCCTCTGAGTTCATTGTATTGTAATTAAAATTTCCACAAACCTAATTGCAAGAAGAAATTGTACAATGGATTTGTTTTTGGTTTTTTTGTTGTTGTTGGGGGGGGGGGAGGTGTTTGTTAGTTTTGTTTTGGTTTTGTTTTGTTGTTGTTTGGTTGGTTTTTTTAAGGGGAAGCGGGGGGAGGCTGGTTTTGTGCTCCTATTTATTTCCATGGCTAGTTCAGTCTCCACTGATTCTATCTTTTAACTTCAGCTTCTGCATAAAATAAAAGATTTTACCTTGCCATCTGAATATCACTCNCTGTCTCTGGATTTGGAGATGTTATGCTATTTTTTCCCCCACAATGATTTTAGAAAATGTATTAAAATAATTTGCAAAAGTCAAATGGTAGCATTTTTCTGACTCTAAGAATAATATTGAGTAGATTTTGTGCTTATTATTCTAGCATTTCAACTTCTAAGGCATACTTCTCATTATCATACTAGGGCATGTTACAGAGTTCAGTGACCAGAAGCATCAAGAAGTAATTAAAAAAAATCTCAAATGATATCTAATTAAAAACTGTTCCAGGCAGAATGAATTAAACAGCCTTAGAGTTGCTTACTGCATCCATCTTCCTGATGTTTGAAGGAGCTGAGTTGCAAAGGTGAATCATATAATGGTAAAAAGCCCTTGCAGTAGGTAACTTCAGAAATGAAGTAGATAACAATAAACTGGAATTACAGAATAATCAGGAGAGATAAATTACATCATCAAATTTCTTGACTTGGCAAGAAACATTAAAAAAAAAAGTCTTACTGGTTACCAAATCCAGAGCCATAAGAGCCTTAGATATTCTGTGGCAGATGAGGTGGTGTAATGACATCAACCAGATCCTTCGGTAGAAGCCAGTACAAGGTATTAAAAGGAGGGCTAATACACTGATATGCTAGCTTAGTTTGGTATCTTATCAAGCTAGTTTGTCAAATGGCTTCCTCATATAACTTCCACTCTTTCTGCTGGAAGATCTGTTGAACTCTCTTCCTTTCATCCCCTTTAACGTCCCTATTGTTTCTTGCTCCTTCTCCACTCCCAATGCAAACCTCAAGAAAAGTGCCAACTACATACTGTTATGCAAGGCTAGCAATCCGCATCTTCATCCATTCCTACAACAATATTTTGTGTTTGCAAAACTACTGAAAGCTATAAGTGGAAACCCAGTTCAGAGTCACACAGCTAAAATCTCCAATGTAGAATTTAGTGACAATGACAAAAAAGAATCAAACCTAGTGATGCCAAGATGATTTTTGTTTTCTTCTTTTATATACCTTTTACACAGTTCTATGTATCCACAAGTATTAGCATGCATACTTGTAGTTCTTTAAGTCTGATAACTTATCATAGTTCCAAGGTTCTGTAGAGCCAAGAGACCCAACACCCCAGAAACTGCATAGCCAGGAGACCAAACATTCTACTGTCTTGAGGAGCCAAGGTTCCCTAGTAGAACACGTTCTGTAAACTAGAGGTTCGCTCATCCAAGCCCGCTTGTTGGGCCCCTTTGTTAGATATGCTAATAAGGTGTAAGGTCTATAAATTATATACGATATACAGGGGCGTGGGCACACATGGTGGGCATCGCGACGTGTTCCACCTCAGTGAAGTGATGCTTTGAATGGGATCCTATTAAAATACCGAGGTAAACGACCCCCAACCCTTCAACCATGTCTGTTTTTCATTTCCTAAGACCAGGAAAAAGGCATCACTAGCTGGCTTGGCCAAATTAATGCCCACTAAGCTAACAGTTTAAAGAAGTGGTGGCTTTGCTGTCTGCAGAGTTTGGTAAGCAGTAGTTCATAACAATATTGGTGTTTATATCTGCATAAATTACGTATGTGCAAAGAAGAGTATCTGATACTTACCATTTTCTGTTCTTCACAAAAGAATACTTAATTATTAAACAAAAATCAGTAACTCACTATCATGAGATATATGGACTAATTGCACTTCACAGTTACTGAACTTAATGCAGCTCCTATTCTAAACACTATTAATTTCTTAGTTGTTATATAGATACAATAAATAAAAATTGATTAAACTGAATAGATAGCAAATAATAATAAAATATATTTAATTCACTGAATGACTCACTACCAAGAAATAATTCTACTGCTAAGTCCAAGAATGACCATCTATGTCTTGATACACTGCAGAATATTAATTGTATTACCATTTTAAAATTTTATTTTATCATTTTTTAGTGTACACTTTTAGGATGCTGCTGTTTAACTAATTGCTGCAGCAAAAGCCTGTTACTTAGACACTATGGCTGAGAGCATTATGCAGACTTCAGGAGCCTGGGGACAGAAAGTAAGTCTAGCAGCAGAGCCCACTGCACTGAAGACATATAAATTAGAAAGATTAGAACTGACTGCTCTGGGCAGTGTAGAGTAATGATTTTTAGGCCAGCACAAGATTCCAGATGCTCCAGGAAAATCCCATGATGAGCAATGTCAACTGGTGTCAAATGCTACTGAAAGATCTAAGATAATAAATGTAGCAATGCCAGTTGGTGTTGAAAGCAGGTGGTTAGCCATGTTCCACAGGGCAATCTCTATGCTGTGAAAAATCCTAAAATCTGAAGGAAATATGTGTTTAGGAAACCCAAGCCCATAGCCAAAGTATTATTCTTCTCTAAGCACCCCTGAAACTGCAAAAAAAAATTTTTCTAATATTAAAAGAAAATTAATTGCCCTTGAATGTAAATAGTAAACTTAGCACTGTATAAATATATATTAAATTATAAACCAACACTTTATACATAGCAAGTTTTCATGATATAAAAATCTGTCTTCCCAGTAATAATCATTATATGCACTAGTGAATGCATCAGGTTTGGTGATATTTCAGAGGAAAAATTATTGTTAAGAAGGTGTTATGGAATATGTGACTATAGAGAACTGATTGTAAAACAGGTGCAGACAGAAGCATTTAAGAGACTGAAGTTTAAATGAGAATTTTAAGTTATGTTGTATCCCTGACATGAAGTGACAGAAACATACTGGAGGAGCTTGACTAGATTCAACACAGGTCTGCTGTTTATTTTGATTAACAAAAAAAGGAAATTCAGGCTAGATGCCAACCCTCTTTAGTAACCTTTGCATAGTGGAAACCAGGCAGATAAAGATGACTTCAAAACATTGTTCTCATCGTGTATCATCAAACTACAGACAAAAAGTATCTAAGCAATAATCAACCAAAATATAAATTTTGGTGTAAAGTACAGTGAACCAATGCAATAGATATGGGGAAAAAAGGCAGAATCTAACAGTTTTGCCTTATAAGGTAAAATGGGCTGATAGGATTTGGTTTGCTCTTGAGGAGGATATATCAGGATTCCATTACAGTCTGGTGTTTTGGTTTTTTCTTTTTAATTGGCAGGGGATTTTTTACTGTAGCTTTGAGGTTATGTGTTATGGTGTAACTATACATTAAGGAGCAGAGAATAAAACTTTTTTCTTATAATTTTAAGTCACAAGATACATGACAACTGAACTGTGGGCATGGCGTGCAGGAATGACTGGTGCAGGCATAGTGAAGCTTGCTAGGATACAGTCAGACCTTGAAGACTGATGGGGCAGCTAACCAGTTAGACCACTGCATTTTACCTTTTTACAGAGATCCAGGCATTATATTCTTTACACATTGCTCAGTGGAAAACTAACTGTTAATAAAAGTCTGTGGAAAAGTGTTATGACTCTTAGTCATTGGCCCTGGGTCTATATCTAATGAGCATGAGAAACACTTTCTCCTATATTCTCTAATATTTTTCCTATGTAATTATTAAGATTCTTTTTGTGTATAGACCAACCAGCTGATCTAAATACCCAAAGTATTTTCAGTGGATGCAAAAACAAAACAACAAAAAAAAACCCAAACAAACAAAAAAACAAAACAAAACCAAAAAAAAACCAGAACAAAACAAAACAAAAAAAATCTTGTTTCACTCAGAATCTGAATCAAACTGTGAATGAGTTTGCTTACCCTGCCCAGGATCTGGCTTCTTTACGAAGGTTCTATAAACTAATCTGCTACATTTTCAGATTGGTTATATTTTGGTTATCTCTCAAATACCACTTTATTAGACAGTTTTGCCTAATTACTTTTCTGTAATCAGGAACTGCTAGCTAAGAAAAAAGAATTGTCATATCTTGAGATATGGTATCCAGGGAGGTCCATATCATTCTTATAGGATTATATTAAGAGTGGATTAATTGAATGAGTCCCTATTCTTATTACAATCTCTCCTTATTAGAATGGATTAATTTATCACATTTTCTCTCCTCTTCACAGTCTTTGACATAAGAATGAATTATCACACTTTTCATTGGTGTTTTTCCAACTGGATGATGGTTTCCTTGCTTTTCAGCCTGTTCAGAAAAGAGAGGAACATTAGTAACTTGTAATGAACTTGTGTGTTGAAAGATGGACAAATAGAGGGGTTCTGTTTTACAATGGACTGCAGTGAGAACTATGTTCCAGAAGTTTCTGAATACCTGGCAGATTTCTGTTAGTGGGATTCAAGTAAAGGTGTAGAGAGGAGTGTAATTGAACTCAGCCTCCTTGTCTGTAGTCCATTTTTACTGCGGTTGACTTCTTTACAGTCATATTCTTAATTTTGGTTTAAGAAAAATAGCTGAGACATGAGAAATTACTGTTGTCTGCTGACTGTTGTCTTTCAAAATCTCCATACCTACAGTAGCATATTTCTTTGGATCAGTCAGCTTTCAAGTCCATGCACACTATAGCAAGTGTGCTATGCTCAGGTGGCTACTCCTGAAGTAATTTTTTGATATCGCAAAAATTAATTTTCCTTCTGAAATGAAGATGCCATGGTGGAAGAGCACCTTGCACATAAAGTATACTTATTCTGTATTTTAAAGCGCAGATCAAGTATGACCTTAATAGAGCCAGCTCTGATGTATTTTCAGGGGAAAATGCTGAGAGTTGTGATAGAATCAGAGCACCATAAAAGTTGGAAAAGACCTCTAAGATAATTGAGTCCAATCATTAACCTAACATTATTGGGTCTAACACTAAACCATGTCCCTAAGCACCAAATCTACATGTTTTTTAGACACCTCTAGGGATGGTGATTCCACCACTTCCCTGGGCAGCCTATTCCAAACATTCACAAACCTTTCAGTAAATAATTTTATTCTAATAGCTAATCTAAGCTTTCCTTGGCACAACTTGAGGATTACTCCTCTTGTCCTATTGCTCGTTACCTGGGAGAAGAGACCGACTTCCCCTTGTCCACAACCTCCATTCAGGTAGCTGTAGAGAGTGATAAGGTCCCCACTGAGCCTCCTCTTCTCCAGGCTAAACAACCCCAGCTTCCTCAGCTGATCCTCATAGGACTTGTGCTCCAGGCCCTTCACCAGCTTCATTGCCCTTCTCTGGACACGCTCCAGCACCTATCTTGTCATGAAGGGACCAAAACTGGGCACAGGACTAGAGGTGCAGCCTTATCAGTGCTGCATACAGGGGGACGATCACTGCCCTGGTTCTGCTGGCCACACTATTGCTGACACAGACCAGGGTGTCATTGACCTTCTCAGCCATCTGGGCACAGCTGGCTCATGTTCAGTAGGCTGTCAACCAGCACCCTCAGGTCCTTTTCCACCAGGCAGCTTTCCAGCCACTCTTCCCCAGCTGTAACATTCCCTGTGGTTGTTGTGATCCAAGAGCAGGACAGGGCACTTCACCAGGGCACTTCATCATACCCTTGGCCTCAGCCTATCAATCCAGCCTCTCCAGATCCATCTGCAGAGCCTTCCTACCCTCCAACAGATCAGCAGTCCTGCCCATGTTGGTGTCATCTGCTTGCTGAGTGTGCACTCAATCTCCTTATCAAGATTATTGATAAAGATATTAAGCAGAACTGGTCACAACACTGAACCCTGGGGAATACCCCTTGTGACTGACCACCAACTAATTTAACTCCATTCACCATCACTCTCCAGGTCCAGCCATCCAGCCAGTTTTTTAACCTAGTGAACATTGCACCCATCCAAGCCATGAGCAGACACTTTCTTCAGGAGACTGATGCAGGAGACAATGTCAAAAGCTTTACTAAAGTCCAGGCAGACAGTATCCACAGTGTTTCCCTCATCCACTGAGCAAGTCACCCTCTCATAGAAGGAGATCAGGTTGGTAAAGCAGGACCTTCCTTTCACAAACCCATGCTGGCTAGGCTGTGCCGCACATGCTGTGTGACGGCACTCAGGATGATCTGCTCCCTGACCTTCCCTGGCACCAAGGTCATGCTGACAGGCCTGTAGTTCCCAGAAGGTGCCTCAGTACAGCACTTACAGGCCTTACTAGAGCTTCAATGAGACCAGGAAATGCAAAGGTACAGCTACATCTGACTGCTTTCTTTAATACAAATGCTGATACGCATTGTGATTTGACACTGAAGAGTCAAGGCAGGCAGACTCCCTCTCAGAAGGGTTAAACATTAGTACCTTAAAGTTTATAAAAAAAGCTTCAGAATTTGTTCTGTGACCCCACAGAAACCCTTTAGAATGCGGGTCATAGAGTGCAACAGATATTCATCTAAGTCTGTGCTCTGGGAAACAGTACAGCTACAACTGTTAGGGTAAACTGCACAGCCTAGAAGCATGAAGAAAATGTTTAGGCTGGAGATCATACTTTTCCTGAACGGCTCAGTCACTGCAACTCCAGCAGAATGACTGCAATCTGGGCACTGCTAAGGCACTAATGACTCTCTAAGACGTAGACCTGGATTCTGTATTCCAGTTTAGGCATGCAGGGATTCCTGCTCCAAAAACGGTTGCATGGGTAATGTTCTCTGCTCTTTCCTCTTACATGAGTCAGTGTATTTTATGTGCTTCAGAGGTCGTAAGTCACATCTCACGCAAAGCCATGCACAATCCTATATATTTTGTTTGTATACAAAGTGGTAGAGGAAGAATAATTTCCTTATTTCAGCTAGTTATTAGTTTGTGCTATAAACTTGAGAAGTAGTGACCTTTGTAATTTATTTATTCTTACCAAGCTATTTCTTTAGTAATATCTTATAGGTCTGAGGCAGTTATGGCAATTATATGGTGCATAAAATCTATTCTCCTTTATGCATATGCAATTTACTTAGTTTTAATTTCATACAGCATCTCCCCATGCTTGTATTACAAAGCCATATGAGTAAAACTGGTCTTCAGAATACAATTATAGGCATACTATAGATGTTGTCTAAGTTTAGTGCCTTTCATACAAACAAATAAAATGGTAATTTTTCAAATGACTTTTAAAGAAACCTTGCAGATTTTTTTTCTTTTCTTTTTCAGCTGTTAAAAACTATCCTCCTTTTGTTATATTTTCTGACTCAATTTTAACTCTATTCTTTTCAATGAGATGCCAGTCAAAGGAGGTGATTATCCAGCTCTGCTCTGCACTGGAGTGGCCTCACTTTGAGCGCTGTGTGCAGTTTTTGGCACCACAACAGAAAAAAGATATTAAGCAATCAGGGAGCATCCAAAGGAAGGCCACAAGGATGGTGAAGGGCCTTGAGGGGAAGCTGTATGAGGAGAGGCTGAGTCTGTTTGGTCTGTTCAGCCTGGAGAGGAGCAGATTGAGGGGAGACCTCACTGCAGTTAAACTTCCTTATGAGGGAAGGAGGAGGGGCAGGCACTGATCTCTTCACTCTAGTGAGAGGACTTGAAGAAATGGCATGAAGCTGAATCTGGAGAGGTTTAGGCTGGGTATTAGGAAAAGGTTCTTCACCCAGAGGGTGGTTGGGCACTAGAACAGGCTCCTCAGGGAAGTGGTTACAGCAACCCTTACATACTTCAAGAAGTGTTTGGACAGTACTCTCATGCACATGGTGTGATTCTTGGGGTGTCCTGCACAGGGCCAGGAGTTGGACTCAGTGATCCTGATTGGTCCCTTCCAAGGCAGCATATTCTATGATTCTGTGATACTGTGAATTAGCTTTGCATAATATTGTCGTCCTGACAACACAGTCCTGGATGCTTGACTGAGGATCTCCCTAATAGTCTGGTGTCTAGGAGCTCACTAGGCCCTATGATGCCTACATGCCTTAATGATTTCTTCAACTTCTTTTTGTAATGTTTAGAGTGGGAAAGGAAAGCTTAGAAACCAGCTATTACAGCTAAGTCTATTGACTGCTTAATTATATTCACACATTAAATGGCTGATATGAATTATGGTTCTGGTGCCATAAAAATGTTCATTATTTCCTGTTAAGGGCTTTCAAGTGATATAATTTCCGGATCTTGGCCCAGAAGTTTGGAGCTCTAGATGCAACGGCTGTGCCTCCAATAACACTTCACTAATTGTTTTGGCATGTAACATTAATTACATTCTGTTCAGGAATTCTCTCCTCCTGACTGAAGTGCGCTTCATGTGTGTGGTGTGAATATGTTATTACATGCCCTGTCTGGCAGAGCAATAGGGGCTCTTTACTGTGTGCCCTTTTAACTTAAATAATTTTTCTGATATGAAGAGGTGTATTTTTTGTGTTAATTGAGGACCTGCAGAAGCATATTGAGTTGTATTTTTACTGTTTAATTTTTCTTTAGGAGAGACTCTTGTGGTACAGAGATACAATTAAGTGGAAACAAGAATGGTTCATTTCCATTCTTTCTCTTTTTATAGCCATTTCAGAAATAAAGATATTGGAGCCTGAGACTCTATGAACCAATCCTTTTTCAACCAATGTTCTAGTTGTCTCAACTTGCCTGATCAAATCGGGCAGACAAAATCTGATTTTTCCTTATTATTAAAGTCAAGGGATAAGTTTCCATCAGAAAAAATCCAAAATACTTATATATTTTAATGTCTTTATTAAACCTTCAGTTTAATACACAGGTAATTTCTTTCTTTTGCTATTTAGAGTTTGTAAGAATATCTTTTTCCATACGCATCTTCTACCAATTTTATTTATACACTTTGGAAGCAAATTTGTTGCTATAGAGATATTTTACTTGGAAGCATTACTACAATGAGGAACAAAGGTGAAAAAGTAACTTGTAAGTCCCTTGAAAAACACTCACTTAATATAGTGACTGATTCCAGAAAGACATCCAGTATTTGTTTCTCAGCACTAGAAACGATTCCATCAGTTTTGACAGTTTCACTTGGAAGCTTGTCTTTCAGCAAGATCCCAGGATCTGTCAATAGTGTCTGTATATAAATGACAAATAATTTCAGTTTGCCAGCTGTTCAGAAACTGTCTGACCAAGCAGACAAAATTAACACAATTCCTGTTGCAGATTAATGTTTAGCTGAGGTTATGGACCCTTAGGAAGATGAGGAACCTGTCTCCTCTGATTTAAACTCTCTGCTTTTTATCATTATTCTGTGGTTTTGATCATTTTAGTTGAAACACATAACACTGTACTGTTTGGGTCTCTTGACCCTAATCAACAAATCAAGCTACTATTAGCAGACGTCTGCATGATGGTGTACCAATTAAAATCAGGAGAGTAAATTCCAGTTTGCACACAAACAGCAATTTGTATAGCTCTTCAAAGAGAGGAACTCAGATGTTTTAGGAACTCGGTGCCATTAATTCTTGAGGCAATTGGGAAAGGATCATAAAGGGTTGAAAGACAATAGCAGATTTATTTCTCTGTAGTAAATGTAGATTGATGCTGCAACTTTGGATGTATACCAGATACCTGTGATTTCTCAGAAGTTAGCCAAATATTGATAGGATTATTTTGCTTCCAGCTATGGTGTTCAGAGAACTGAGATATATGTGATGGTTATGGCAATTGGAAAGCAGACAAAGATGAGAAATAAATACTTGCAGCTACTGAATTAAAGCATGATTAAAATAGTAGTTTACCAAAGTGAAGAAAAACAACAAAAAATCCCTGTCACTATTTACTCCAGCTCACAGAGAAGGCAAGGGAAATGAACACGAGTGAAAATGTGAAGTCAAATATTGGCCTTATAGAATCTATAATGGCAGGACCTTGTACAAGCAGGTTCTTACCTGGAAGAATATTGAAGCCATTCTCCAAGCAAGGGCTGAGAAACCTTTTCACTCTGGCAGCCAGTAGACCTATACACGGTACTTTTTGTTACCACAGTTATTTACAAGTGTTCCTACAGCTCCACTGGGATCTTTGAAAATTGTCATCAGTTCCCTGGGATTCTCTGAGTTCAGGTACACTTCCCTTCCTGTGACTTTCCTAGAATATTTATGCTTTTAACATGCTGAGACAATTTTCAGCCTTGTTCCTGCTACAGCAGCAGCAGTACAAATACTTGGGGGATGAGCTGTGGCACATAAAGGCATTTTACTGTGCAGTGTCTTCAACCATTGAACAGGGCTTAAGTGAGAATCCTTAAGTGGTTCACATCTACTTTTTAGTTATGAATTCTCTGCCTTTTTGAACTTCAAGCTTTTGGGCTGTTAACATGTATGGAGAGTATAAATCAATGAACTCCACCCCACAGCCTTCTAGGCACTGTTACAGTGTGGAATCTGTTATTGGCTAGGTTTTCTGATTTTCCTTTCTTCTTCTTTGGTTGCCTTTTTTTTTTTTTTTCCACGTTGTTATATCAGGGTCGAATTTATTATGAGGATGAAATCCCTCATAATAGGGACTGTGTTTTTACAACACGAATTTTCAAACAATTCTCAAGTGAAATCTAAATTGTGTGTTATTATCTGTGAATATCCAGTGCAATGGACATATTTTCCTTATAATACACTTGACGGTGTAATGACCATGATCTATTAATAATTTGGAGTCTGCAGAAAAATAGTGAAGCTGTAATCTTATTGCAGGCCTGTGAATCACTAACTTGGAGTCTTTTTCTAGGGGAAGGAGACCCTAGAGCTATTTGTTTCACTTTACCTCAACTCTCTCAACTGTGAAACAGTAATAATACTTGCTGTGTGATTGGAAGGTCTGCCTTGTTAGTGTCAATGACTGCCGAATAGTAGGCTGAAAAAAAAAGGGTGTGCAAATGTTGCAGTTTATTATTTTAGAGATTACATGTAACTATCTAAACAGAATGACACATTCTTCACAGAGCTTCACATTCTGAAATCATTTTCTCTAAATAACTGTAAGAACATAATTTTCAACAGGAGATGCTTATGGTTTGAACAGTTAGAAATATTAGCATCTGAAACAAATTAAAGAATAATCTACATACAAGCTTTTTTATTAGTAGTAATGAATAAATATATTTGAAAGACATTTCATGCGTAATTACACCACAGACTCATTTCCTGGGCTTCACTTTTAACATAGTACCTGGCAAGATACCACTTCAATTCTTGAGCTTGAGTGCAGTTAATGCATTCATTCTATACAACAAAAAGTTAAAAAAAACAAAAGCAAAGAAAAAAATCTAATCTTGAAAGTGCAATATGTATTACCATATGTATTTTAGTGTCACATTAAACTTCTAGAATTCACTGGAATTATGGGATTGTAAATCTATTACAAGAAGTTACAACAATCCAGTGAGATACTGGAAAGAACAGCAAAGTGCATGGACAGTTTTTGATACTGTATAACTTTTCCTTTTCACATCATCAGGTGGCAGGTTCGACCGCTGAGAAACTTCCAGAGAAGACTGACAGACAGCTTGTTTGTAAGGTGTCCAGGACAGGATTTTTGTTCCATGTAAATCCTACTACAGCAATGCTAGGAAGAAGTATAGTATAATTACATATTTATAGCAGTATTTAGAAGCTAAGGTTAGTTGATCAGAGCAGAAAAACTTGTTTCACTGATGTCTGAACTCTTTTGAACATTGTTATTATCTATACACATATACAGACATTACAGACACACATATATATATATATATATATTTATATGTATATGCACACATTTGCTAAGCTGACTGCATTAAAAATTTTTTCTTTGGGATCTTAAAATTTCAGTTTAATTATTCAAAACCAGAAAACCAAATACAAGAAAAATTACCCTGTCTGGACACAGTAGACATGGGAAAAGAACAAAATCTGATGACAGCAAAATAGAAAGATATATCATATATGAAGTGCACAGGAAGAGATTTAAGATTGATTTTTTTTTCCCTTTTGTATGGTACCATTGATGATGGAGGTGGGGTGATAACTGAAGTAACATGGTACTTGGTAAAATAAAAAGAGAATATAACCTTAATACCTAAGTTACCTTGCACAAGTTTATATGAAATTCTGTAAGTGGCTACAAGGATGCTGCCAAACACAGTCACTCCATATACAGAGCAGCACTGAATAAGAGGGTGCCAGAGGGACAGCTGCGGGGAACAGGTCATTTTGACAATTTTGCTTTTCAATGGCTTGTTTGTTCATTCTCCTCACCATTGTAATCACCATACATCAGTGGCTGTATGATGTCTCTTGTGTAACATTTTGGGCATTAGTTATATGCTAATGTGTTTTGTAGCTAGATTAATCAGTTATATTTGCTGAAATTTAAAATTATGACTTTGTACTTATTAAAAAAACCCCACCAAAACCCCAGAAGTGCTTGTACAGTATTTTCTTTCAATGTGCTAAAACCAGATTTAACATGTAATGCAAATGCTGCAATTTTAACTTTTAGTATATAATCTTTATGACAGTAAACTGAGTTTGATATATTCAGTATTTTTCATCACCAATTATTTCCTTCACACATTAGTGGGAATACTTTTATCAACAGTTTGACCTGTGCATTTCTGGATGATCCAGGGAAAACAATGAAGCTGTTAAAAACATTACTAACATGTACAACAATAATGAGGAGTGGGACACATTTAATTATAATTGTGAAATTAGACTGACTGTAATTTAGACATGATGGATGCTTTCACAAAGATACAAATTGTGCTTAGATGTTCAGTTTTTTTTATTTTGACCTAGTAGAATCTTCTCTAACTTGTTCAGAAAACCCAAGTGTATTTAGAATAAGAAATATTCACTTATTTATGGCTTTTTATTTCAATGCTCAGGGTTGGTTCTTTGTCTCTCTTCCTTCTTCACAAAATTTTTGCCTGATTGTCATAAGAAAATGGTCTAAATGGTCGTTTTGTTTTCTGGAATAACTTAGTAAAGTCAATTTTTTCTTCATTTTCTCTGTATATTTCTGTTTATTTTAGAGTTCAAATATTTTTCATTGCTTTGAAATGTAAAAACATTCATAAGTTTGAGTTGTTTGAACATTCTATGTTTAACTAAAAATTACTGTCACCTGAAGTAGCTATTATGAAAGGTGAAATCAGTGGTTTAAAGTACCTTACTGTTATAATCAACTCCCCAGTTCCTATGGATGTGTGCAGTCAGTGTTCTGCAGGCCAGCTACTGACTTCACAATTTTTTTTTTGTAATTTTAAAGCTGTGAAAATGAAAATTTTGTAATGGGGTTTACAATTCCAAAAATAACTTTTGTTGACTGGTTACCTAAGAATGGCTGAACGTCTTTGTTCATCTCAGTGAAATATAAGCAGTAACCACCTAAAAATAAATATTCCATTGGAGACTTTTAAAATATAGATAATTTATAATTTTGATTAAAGTATAGTAAGTATTTTAGATTTTATAATTTGTTTATAGTAATTTTCTTGGGTCTGGGTAATAAATATTTTCTCACTGTGAACTCAGTTTAAATCAAAATCTTTATATTTTACAACATCACTTCATTTGCTACGGAAAGGGGGAAAGAAAGACTTTTTGTGGCTTAGTGGACAGAAAATCATGTGGGATCTGGGCAGCCAAAGTTCATGAGCAATATATTCTTTGTAAGGAGCAGAGTCATGCCAGCAACACAAAGTGAATGCTGTCAGACAGAGGGGGACAGGTACCACTCTCACATCTCTAGCCTGAATTGTGGGGAGAGCTCTCTGCCTCACATCAGACAATCTAGACTGGACCCAATAACTTCCACCATTCAGACCTGGTATGCAAGTGCTCTGCTATTTTATTCCAATTTTATTTTCGTTTTCAAGCTGTAGTAAAAACTTTTTCAGAAAATCCTTATTTAATCAGATTAATTTTGTTATTGCGAGGTTCAATACTCCAAATGGCAGCTGTCTACAACAGAGTGACATCCAAAATTGAGATTAAATGATATAGTCCCAACATCTTTACAATCTAGTTAATGTGTGTTTTAAAAAATATTCCAGAGCAGAGGGTTTAAAAAATTTTCTTAGATTGTGACTATTGTTTCCAGCCCAAAGAAACCAATTCTTGTATCAGAACCTTCAGATAATTTCTTTAGGCACTGACTGTAGAAGGAATGGAAATAATCTATAAAACACGTATAATTCTAAAAATACTGACTTTGTTGTCTACATCATAGAAACATTTTAAAGTGCTTAGACTGTCTGTCCTTCTACATTACCTGCTGTTGTTTTTAGCTATGGCATGCTCAGAAAATTTTTCCAAAGTTTTACTCTATTTCTGGCTCATTTCATTACTCTATTTCTGGCTTATTTTCTGGTAAAATCTTCCAATGATTGTTAATGATGGAGTTTTTTCCAGTCATTGCAGAAATTATTGCTGACACTTTGTGGTCCAACTAGGAACACACTGTCCTACAAAGATTAACTAGTAATCATTTCTTCATTTATTCAGTGGCAGTAGTCCCAGGTTTAAATACGTATCACACTGTTGATCCTAGCAATTATCGTTTGAACTAAATCTACACACAAAGTCTCATTTATTCAGAGCTATATTAATGAGTCAATAAAGCTCTTATGAATCTGGCTCTATGTTCCTATATATATTATCCTGAAACTTGAGTTGCAACCAACAAGTCAAAGAAGGTTGTTTTTTGGGTTGATTTGTCTACAGTCTTTCATAGGTTTCAGACTTTTCCAGTGCAGAAACTAAGATTCCTTAGACTTGGGATTTTAATAATAATAATATTAATAATAATATCAATAATATCAATAATAACAGTAAAGAGTTTTATTATCTTCAGTGAACTCAGATGATACATATCTTGCTTATGTTTATATTACTGCATCAGACGTCAGTGAGTGTCAAGGGTAAACAGATAATGTCCAGTCATAATTTGTCCAGAAGAGGATTTTTCCAATTTGTATGTGCACACAGAAGAAGCATGCACTCATATAGGGCATCCCATTATTATTAATTTGAAGGTACTATAAAACTGAGGGTATCTTCACTCGCCCCAGTTCTATTAAATGTTTTTCTTTATATGACTTCTTCTTTTTATGGTTCTAAATAAAGTGAGCATTTCTGCATTCTTGATCTTACAAAAGAAAAATTCCCCGTTTAGGTATCCCTGATGTCACATATTTAGTAACCACACATATATGGCATGAAAATCTTGAGAGTTTATTTTAACATAATATGTGGTTGATTCTATTAACATCTTGTAATTTCTGGGGTGTTAAAGGAGGATTTTCCTTTACAGCTGTGCTGGTTAGTCATGAACAATAGTTTTTTTCAAGAAAAACTGAGATTCTTATTGATTCCATCAGCTTTGGGGATTTAAGTAAAAGATATGCAATAAAATTTTATGAAAGCCTGACAAATATTTGTGAAAAAGTCATAGCAGTTAGTAGGGCTGAATTCCATAGATTTTCTTTTTTATGAACACTACACTTCTACCATCATAATTTTTTTATTTTAATGAATTTTACCGAAGAATGACATATATGGTTGTGCATGGAACATGACGTTTAGTTGAATGTGAACTAATTACAGTTCTACAAAATGGAGTTTAGTCAGAGCACCTTAGTTTTTTTCCCTACAGTTGTGCATAATTATGGGGTTTTTAACTTTATGGGAAATAAGATAATTTTTCCAGCAACAATTTTTTTTTTTTTTTTTTTTTTTTTCAAATTTATCATCTGAGATATNTTTTTTTTACAAATTAACTTACTAATTCAAATATAGTCCAGTATTTCTAGACCATAATTGATTCAGAGTCAATTAGGGTGCATCTTCTTTGGCTGTAAAGTAGAACCTTGTCATACCATGGTGTGCGGTCTGGCTGAGAAGCTCTGAATTGTGCGAAGGTGAGATCTGCCACTTTGAGGAATGTTTTCAGTAAGTTTAAGAACTTGATATTATTAGGTAGAATGACTGCATTCCCCATGTATTTGTGGCAGTTCTGTGTTCTTTAAGTGCTCACTCTTCCTAGTGTAACATCACGTATTATCTCCCTACCAATGCCTCAGCTTTCAATGTCTAGTTTGTATAAAATAATGAGCTTTTGAGTTCAAAGAGTGTGTGGAAACTTTGTGATTTGTCAGCTGAGATGTATACATGGAATAGTATAAGCACCTTCAGAGCTGCTGTATAGTATTTTACTGTATAATAAATATTGGTGAACAATCTGAATTGCTAGCTTTTTTTCCCTCCTCTTAATCTGATATACAGCTAAGCAAAAAAGACTTTTTCCTGTTTATCAAGTTTTTGTGAAGAATGCAACAAATCATTCTCATTTATAATAATAATAATAATTAAAATCTCTCTTTTGATGTGCTGAGAATGCATTAATTGGAAGAAAACGTTATGGGACAAAATCAAAATGGCTTTTTACAACTGAAATGTAAAAAATGAAATCATTGTATATTTTCAAAGTTTTTAACTGAAACTCAAAACTTGTTTTTCTGGTATACCTAAATCTACATTCATTGCTGATGAAAAAAAGGGAAAAAAAAAACCAAACAAAAAAAACCAACCAAAAAAGAAAATATGGTGGTGGGTTTGGTTTTTTTTGTTTGGTTTTCTGTGGTTTTTTTTAAACAGNTTCATTGCTGATGAAAAAAAGGGAAAAAAAAAACCAAACAAAAAAAACCAACCAAAAAAGAAAATATGGTGGTGGGTTTGGTTTTTTTTGTTTGGTTTTCTGTGGTTTTTTTTAAACAGCTGTCTGAGGGAGGAGTACAGATGCTGCCACATTCAGACATTCACCCCCTACCCCCAGGCCACGTGAGATGTGCCCATATTGCTTTGTACAGCTGCCTGACTACTGTGAAGGCCTTCCTCCTTCAGACTCTGGCTGTGCTCACCCCTGCTGAGCCAGGAGAGACAAACGAGTGAGTGTCTTGATATCGATCACCTGTTGTGACACTGCCAATGCAGAACTGGTGCCTTCCTTCCTGCAAAAGAAGGCCCTGGGACATTAAAGCACCTGGTCCCATTTAAACACCCTAGCCTGGCTTCTTGTCAACAACATATTTCCAGCATTCCAATGTTATTTTCTTGTTCAACTTCTAAAAAGCAGATCACAGTGACAAATTACCAAGCTGTAAATTTGAACTGCCCATTAGTCTGCAATTAAGAACAAAATCATTAAAAGGGTAAGTAATTTGGAGATATTTTTGTTTGTGCAACACTGATGTAAATTGTGCACTAGGTAGTTACTTTATACTTGTTCTGATAATGAAAACAACATTTTTTCTCCAGCCTTTTCAATTTCTGATACTTGGACCTTGCCTTAATTTTAATGTTTATTTGTTCCCTGAACAAACCATCTGCTCCCTTGTTCACCTGGATGGTATAGCAGTGATTCTGTCTGTGACTTTTGGAGTGTTCTTTGGCATACCTAGTAAATATTAACACAAAGACTGTTCTGCAGGTACACTGTGATGTCACTTTAGCTTTATGTGAACTATTCTTGAATCCCATGTTATTAAGAGAGGGCTGACATATGAAAGAATGATGTATAAAAAGTTTCGTTAATATTGACACCGAGAGGTGGATGCTACATAAAACATGAAATCTCAGCTGTATAAATTCAAAGTAGAACCCTAACTTCATACAGAACCCTAACTTCATACAAAACAGGGACAAAATGCACTTGGCATGGTAATAATATATAAAAAGAAAAGATTTAGGTTACAGATTATCTTTCTGTGTTACATACATTTTCCTCACTGTAATTCTCACATAGGATACCCAAGTACAACTTCAGAGGACATGTTCCCCATAAAAATACAAGATTAGGTTGGTTGTGGCAGCTGCCACATACCCACCAAACCACTCTCTCACTACTTGTAAACAGGACATGGGAAGAAAATAGGATGAGAAAGCTTACGGGTTGAGATCAGGAAGGGAAATCACTTACCAAATGCCATCAGAGGCAAGACAGTCTTGCCTGCAGAAAAAATTAGTTATGCTAGTTAAAACAGAGTTGGATTGAGAGACAAAAACGAAACCACCTTCCCCACAAACCTCCACCCCTTTTTCCCAGGCTCAGCTTCACTCCTTCTATTCTGACTTGTCCATCTACCCCACTCACTGAGCTTTGCAGGGAGATGGGGAATGGGTGTGGCAGTCAGTCCAAAGAACTTCTCTGCTGTTCCTTCGTCCTCGCACTTTTCCCTTGCTCCAGTGTGGGCCCTTCCCAAGGGCTGCTGCTCCTGCCAGGAGAACCTGCTCCAGCAGGAGCTGTCCAGAGGCTGCCCTTCCTTTAGGGAATATCCAGCTGCTCTTGGGTGGGTTCTCCTGGTCTGCAGTGTGGACATCTGCTCAGACATGCTCTTCTCCAGTGGCTACTGGGAAACACATGCTCTGCTGTGGTCTCTTCCATGAGCTGCAGAAGAATCTCTGGTGCAGCACTGGGAGCAACCCCTCCCCCTCCTCCGTTTTGACCTTGATGTTCACAGAGCTATTTCTTATACTTGTTTTCAACTTGCTCCTCTCTTCTGGACAGTTTTTTGCCTTTTCTTAGATACATTTTCCTGGAGGTCCCACGCCCATGGCTGCAGGGCTCAGCTGTGCCCTGCCTTGGGGCCAGTGGCTGGATTCACCGAGGCCACCCCTGCAGCCCCCACTGCTGGTGCATTTCCACTCCTACAACCTCCTCGCTCCCTTCTGTACGGTCAAACTCCTGCTTTTTCTGGGCCTCGATGTTTCAAATCTTCCTCAAGGAAGGTACAAGCAGCTACAGTCTGTGCTACTTGATTCACAGCAAGTATATTATTTTAATGTGAGTTTCAACAGGAAGAACACACTGAAATTAACATTTGATGTCTTGTTCTTTGATATCTGGCATTTTTCACAGGCAGACTATAATAAAGAAGTCAGTTATTGCTATTAGATATATTTTAAAAGAATTCTTTTTTGATGCATATCTCCACTCAGATTATTAAATTTAAATCAGTGCTGCTATCAGTTTGAATACTAATGATACATTCTGCCAGATGGAAGCCTTTAATAAATTTTCACTTTTCTCTAACAGTCAGTTGTAAATCTTAAATAAGAGAATTTTTGGGTTATGCCAGCTTTAATGCCTTCTATCCACACTGATTTCAATGTCATCAGTACCTGGGAGGCAGGTACTCTTTAACTGAATGCCATCCTTTCCCATTTATTGAGAAGCAAGGCAGTAGCACAGTCAAGGCTGTTCTTTTGCTGGTTTCTGAACTGCCAGCTACTTTCCTGCTATACTTGTGTACCTGAGACAGTCCTTCATTTTTTCAGTTGATGTGTATATTCCTTATATTTAGAGTTTTGAGCTCTTTTCTGTTGTTTTATGTGAAGCACCAACTACTGGGGCTTGTGGAAGAGGAGGGGGAAAGGGGTAGGGAGCTGCCCCCTTACCAAGTAGAAATATTTTCTCCAGAAACAGAAATATTTCCTGCTGATTTCAGGTGATTAGTGCACTTTAGAAGGCATTGACACTGCAGCACGGGGGCAGCTGTTACAACCCAGCACCTCAGGTGCAGAATGAATGAAACTTAATAAATGAGTACGTCTCTTTTATCAGTGCATTTGATGGCCTGTCTTCATCAGTTAGTAAAATTTTCCTCCAAAGTCATCTGCTATATTCACTTTTAGACTTCTGAATTTTTGCATGGGGGCATACAGTAGTTAAAATCTATGCCGTTGTGGGGAAATGAACTTTATATAGCTTAACCTTTTCTCTGCTATATTCTAGCTAGCTGGGAATGGCTTCTTCAGGGAAAAAATGTCTATCACACTGCTAAAAGTATAGGAAAAGGTAAGTTGGAACTCCTGACTGTGGTGGGGAGGGAAGCATAAACACTACATAACAGAAGAGAAAATGAAATCACAGCATTCAAACTTTCTATACCTTGGGGAAAGAAAGAACTAAAATACTTATGTGAGTCAATAACTGTTCCCAGTAGAATCCTTGGAAAAGCCTACAGGTAGAGCAAAATTTTCAGTTATTGAGTTATTTTCTCACCAGTCTGTTTCACTTATTGATTGGTTTTGTCATTAAACTTCAGAGCCACACAGTTAAATCTGTTTCATCCATGCACCAGACTCTCCAAATAATTCCATTATCTAAATGGTTATCTGAAGTGCCAATTACAAGAAAGTAATTAATAATATTGCAATGCAGAAAACAGGTTTTGTTGAGATTTGTGGTGGTGCTTTGTTCATTAGTTTTGTGGTTTGTTCTCTTTCTGCTTCAAAGTTAGTAAAAAAAAAGCCTCATTGAAACGTCTCCATCATGAAACAAAAGATGTCAATTACAGAAAAGTATGGGCACCAACAAAACATTTCAAATCGTTTTAAGAAATTTTCTGACATAGTAATGGTAATTAGTGTATTTCAGTTTCAACAACTGTAATTAAACCTGACCTTTAAGTTAATTATGTCTTGACATTTATGATTTTAAACTATCTTTCCCTGTGGTGATGATGTGTTATATACAGACACTAATAAGTAGTTTCTGTAGTGTGAGCAAGCAGATTTCAGATGTGCCTACACTGCAGTTCAGAAAACAGCATCATGCACACAGCTTCAGTGCTGTTTTACTTAATGCTGTTCCTAGATTTTGTAATGGCATCCTGACATCCCTTCTTATGCAACAAAACTCACTGGCACAATTTTGAAAGGAGCTTAATGGACAGTAATACATTCTGGTATTGTTTCAATTTGCTATTTACATGAAACCATTAAGTCAGCATGGATATTGGAGGCAAGTAAGTCCATCTCTTATAAAGGCTGCAGCATAGCAAAGACACAACTAGTCAATCATGGGAGTTGGAAACTGAGGACATATGACAGAACAAAAGTTGAGAACTGTTCTTGCTTATGTAGAACATTAAGTCTAGCTAGGTTCAAGATTAAACTAAAAGGTGAGATTTACCAGTTCTAGAAGAAACATCGATGATAAAACATGCAAGGAGAGGCATTTTTGAACAGAAGGACTCCGCAAAATGGCGTAGCCAAGGTGTTTTTAATGAAGATAATAACAGCGATATTGAAAAGCTATCTTTATGACAATAAAACCTACACTGGTCTATTACGGAGAGATCTCTCTTGAGTTTAGAAAAGATCAGTAGACTCCTGGAAAGATCTGGCCATTTTGAAAGTTGACAGGGGGGCCTTGTTTTTTGGGAAGGGTTGGTAACTTTGTCTCCAAAGACGTGCTTCACATGTGATGAACATTAGATTTCACAGCCCTAGTGTTAATACTGTGCTTTCAGAGTTGAACTCTCAGTTTGATCCAAAAAGCCCTAGTTGCCCCTCTTTAAAGGCACAACAATTTATATAGTTTCATTCTTGATCCATACATTCATCTGCTTTGTATGCATCTCATGTTGAGAAATCTCTACCGCCTGCTTTCAGGCTTCATAACCTCAAATCCATATGGAACTATTTGTATATTATAACTACATATCTATCTATCTATCTATCTATCTATCTATCTATCTATATCTATCTATCTATCTATCTATCTATCTATCTATCTATCTATCTATCATCTGTCTGTTTCAAGTGAGATCAAAACAAAATTCAAAATGATCTGTGTTTATATGGAAAGCTAAGTTGGTTAACTAATACAGCCATATCATTTTCTAGTTTTGATGGTTCTAAGCTATCAAAATATATGTCTGACTAGCACAGGTTACCCAAAAACAGTTCCCTGAAGCCCACAACCAGTACAGTGCATGTATTTATGTGGAAATCAGAAATCTCACCCTATTACCCATTTTTTTTCTTTCCTATGCTGGCAATTCCTCTAAAAGGTTTCTTAAGCTGTTTGCTTATTTGGGTAAGTAATAATTTATTTTCTGTATTGTTTCTTCACAAAATTTTGACATGTTTTTATGGTGGATCACTTCTGATAAGGAAAAGGTCAATAGAAAGTTTCACAAACTGAAAGGGCTAGTCTTGCTTACGATGTCTAGACCGTGGCTGCCTGACCTGTTCATTGACTGTGTTTTCTAATTGGGTTGTCATTGCTATCCAACCAGCAGTGTAATGTTGCTAAATGCTAGCTTAGTGAGAACATGAAAATCAATCTGCCAGCAAAGGGCATAGAAAACACCATGCCTATAGAGTATTGTGTGTTTGGCCTTGGCATTCTAAAGAAACTTTTCTGTTTCTACTACTCTGAAGGGATACTGTAATCTGTTTCCAAACTGAGTGACTCAGCTTCAGACACTGTCTTTTAAATGCCTTCTTGCATTGCATTAAGAAGTATTTTTTGATGTAAGACAAACTGCAGAACACATATGTTTAAGAGGTATGTTAGAAAAGAATGCCATACTTCTTGAGTTGTGGTGCAAAGAATAGTTGTGCAGTGCATCCTGACATTTTTGGCCATAATTACTGCATTTTTTCCTTTCTGGAATAAAGCTTTAGACAGCATGGCATCCACTAGAACTAATAGAACACATGGAAAAAGCAAGTAACATTGTGCAGTAAGTAGAGAACAACAGCTCATTTTTTTCTGCATATGTTTCCTCCTAGCTATGCTGTTTTTGGCATTTTAGAAAAATAAAACAATTGATCTGATCTGAAAACTGCATGAAAAGCAAGAATGCTTTCATCAAAGTGAAAATGAAAAAAAGAATGCCCTTGAATTTCTTATACTTAAGTTTGTCAGCTACAAAGGAAGTGAGCCAAACATTTACTTGGATTGGAACTTGATTATAGAAGTGACTTGGAACTTAGCCTGGAAGTAGTGCTAAGCCATCCCATCCCCGTTGTTCTGTTTATCATATGGTTTTATTTTCCTTTACATCTTATGCCCTGATGAAGAGGTAGAAGGTGTTTGTTCTTTCTTTTTCCTCTCTGTTCTTCAAGTAGTAGATATCAAAAGCCTATTTTAATTGGGTAAAAATAGTTTTATTTTAATGTGTGTACCATTCTTTTCAAATTTAAGACCTGAATTATCTCTAACATATTGACATCAATTCAAGATGTAAAAAATACAGAAATATCTCTTTTTTTTTACCAAAAATATATTGTAGAATACTAAAAATACCTCAAGAGGTAGTGGTTGGGTTGTGGCACAGAGGGTAATCAATCCTATGCTTAGTGTACTGTGTACCACATACCTCTTGAAAATTATCCAAAGGCCACAAAGTCACTGAAGCTCCAACGTCTTTTTAATTGGTTTAAATCTTTGCTCTAAACAGTTAGGAAAGAAGCAACTGAGAGAGACTATGACTAAGGTCATTATAATAGCAGATTGTAAATTGTGGATAACTAAGGAAGAGCTGTTTTCTTAAGAAAAAATAAACTCCGGGGAGTATCATGTAAGACTAACAGGTGGCAGTACAAGGCAAGCAAAAGGAGACATTTCTTTGTGAAGCATTAGGTAACATGTGGGACTCCACTGCCATGGGAAGTTTGGGATGCCAGATGTCTACAGAAGAGCCAAAATCAATTGAACAAATCCTTGCAGGATGGGGGAGGAGGTAGGTGGGTGGATGGATGGGTGGGTGGGAGCAGAGTTATTAAGCATACAGACATAATGCCAAGCTCAGGATGCCCATAACGCATACATTACTGGAAGTAGTACTCCCAAGAAAAAGCGCTGTGCATCTCCACTGCTCTGCTTTTCACTGCATGCCTGCTGTTAGCCACAGCCAGGAACGGGTGCCTGACAAAGCAGATCTTTGGCATGACCCACTAGATCTGCTTAGGAGTTCTTAAGTGGCTCTGTGAGCATCACAACTGGCAAGTCTGTTTTCCCATAGCTGTGTGAAACGCATTTGATTCTGTCAAATGAAAGATGTGAGCTCTGACTGATGTTCTTCCCTCAGATTTGAGCAGTAAATAGTGTGCCTATCTTGTTTTGTAATATCTCAAAAGTACTGGACATGTACTGCAGGTTTGATTCTCAGGGAAGTAGTATCTTTAACACACTTATTTTCATGAAGCATGGTAGGTATTTATTATCTCTGAGCTCACTCCTATTCTGGGGGAATGTAAATGTAGTTGACTTGGGAAGAATGATCTGAAATTTTGATAGTACAAATATACATGGAGATATACATAGCCTTGATCATGCAAGCCTTGTTTAATTTAGAAGGCAGGCTGAAAACAAGATGTCTGATTCTCTGTAACAAGCATCATAAAATACAGGACAAGATGCATTTTAATATTAATGTAAGTACTGTACACTCACAGTGTTATAAACCAAACAATTGGACAAGGTCCACACCCTAAAAATCTCACCATCTAATTAAGACGGTTTCAGTACAAACAATTAGAAGCCTGACAGAGGGAGCAAAAAGGGTCACAGGAGTTTTATGAATGTGAAAAAAAATAGCTGCTGTAAAGTACGATAAAAAGACAAATGATGTGAAATTTTTCCAGCAGTGCACTGTGTGGAGGATTATCTTCTGATAAGAACTAGACAGCTGCGATTTTCCTTATTCTTACGATTTTTTTTATGATGAGATATTGCTCTGAATACTATGCCCTATATTCTGAGGTTCATCTGTCTTTCATAGGAAAATTCCTGTTAAATCTTGGGTTCAGCTGGTTGTACAAAGGAGGCATCTTTCCCTTCACATGTATTAGGCCTACAAGACTTTTACACAAAATTGTAAGGTGACACATGATCCTTCAGACATGAAGGAAATGTACAGTTGCCTCTAAGAGTGTGGGTCGATATCAAGGAGTAGGGGGATCTTCTCCCAAGGACGTTGATACAATGCCTAACATGTAAGAGAACTATGGAACCTGTACTTTCAGAAATAGTAGGGCAGATTTCAAAGATACATCAAAATGCGTGCTCTGTAGTTTGACATCTTAACAATGGCTTGATATCACTACAATTTTTATGAGTGACCAAAAGCAATAAATAATTGCACCACAAGACCTTAGACCTGAAGACATCTATCTGAACTCAAGTTTTATAGCAAGTTTCCTTCTGAGGGGGGAAAAAAATGGATATTAATACTTCAGCTAAATTTGTATTAGACTAATACCAATTTGTCATTTTATTTGATGATTTATTTATGAGGATGATTTAATTTCAAGACCTATACTATTTTCTGAGCTGTTACCATTTGAAATACTTCTATACCTCATGCTGTTAAGCCTTTGAACATACACACAATATACTTCTCTTACATCTAGCTTTCTTACATTATAGGTGAAAGCAAACATTTTTAATTTATCAAAGAAGGTCTTTCATTTCTTTCCTGCATTTTGTTTCCTTTATAAATAATTTTTATGTACAGTTTTAAAAATATAAACAAATCCTCTGTGACATTCTTTCTGATCATTAGCGTTCACAGTCTCTCAGATCAAAAGTTTTGCTGGGTTTCTTTGTGAACATGAAAAGTCCTAATCCCCATACTCAAGAAACTTGCATTAGAAATATTTTCCTTCCATTAATCCTGGTCTGTCTCAATAAATCTGAAAGATAAGTGATGAATAATACACTTCTGTTCAGTTATCCCTTGAATTAATGGACACTACATAGTTTAAAAGAGGTTAAATATGACTGGAAACAAATGTCGATGGATTTTTCTTAAAATTTTTGAAATTCCAGTGTTTATCTTGATACTATAAATGTTGCTCATGGCACATAAAATTATGTTTTTCAGAAAAATGCAATACAGTTATTGTAATGATAATTGGTAACAAAATAAGTGGGGTACTTCAGGGCACTGACTTACTATTCTGCTTGCAGGTTGCTCATATTTTCAAGATTAGAAGCAGAACAAAAGTTAATGCAATGAAAGCAAGTGGCTGCAAAAGGTGTCTCCATTAGTAGGTAGCTAGTGAATAAATATGATTTAATGGAAAATGTGGAAAGAATGGCAATGCCTGTTCTTTCTCTTGGTCATGTATTTTGTACCTTCATAATGAATTGTCTCCCAACTTCACAGCAAAGGGAGGATTGTGAAAAAAATGGTGTTTCTTATTGCTGTTGTGTCCTTATTATCTCTGACGTTTCCTCAAAGCTAATTCACAAATTCCCTTCATTTCAGCCTGCTTATATCCCTACTGTCCCTGGCCCATTATACCTCAATATTTAATGTTCTTGCCATCCATCAGTATTTCAGAGAATTCACTATGTAACTCTTTTCACCCAGTGAGCTCTTAAGTTTTCCCCTTTGCCAAACAAAGAGGCCTTATTTTTATTTTTATTTTTATTTTTATTTTTATTTTTATTTTTATTTTTATTTTTATTTTTATTTTTATTTTTATTTTTATTTTTATTTTTATTTTTATTTCATGAATGTATTGTCGGATTTAAGTATTTCAGATCTTGTGCTCTCCCATGCAGTGCACTGGCTAGCTTTGCTGAGTGTGTAATACTTGAATAAGAGAGAGGTGAGACCCCTTTACTGCCTCTGTGTTCAAAGGAGTCTCTAAATAAACATGCAGATTGCAGCATGGTTGCATCTTCGCGCCTTTACATGACCTGGTACGTTTGCTCAGCTGGAGAGTGACTCTGTTGCATTTCACTGGGGACTTATGCCCAAAGGACGTAGAAAATGGTGCCTGGAACATACCTCTGTTTTGAGTTTTTTTGGTCTGATGTGACTGTCATCACAATTGTACAGGTTTAAACGTGGGCCTAATTAGTGTTTGGGGCAGAGCAAAACTCAGCAAAAACTTTCTGAAATCATCAGTAAAGAGCATTCTCCATTCTGTTCCTAGAGTGCAGGTATGAATCGTGTGTCTAGGCATTTAAACTCCCTCTAGGTGTCTTCCAGAGGCCAATATATACCAAGTCTGAGAAAAGTATTTCCAGAGAGTGCTTTATCCTTTATGGGAGATTTTATGATGAGTGTCTATCTTCCACTTGATGGTGAAGGGATAGGGATCTTTGATTGGACAGCTATACTGTTGAATCATATGAATTCTGGTTGAAAAGGAAAGCTGTGTGTTGCAGATGAGGCTGAGTCCCTTTAGTCTTTCAAGTTCAATGATTCCTAATAATATCAGGCACAGAGGGATGTTTTCAAAGACATTTAGATGCTTAGAGGTACCTAACAGGATTTTCAAGATCACCAAAGCAAACTGGACATCTAACTTCCATTGATTTACCTGAGGTAGGTGACTGTTTGCTTATATGTGAGTTTTTTTCTTCATAATCCATCTCAGTACTTTTTATAATCTTGTCCACAAGACTTATTTAATTTCCAAGGAATACACCCTGTTTGTATCTATTTTATTAGACTATATTCAGGCAAAATGTGTTAAATATCAATCTTTAGATTATAAGAAAAAGAGTTTTCATTAAGCTCTTACGCAATGTCATCAATTTTGTAGTGTAGTCTGGAGGGCTGTCATGTGGAGTCATCACTTTTCCAGAAAACTGCTGGTACTTTTATACTTCAGCTGCCATACTTTGATTGCTTTGCAGTTGGGTCAGCTAAAAATATATATTTGAAAAATGCTGTGCTCTTTCAGGAGAAACATTTTCCATGTAGTGGAGCATGGTGCTTTAAATATGGTGGACAGCAAAATACTATGTTTTGAAGGACTGTTGCTCTGAAGCAATACTATTTATTCTTTGTTGTTATTCCCATGACAATAAGAATCCATTCAGGAACACTTTCTGAATGAAACTTCTGCTGGTGCTAATGCGATGACCACACAGACAGGAGACATCCAGTCCAGTCCCACTCCTAATTTACCTTCAACAGTTTTTTTAACCAGATCAGAATTTATTTAAAATAATGACTACCTGATTTATTCCCATGTCCCAGTTTTCACTTTGCTCTCATTCTGCCAGTCAGGAGTGACAAGAATTTTTCTACTTGTCTTAACTTTCTTTGGACAATAGATTTTGTTTTTCAAAAATGTTTTTAGTTGGGTACGCTTTTTAAAGGACTATCTGTGAATAAAACACATATACATGATAGAATTTGAAACAATTTCTGTCAAATCCTAGGTAGACACACCACCTATGCTCTGCAAGTTACTACACATTTAAAATCTGAGTTCCTTTTGTGTCATTTTGTCTACCTTGTTGTTTCCCACTTGCAAGGAATAAGTGGACTAAAGTCAATTAATTAGTGGCAATACATATCAAAAATAAGAACTGCTTAGATTGCTTTATGCTGAAAGTCCCTGTAAGTGCAGTGTGTAATTCCTCAGAGCAGCACTCGGGGCCTTCTCTTCATTCTGCTGCTGTAACAGAGGTGAGATGGTTCCTTGTGCTCACACCCTGGGCTTCTCATGCCCATGTTCATCAGAGATTTTGCAGCAGGGGAGTTACAGCCCGTGGAACTTCCTGGCAATAGGGCTGCCAGGGCAAGATGCTTGGGGAAGAAGAAAATTCCATGCAGATATGATGATGCTGTAATTGCACACTCAGTTAGCTGCTAGGAATTTATCTGCCCTGGAAGGATCATCCAGGAACTGTATACACTGAACACACACTATTAAAGCCTCTGCCTGATTCTATTAGCACATGGCAGAGAGACCCAAATCAGTTCTAAAGGCATTTGCAAGCAGCTGCTGCTGCAACAAAGATAATATTGGCACAGCTTTTCAATTGTGTAAGGAATAGGCAGCATTATTTTAAGCTTCCATCTTTCAGTTGTGCCTTATAGACAAAATGCTAACTTGAGTAATTTTTAAAGCTAATTATATAACAGGGATTTTACAAAATAGCTCTGAAATACTTAAAATGGATATTAAAAAATTCAAAATCCTGATATGACAGCTGCAGTAGTAATACCTATTGTTAAGTTTTGCTAGACTTTCCTCTGTCATATAAGCTCAAAAATATATGCCTCACTTTTGAAATATCTTCTTCTTTTCATGACCTAGGTACAACATTTATTACATGCTATTAACATTCAGTAGCTATGCAATAAAACCACATGCCCTTGAATACATATTTTGCATGCGTATAATGGAATGATTTCCTACTGAGTGAATTAAGCAGCAATTTTTTTTTGTCTTACCTGAACTATGATGGTCCACAGGCTTTCTGAATGCAACTGTGGCAAATTAAGCCTGACCTTTGCTAATGGGGATTCCAGTCAGTTGGAAACTGTGAAAAATAATCTCTACTGGTGCTTTTCCTGTAGGCTTAAAGTTTCATTCTCTTCAGCAGATATATTCTAATATGTTCTACCACAGTATAGTGGTGTGGCTAAGGAAAATTTGGGGATAGTCCAAGTTCTCTCAATGTTGTGTTTTATTTTAATGTCAGACACTGGCACCTTTCTGAAATTAATTTTATTTCTCCATGCAGTGCGATCTACCTTTAACCTTTCACTAACATATGTAAGACTTATAGAGATACCATTAACATTCATGCTGTGTTAAAAATCATTAGTCTTAGTTATAGTGGATGGTGTTGAGAGCAGCATTCACTAACAAGTCCCACAAATGGCTTGTTTAATTACATATGAGTGAAAGGTTTACAGCCTCTAATTTGAAAGTCAGTCATAGGGATAACATGAACTTTGCACCTGTCATGAAATCCTAGAATTCAAGACCCAATTGTGAAGTAGATATTGACTACATTTATCTTTTATGGAAAATTATTTCTTTGAAATGTTGTGGTCAGATTCTGATTGCCTGTGCATTGATAATGCTGTTCTATGCCGTTTCCCAATTAAAAGCCTCTACAAAGGTGTTTAGAACACATTGGTCTTCAGAAATGTTGAGTAAAGGCTTTTATATAGTTGAGCTGTTCTCTGTGTACCTCATATGAATAGATTGACACCTGAAAATTGTAAACTAGGTGCTCGGTTGCCAGGCAGGTTTCCTGAAAATAAAATGTTTGGCTGAGTGCTGGTACAGAGACCTAATTTCTGGATTATACAGTCCAGTAGGGCCCTAATCACCTTAGAGGCATATCCAGATAAGATGACATTGTCTCAGTCTGACGATCACTGTCACTTAATGATCATGCTCTGGTATAATGATTCTGACTTTAGTTTTAATTGATAAAGTGAATTGTCAGTCATTAGGGTAGTCTTGATAGAGACGATTCTTTAAGTCAGTCTGAAAATGGAGTTTTTTTTTTCTCTCTGGTGTGTCTGCATGTAGCTCTTAATAACGATTCATCATTAGTTTTCTAGCTTGAATTTGACAATGGATTTGTTTTGTTCCCACTGGGCCACTTCAGAGACTTGGCTCAGTGCAAGCAGGAGTGAGTCCAAACTCTCTTGATGCAGAAATAGCAGTGCTACAGCTATTGCAGGCACATTAAGATGAGAAGAGAAAAACATGAAAAATCCAGTTAATTGATCTTTTGCAAACACGATCCGTGAAATCATACACACTGTTGAAGGCAAGAGTAGCTTAACCATTAACTTCAGAGAAGGAAACATTTTAACAAGTGCCTAAAATGCCAGGTCATGTGAAAGGTAAAGAAATCAAGATTTTTATGTATTGTTTCTGAGAACAAAAATAAGTTTTTTCTTATGGTAGTATCTGGGAAGAGCAGACAAGAATGTGATCTAAAATTTTTGTACAAACAGAAAGTAAGGAGCAAACCTGGAATTAAGGAACTTTACCTTCCAGATAAGAACTATAAATAGATGTACTGCACTTGGGGACCTCAGTCTCAGAAAGATTAAATTACTCAAAGAATGTCTGTCAGAGTTAGGAATGAACACAAATCAGAACTGAGTTTTAGTCCAGTGTGTTTCAACTGCAAGGCAAGTTCTTCCCAGTTTTAATATATGCTTCCTTTATGGGTTTAAGTGTGATTTCCAGCTTAATGAACTGTTTGTAGCAGCTTTATCAATACCAGGACAGTCAATTTAGTTAGAGTTGATGCTGGAACATAGATATATAAACCTGCAAGTAGCAGATCAAAAAGAAAGCATGGGGACACAAAAGCATTCTTGCTAATGTCTTGGGACAGAACTCAGTTCAAAGAAATTCTCATTCTTCTGTATCAATATCAAATTACCCTAGTTGCATGAACAAAATGTAGGATATGACTTCAGCTTGAAACAGGATTGGGACAAAATTATGTAGCTAATTATTTACCTAGCTTCCAAAATTAGTTTGAGGGAACGAATGTATTCTGACATTTTCCTGTTGTTTTATCTTATTCTTTTTGTTCATATTTATGATATAGACACTTTTTCTTTGTTGTGTATATTTGTGTTACATCAGTATATAAGAAAATACTATAAATTACATAGTTATTTGTCAGATCATTATTTGACTGACTTCTGTGGAAAACTGTGTTTTAAAAATGGCAAAAATTAAAAAAGAAAAAATTTAAGTGATCACAAAAGATGGCTTTTTTTAAGAAATGAAAATGTACATTTTCTCCATGAGAAGGAAAATGCATTTCCAGAAAGTGAAATTGTTTTTGTATCTGCAGAAATTGCAAAATCATTATGTATTTCAGTGTTATGTTCTGAGAAACTTTGGGCCTTATTCTAATGCATGATTTACTTCAATTTATGATTCAGAGTAATGTTCAATGATTACTTTCATAGAAACCAATTCAGAAGGGCCATTCTTGCAGTAGAGACAGTGACATTTCTATCCGGGTAAAATTAAAGAATGGAGATTAACACTGTTTCTAGGGAAATATTATCTTTTCTATTGTACAATGTACTATAATTAAAAAGCTTAAATACTTGCAACTACATATTCCTCAATGAATGAACTAACTGTGAAACAAAGTCTGTTTTTTTCACTGAAAAAACTCTTATCAACAAGCCTGAGCTGTAATTCTGCAAACTTTTCTCTGCTCGAGTAATCCTATGAAGCTCAATGGGGCTACACAAATGCATAATCACATAATTGAAGACACAGTTTTAAGTATAGTTGAGCATTTAGTAGACAAAGAAAACAGACGTTCAGATAAAATAAGAAAGTAACCCCCTTGTGTCAAATCCGCAATGGATTTTTCAGAAAGGCACACTTGGAGAATTTATGTTGTTATTTTTATGCCTTTCACAAGATGTGTACCTGTCACTGTCCTCCAGACAGAAAATATAAGCTATATGAGGTTGAGAGCTGTGTTTTCCTAGTCATGCTTTCAGCAACTTCAATGTTTAAGATTTGGAAAGTGAAGTCCCTTTCACCTAACAAACTGTGGTATTGCCAAGGCAAATAATGCAATATACTTTGTGATGACATTGTATTAATCTCTTTCAGGTAGTAATATTACTGTAACTGTAATGATCTGGGACTAAAAGTGATGCAATACTTATAGGCAGAGATAGTATCTTTTAAATTTTTTTTTAAAATCTCATATAATTGGAAGGCTGCAAAAACTTTCTGATTATAGAAGATTATAAAAACAGGTTTTGTAATTTAAACCTGAAGAAGAGTTAATGTGTGCAGGGCTACTTGAAGAAATCAGAAGACCAACAGTTTTACTCAGCCTGTTTTAACTTGGATCTGTGGATATTATCTTCAGGAATCAGGTGCAACTCCTACCTATTCAGCCCTTGATTTCTCTGTTTGCATCCATTACTAGTGTGGGTACTAACTACATGGCAGTATTTCTAAATATTAGAATGACATCTGAAAGAGAATTCCACTAGAATTCACGTTCATAGGTGTGATTGCTTTGGGTAAACAGCTTTCAGTCAATGCTACCCTAGACTAGTTGGCAATGGTAGGAGTGAAAAGCTCTGTAAACCTGTAGGATTCCCTTAGTTTTAATGCCCTTGCTTTTATTGGTTTCTGAAATGACTTTTCCTAGTTGTGATGTAATTCCTCCTTTGTATTTGAAAAATCATATATTACTAAGTACAAAATGAATGATTGTGACTTATTTTCTAAGGGAGACAGTGTTGAGCTTTGTGGGTCTTATATAAAGAAGAATTCTTTATCCTTTTTATGAAATTTTAATAAATTAATGACAGATGAAACTCATGGGATTCACTCATAACTTGCAAATTTCTGTCTGACAGTTCCATGCTTGACTAAATGTTAATGATTGTTTGTCATCTGATTAATTCTTGAAGACGACTCCTAATTTTCATCAAGGAAGGAACAATTCATACATACCAGTGATCTAATGGAGGCAGGCAAATTCTAATTGTTTGCCTGTGTTGTCCCCAGAAATTAGTGCTTAAAAAAATTATTCAGATCATCCAACTAAATAAAAAAAAGAAATGAAGGTTGGCAAAATTAACATACTCACTGATAAATTGTCAAGCGAGGTCTAACCATTTTCTCCCAAGATCATAGTGAATTTCACAGTTAATTTCTCTCTGCTTTCACTGTAGTTGGGGAGGAAAAAGAATTGATCAAAAAACAGGAATCAAAAATTCTCATTAAAATGGAAATATTTCATAGAGAAAAAAGGTTGTTTGAAAAATCAGTTCCATATGTAGTTCTTTTGTCTATGTGCTATAATTCTTCAAGATCATATTTTTCTATATTCATTGATTAAACTTGCGATGAAGTAATTCTGAGTGCTAAGTATATATTGTAGAAATTTAATAAAGTGACGGAGAGTATTCTAAGTCAGGCATAGTATTTTGAATCATTATTTATTCTGAATATTCTCACTTGAACTTTAAAGAAACATGCTTGAAGTGGTAGAAAACAGGTTAAGGATAAATATTCTTTTCAGTTTTGTTGACAAGCTGTTAACAGCCTCCTGCTACCTAAAGGGGACCTACAAGAAAGCTGGAGAGGAATTTTCAGAAGGGGATGTGGTGACAGGACAAGGGGTGATGGCTTTAGACTGAAAGAAGGCAGGTTAAATTAAAGAAAACAATTCTTCTCTGTGAGAGTGGTGAAGCACTGAAACAGGTTGCTCAGATAAGCTGTAGTTGCCCCATACCTGGAATTGTTCAAGGCCAGGTTGGGTGAGGCTGTGAGCAGCCTAGTCTGTTGGAAGGTGTTCCTGCTTATGGGAGAGGAGTTGGAACTATGAGACCTTTAAGATCCTTTCCAACCCAAATCATTCTATGATTCTTCACAGGCGAAAAATAATTGGGAAGAACATTAGTTTGCTTAATGTAAAATGTAATGATGTCAATATCCACCATGACATTCAATAGCTCACACATTACTGACTCTAGATCATAATCTGCATTACACTTGCAGCTCTATTCAATTCTTTAATGAAACCAGCTGCTTTAATGGCAGAAAACATACAGCCAAGTAAATGATGACTGAAGTGTCTGCTCACTTTTTCTTTAAACTGTGATTTCAGTTTTAATTTTTTAAAACTTATTATATGGAAGATTAAAGCACATTTTTCAGTGTATCATTTAAATCAGTCATGACTAAGTTGATACCGGTGGGCAATGTGTTTGAATATTTCATCACAAAGTGATGGAGCATCTTATCTTGCTTGTTAGAGTGCTTTTACTCACCAGTCCATTCTGCTCTCTTATTTGACATGACCTGAATAAAGAATGACCAAAAAGTTCAGCAAGGACAGAATAAAAAAGCTATATCAATAGAGGAAAAAAAGTATTTAAAGTCCTGATGATATTATTGCCTTAATTCAGTCAGTGCTATGAAAATAGTTTTCTGAGTTATTCAAAGCCACGTAATGATGTTTGGCTTGCACAAATATAATTTACTCAAGCAAAGCAAATATTTCTTCTTGTAAACAGAAGCTAAATATAGTTAAAATTGATTTTTTCCCTGTAAATTATGGAGCTCACTCTTCAACTTAAAATATTTTTTTTGCACTCCAATCTCTTGTCAGACTAGGGAAGCAACTTTCCTTTCTTCGTGATTCTCTTGAGATCAAAAACTGTTTGGAAAACCTTAAAGACATTCAGAAATGTAAGCTTTTTTTCTAAGTACTGTAAATCAGCTAGTACACCATTTTGTCCATAGGCCATTAGAATCAGTACAACAGTCTTACTCCCCAACTTACTGCTGTACTGAAACATTTAGACTGTTCCTTGGGACAGCCTCAACAAGCTGAAATTATCCACTGACAGTGCATCCTCTACCTGACATGGTTTTCCTTCTGGCAGCGTCCCTTTCCAAGGGGCACTCTTTGCTACACCTTGATACTCTTTCTGTGAGGCTCTAAAGCCCAGGTCAGCTTAATGTGACAATGGCTTTTATCAGATCAGTGAAAACTCTTCAGAGTTCAGATTTTTCTTTCAACTTTGAGATCTGGAGAACAAAAATCACACAAAATTCTCTATAGTGTGTCAATACCTGCCAAGAGTCAGGAGCTCTGTGGGTGTAGGAATAGCAACTGGGAATCCAAGAGGGAATATCTATCTAGCTGTGGTTGGGAGTACCTGTACTGTCTGCAGCTGTTACGATTAAATCAGAATTTCTTTTGTTTGTCCCATATATCTCAACAGTAGCTGGTAAGAAGATTGAAAGATTCCAAATCAAACAGAAAAGCAATGCAATTCAGTTGGGATTTGTGACCTGTTTTTCAGATGTCAGAGGAGATGGCATCCAAAGTAACTTCCCTTTATCCTGCACAGAAGTCACCCTGTTGATTCACTTTTCTGGGCAAAGGAGAGATAGAGCCTAACACATCACCCTTAGCAGCCATACAGAAAAAGAGCAGATGCTGAAATGTTTTACTGCCTTATGTTGTCACAGTCTGTCATCAGTGGATTTTGCTCTCTTAACTGGTGATGTTGTATTCATATAATGCCTAGAAGCCACAAAGAAAGAAGACGAAGTGAATATGTTGCTTGTCAGCCTGCAATTTGTCTGTATTGGCATTTCACCATAGATCTTTCATCAGGTGCATTCAGTTTGGCAAATGAATCTATTTATCTTTGTGTTCACTCACAAAATATGTAGCAATAAATAGTTTGAAACAGTTCTAGGTTTATACTTCTGCTTACATTATTATTAATATCATAGTATATTAATTCTAGTAAAGAATATTAAACATAAACCAGCATTTGTGTGGCACAGTTTTCAAAGAAAAGAACAAGTAGTTCAATGAGCAATGGCAACAAGACCTGGCTCTTGTGAAGTCGTGTCTTGAGAGTGAGCACCTCTGTGGACATGTGTTCAAAGTCAAGCAGTACCAACTAATAGGCATGAGGCACTGTACTGGTAGGATGATCAAAAGTCTTAATGAATGTGAGTTCAAATTTATTACTTTTCATAAGCTGGGAAATTAACACAAACTATCCTCTGCTCTGCTGCATATTTTCATAAAAATTAGGGGAAAGATAACAATTTGACACCTTTCCTCCTTGGTTACACTTGTTCTAGCTGGGCAGTAGTTACAGAACTGTCAAAGGAAACTAAGCAGCCTGGTAAACATGCACTGAAGGGCACTGCATAGGTGTTTTTTGAAATTGTGGTGGAAAGGTTTATGAGATAAACTACATGTATAAAAGTGAGATACCGCAGTTGTGGAGATTAAGGACTGTTCAAATAATTCAGAAAATAGTCAAAATGAGTAATTTTCTGCAAACAGAACACTTCAGAATTCACCTGACTCTTTAAGAGGGCTTTAAAGTGATAATTAAGAGTTTGAGAGGAGCTATAATACTTGGGGAATTATCTTACACATGAGAGTCCTATTTATTCTACATCAGTCAAATAGGCATAATTTTGAAATTTAAGGAAGTTATTAAAGAAAGGTGATGATTGCCAAAACTCCTCAACAGGCCATCAAGAGAAACATTTGAGATATCATGCGATATGATTTGATTTCAGTGGAAAGTAGAGTGATATAGAAGAGTAGCATCTGCTGGAGCAGGTGAAGTTTGGCCATGCAATGTAATGAAAATAACTGTACAAAATTAACAATGCCATCAATTTGTGAAGTGTCCTACCTGACTGTGTTTGCATGGCATAACACAGAGCTGCAGAAACATGCTACAGTTGGACTTGATCATCCCGCCAAGGACTGTGAAAGCAATATAGGTGTGTTGGTGTGGCACTATCAAGGTTAATGAGGGCTTCTCAGCACACAAGGTAAGATTAAGTGCAGTTGTAAACACAGAAATATTGTATTTTGTGTCTGTGCTGGCCAGGTTCTTTTGCAATACCCTGAACTGATTTCTACAGATGTGCCCCTTGGAAGAGACTTGCAGTGCCTCAGCAGTGACTGGCTGCTGTTGAGTATGGTTATGCATGGAATCCATAGGAATAATGCAACTATTTTTTGTGAACATACAAAAATAAAGAAATCAGTGTATTTCTAGCATTTGCATCTCACGTTTCAAGTTAATACAGAGAAGTATATTCTAACTTCAATGCTTGAATGAGAAATTCAATGTATTATATATTCTATAAATGTTCTGTCCCATTCCAAGCAGTATGGGATGCTCTAGAGCCCTATTCTAATGGCTGATTATATTTTTATTTAGAATTTTAAAAGTTTATTTATATATAACTTGATTTCTGAGTGTTTTGATCTGTTTGTCCAGAATGTCCAGAATTTTTACACAGAATAGAGATATGTCTGAATCCCTGCTGCTCATGATGTAAACTGGTAATGTGAAGTACATGAGGAGATGGTGCTAAATGAAATAAAACCTGATTTTTTGATTGAAAAATGCTCTATTTCATGTTCATGTTTTATTTCCTCATCTCCGTGCTGCTCTTGTCTGGGACAGCAGCTCAGCAGCTTAGATTTGACAGCCAAAATTATGAAATTGGCATGCCAAAGAGAATTTTTTTGTTTCAGAGAGTTAAATCCCAGTTAGTGTTAGAGCTACATTATTGCACATCTCTCCACAAAGAAACATTGCATTTCCCCAAAGAAACACATTGTAAAAGAAACAATGAAAAAGTTAAGTTTAAAATATACTTGAATCACAGTGATTTTGCATGGCTTTTGTTTGTTTTAACAATATCTAAGAAGCACATGCAGATTGTTTTTTCCTGCACTGATTTGTAGCATAGGAAAATGGCTTTAAGTCTATCTGCCCACTAATGAGAATTTGTACATTACATCTGAATTTATCTTTTATAAAGTAAAACATGGAAACAAATATGGAAATTTTCCAAAACACCAAGTTGCACCACATAACTTACAATATAAAAAAGGTGTAGATCAGAATTTAAGTAAGCTACACATTTATTGTAGGATGTATCTGACAAGATCTGTGTTTAACAATATGTAGTCAGTGGTAATAGAAATGAAGACATGTTTAGTCATCTTCCTAGCCTAATTAGGGGATGAATACCTGAGAGAGAAGGAAAAACAGTCTGAAATGCAATTATATGGGAAATTTAATGTTATATCTGACTCCAAAGCTTTGTATGTTTGTGTACAGTTTGTAGGATTAAAGTTGAAAGAGAAATATTCCTGTCTTTTTTATCCCCGATTCATCCTTGTTAATCTTTTTTTTTTTTTTCCTCTTTTTCTTTTCTCTGCAGTTTCATGATAAAATAATTCTTCAAAATGGACTTGGATTTAACCCTCTGTATCTGCCTCTTGCTTCTGGAATTTTGGCAGGTTTGAAAACCCCAGCCAGGAATGAATTTCTCTTTGAAATTTCTCTTCTCTGTTCATATTGCCAACTCATTTGCAGGGCCCTTGTGTAGTAGTTTTCATTGGTATGCATATGAATTCTTACGATGAAGTTTAAATATTTATCAGCACAAGTTATCTAGGTGTAATGGTAGAACTTTTCCTGGTATTTCTTTCACGTACAGAAAGAAGTTTGGGATTATTGACTGGTATATCAGTAGTGTTAGTGTTAGCAGCAAGCTGTGTCAGGTAGTCTTTCACTGTATCCAGAAATACACAGCAAAGATGTTTGGTAGTCACAGCCTTGGCAATTATGTAACCAAACACTGTGGTGTCTTCTAGTGCCACAGAGTTTCTCTAATTAAGTAAACATGGCTCTGCACTGTTATTGGGTGATGGTGTATTTAGATTTGTAATTGCTTTTCCCTCATCTGCTGCATGATACCTTATTGTTGCATAATATCACCTAAATCATGCAACTACAATTGTATGATTTTATTAGACCATTGTCCTCAGAAATCGAAGTAGTGCTAATGTATATTCATGGAGAATTTGGTTGAGTGGGAGTGCTCATATCTTGCTAGAAAGATGGGTAATTTGATGATTTACTCATGCATCCAAAACAGAAAGGCCTCATAGAGGAATTTAGGGAGACCAGAGGTCAATTGCCTTTCCTTTCTCTCCCTGTTGCCTTTTTTTCTTTTCATTTTTTTTTTTTCAATCAGTGAAACATTGTTCTAGCTGTTAGCAGGTGATGGAGCGAAATCAGGATCCTGCTGAATAAAAACCAAAATGCGACATCGGAATTAGGAACCAGGAAACCCGTGATAATGAAAAGTCAAAAAACATGAACCAGGGAGATTTAGCAAGCTATCACAATGATAGGGTTTAGGTCAATGTAGTCTATAAATATAAAAGTAAATTTTATGTCAGTTTGAAAAATCATGTATTTTAAAAAAAAATTTCTGCAGTTGATGCTGATTATCATTCTGTGACAATACTGGGGAGAAAAAAAGCCAGAAAAATTAAATCAAAACCTTCTACTTTTATGTTAAGGGTAGATTCTGACATCATCTAAGACAGGTCATGCTGGGACTAAGTGTATTGAAGTAAATGCCATGAGGTATTTTGAAACAGATGCATTTACATCAGAATAAGACTTGCTGTTCAAAATTCTCTTTGCAGTGCCTGTAAGTTGGTTAAACACTGGTATTGAATTTGTGGTGTAAAGATCTTACATATAATTTTAGACTCCTAATGATCATCAAGTAGCAAATAGATCATTCCAAAAGGTATTGTGTATGGTGGTGACTGAAACCACTGTAACCCTCTAAAAAAGCAAAATTATTAGGTTGTGCTTATTCTGTATATATGGGAATCCCCTAGAAGTCAGCTTGATCCCATAGAACCAAGTTGTGAGGCAATCAATACATATGCGTTCAAACTGACTAATGATATCACTCTAACTAAAATAGAACTTCTGTAAAAACATTATCATACCTATAGTCCTCTTGTTTCATTTACTTGGAGATGTTCGTGTAACATACGTGATTTTCTAAAGCAAAACAGAAATTAAAATCCCTCAATGCTCATACTACTATTTTGAAAGAAAAAACCCCTCAAAATACCCTACATAAACCCACCAATCTTTGTTCATAAAAAGCTTAAATGATTAGAAAAAGTAAGTTAAGGATATTGAGTGTTACACTCCCAGGCCCACGGTAACACCTTATGACTTCCCTTTAACATGTACAGCAGAGTACAGCAGCTTTTGTGTTGAGTTACCAGCAGATTGTATTCATTCTGATGAAAGAGTGAGAAAATGTAATGGCATTTAATCTTTGACTTGCGCTGTACTCTGGAACAGATCCATTTTTACTAATTCTACACTGCCTATGCTTGCGAACTGAAAAAAATGTAGTAGCAGACTAAAAGCACAACAAACAGCTTGATGAAATTGTCCTTTCAGTGCAGAATAGTGCCAATGCCAATGTAGTTATTATGTATACAGTTATCAGTCCTGCCTTCCTTTTCCTTTGTTCTTATTCTTTCTTTTTCTTTCTGCTAAAAAATTATCCATTTGACAACTTCTTTATTTCCAAGCTAGAGCTCTACTTCTCTGTCACAGTTACTTTTAAATATTTAAAAATTGACCTGGTATTTCTATAAATCAAAAAAAAAAGACAGAGCCAAAAATCTTTAACAAAAGCCCTATGAATCTGATCTATATGCCTGGGTAAATGTCTGTGGTAGTGTGCCGGCCACCAGGGACATCCTGGCCTGGCCTGGCCACTCACCGCTCTGCATTCCACTTATCCCTCCCCTATTCACCCAGGACTGGCCACATGTCACGGGCTCGTCATTTGTCTATTAGCTGGCCTCTCGCCCTGCCCACCAGGGGGAGAGGGAATAAAAGAGAGAGGCAAGAAGGGGGCAGGAGGGTCTGGCCACGTTTCCACTACACATCTTGTTTTCCGCCTCTCCCTCGACGAGGGAAGAATAAAGGACTCTGATAAACGCAATTTGTACGTCTGTCTTTGCCTGCCCGGAGCAGCCACCGCCGGCCTGGGATCGGAGCTACCGAGGAAGGGGCTGCAGGGGCTGGACTCGGTGGCCTGGAGGAGCCCGTAGAGGAAATAGGAAAGCTACAAATGTCTAAATGTAATAAAGTCCTAAATTCCCTAAGGTTGCATCATACAAGCCCCTTGGTTTCACGTGGGAGCCTAAAAACTTTAACACATGTGGGCTCTGAAGACTTCAGAAAGTATTAGCAGAATGTGACAAAGAGATTCACATTCAAGGTGTCTGAATTTTTAATCCATCTTCAAGTTTAGGAGGAACAACAACCTACTTGCTTTAGTAAGAATATTTATTTGACTAAAACTGGACACACTGGGGAAAGCTGTATTAAAGACAGAGTTGCAATTCACATGTGGAATCCATTATGGTGACATAATACTTATTTACTGTTTGAGGTCATCACACAATTCTAAAAAAACAAAGCAATATAAATAAAATCTTTAGAGCTTAATGGGTAATGTAACATCTAATGTACTGACTGTTGTCACAGGGTAATACTATAAATCTTTACAGTTCAATTTAATTTAGGACACAGAAGAAATCCATTTACAAGCACTTAAGCTGTGTTAGGATGTTGGCTGTATGTGCTTGGTGATTTCCTTAGGATTTACCACAATGACCTGAGTTACAGAAATGCTATTTCAAGTTAAGGGAAAAACTGACCTGGGTTCAAGCCAAAAACAAATGTTCTGACAACTCAAGTTTAACTCATCTGTCAGTATCTCAGAGTTCTTTGCAAGAAACAAAACATTGGTTTTTTGCTGTTATGTTGGTTCTTAATCTTCAGTAGATGCCTGTATACTGGGAGTAGGAGAAAGAAGTTAGGGGAAGAATAGGGATAAAAAAGCCCTTAATGAGAGAAGGACTAGTAAAATGGAATCTGAACTTTAACTGTGAATGGAAAAAGGCAACTTCCTGAATGGAAATTCTATACCAAGAAACAGTTCTGTCTACATGGAAATCAAAATGTTGTTGACAATAGTGGCTTCATACTTTAAGTGTGATAGGACAGGTATAGTGAACAATTATAGCTATTTGGATTAGATAAGAAATAGCAAATTTACTTTAAAGAAATTGTCAAAAGGTCTGGTGTAGTTAGAAGCTGTTATCTAGTAAATCAAATAGAGAAAGATGACAGGTGGTTTGCCATAGTTGAGAAACATAAGAAATAACTACCCTTTTCGCTGCACATACCAATAGATTACAAAATGCAGTTTAATTCAGAATGGTAACTAGGGGAGGGTGCACAACCAGTCTTCCTAGCAGAAAAAGACATCTGTCTTATCCATCATTCATTGTGGACTAAGAGTGTTTTGTCACATTGTACAAGAGCACTTCACCCTCATTTTGCAAAAGTAGGAAAAATTCCAGAGGCTTTGTTTTGGCCGTGTATTTATTCATGTATCCTACCAGCATTACTTGCTATCTCTGAGATACTGTATAAACATTAATTAATTATTCCTTGCCATAAATCTTTGAAATAGATTATTATTTTAAATATTGCCAACACTATCATTTTTGCTAAGGGTAAAATTGAAAATTAGACACTTTTAAAGGCAATAATGACATTTTTGTTCTTTCTGCTTGAATTATTTTCTGTGGACTTGTTTGGTTTAAACAGCAGTGGTAAAATGCCCATTTCTCTTCTGTAAGAGATCTGCCAGGGAAAAAGATAATCTGATAATGAGAAGAACACCAAGACCTTCCCCCTGATGGCTTATGACATTATCAGGCAGGTTATTATTATATAAAGAAGGGATGGCTTGAGTTGGAGGCAGTGCTTTGTAACAAGCAGTCACAGCCAGCATGAAAGGTCCATTTAATATCTTGGAAGTCATGGTCAGCTTTTGGAAATGAAGTCCATAAAACTTCTTGGGACATTGAGAATTTGTTGCCAACCCTTCCAAGCTGCATCAACAATTGTGCTGAGTCCTGGTGGAGCACAGATTTTTAGCCTCAGCTATTTTTTTCTGCTACTACAAGTCTAGTGGGCAAAGCTGGTACAACAGACAAAATGAAAAGACCCTTTGCAGAAGACAAATGATTACTTTATAATTGGAAATACAGGGAGTAAAAACTGTAGTTGAAGATCTGTATTAACTCAGCCACAGATGAAATACAAGCCGTTGACTCTGAAATGATTGTTCACTATCTGAATTTTAAATGTTCTTGTTTGCTTGGGAGGATTTTATGGGAATTTGTAATAGAATTTGAATGGTTGACAATCAAGAAAATGACAATTTTCTTTTACAATTCTTGTATAAGAAGTTGCTTCAATGCATTGAATGCTCTTCTCTACACAGCTTATTTGGTTAGTTTAATCGTAAAGAGGAGTAAATATTTTGGTTGTGCTGGAGCTGTCAAACAGAGATGAAAGATGGAAAAGGCATATTAGGTCACCTTGAGGCCAAATTCACAGGTGCTGGAAGCTGGTATAATTCCACTGATGTCAATTCCCATTCTTTTCACTTGGAACTGCAGATGCTCAGCACCCCTGAAATCCCTGACATTTATTCAGATTGTTCTTTTTATTACAACACAGTTTTTACTGCATAGTCCCCTACATTTTTGCTCATTATTATGGTGATGTATTGACTAATACAAACATTCCTGTACTACTGTATGTTTTCACCTCTAGCATATTTGTCAGATTTAGTCTTTGGCAACTAAATGCAAGTAGAATGATACCTGCATCTTTTATACCAGAAATCCAGGAATCAAACCAGCATAATCTGCTAATGCATTTATAGAGGTGGAAATTACCAACATGGCTTCAAGTCTGGAGTGTTTTGATTGTGAGGGAATGAAGTGAAAATGTGGCACAAAAGAAAAATGCATTGCAGAAACCATCAGTAAGTAATGACTTTTAAAACAAGAACTCCAGTTCTTTTGGATTCATTGCCACTGAGATATACTTCAAAAAATGTTCTAAACAGAAAGTTTAAGTGTTGACAGATATTTATATATTATATATGGAAATGATGATTTAAATATGGTTAATAAATTATAAATTGATTTACCATTTTTTCCAATTGTTCAATTTTTTTCATTTTTCTGAATTGTCATCTAGAGGATTTGTGAAAGGGTGTGAAGTCAAAGCAGCATAGGGAAGTATTAAGCAGTCGGAAAGGGATATTTTAGAAAATGTTAAATGTATTCTAGATAACTAGCAAGTGGGATAGTTTCTGGGTTAGAGTTGCTGCTTAGAATCATAGCACAGCAGTAACTTAGTGAGATGGGGAAATCGCTTACACTTGTATGTACTCTGAGTTCCAAGGAAAAATGTGGTTACTATAGAAACTACCACTTTACACTTATGCAGTCGCTGGAATAGATTAAATTGCTGAAAACCTCAAGGTTTTGTTTGACTCTGTTGAGAACTGCAGCTAAATGTGCTGAAATTACTTAATCAAAGGTATGTTAGTGTGCATATTCTTACATGTTACTTACTGAAACTTTGGCCTGTTACTTTAGGTTTTTTTGTAGCATATACTAATTCAAAATAACTTTGTCATGCTCATTTACTGTTTAGGTGGAACCCATTTGGCTATACGTATTCATAAGGTAGACACTGAATGTGTGAAACATACTGTAGAAAACTTCCTGCCATGAGATACAGCCAAGGGGTTTAGAAAAATCAAAGTATTTCATTACTCTAGGAAGTTTGTTTGGAAACCATCTGAAGATTCTATAAAAAAATTAATCATTATGGCAGCACAGAGCAAGTAATGAGTTTTGGTTTTGGTGGAAATTCACTCTGTGGGCTCAGAGCGGTTGGTCAGCAATTGCAGGTAAAGTCATCTAACACCCATCCATTATTTGAACACAATTTTATGCTGTATAAGTGCTTAAATGCAGTGATTCTGAAGAGTGATGATTTATATCTTCTGATGTGTTTAAACACTTCAAAAGTTTAACTATCTACGATGCAGGGAAATTTTGCTGCAAATATTTTTTGGATGGTGTTCATGCAGCACAAAATACAAAATAAACATAGGGTGCAGCTGTAGAAAACATCATTTTTCTTTGAACAGCTGAGATGCCACAACATCTCATGCTGTGCTAGAAAAACTAGAGATAGTTTTGAATTGTAGGCCTTTTGGGCTTCCCCAGGCTGTGACTTCTGACAGAGAAAGTAGGTATTGTAGTAGACATACCTAGAAGAACATAAAACTGAAATCCTGGGTTTATATGCATTTATGTGTTGTAGTAGGTGTTTTTGTTGTTTTTATTCTAGACCATTTCCTCTGTTCTAGGGAGTTAATATTTCAGCACTATGGCTGCTGTTAATTCTTCCCCTTGCTTAATGAACAATTTTTATTTTCTTCTGTTACCTCTGTTCTGGGCTTGCCCTGCTCAGGCAGGGAGCAAAGCACCTGGCAGGGTCAGGGTTCTTGGTTGCTTTGGTGCTGGTTTTGTTCTAATGCGACGTGGAAAACTCTGCCTACTTTGCATGTTTACTTATTTCTTCCTTTCAGTTAGATTTCCCAAAGTCTTGAGTATGTGGCAGCCCCTCCAGAAAGCAACTGGATATGGTTCTTCTAAAGGTCTGAGTTTTCACCTGACCTCCTAACTGGTCACCTACTACCCTTCCCTTTCTGAATGTAACTCTTTCTTTAGAGCTCATTTTTCATTTTCACATGTTTCCTTGGTAAATTCTGATGGTCTCTGAAGCTTTACTTTGTTCAGCTGTTCTATCTTTATTGTATCATTTTTTAACCAGTGTTTCTTGATGATTTATTTATCTATTTGTTGATTATTTGGTGACGTGACTGTGTGGTACTCTATTTTCTGTTTATTGCTCAAGGTTTTAGACTGAGGTCCATTCTTCCACCCTTCAAGGTAATTTCTGTTTTTCCCTGAGAGAACACAGAAGTCTGGTGCTGAAACATTAGCAAGTCTTTTGTAATGAGTGACAGTTACTTCATTTACTTTCTGTACCTGATACAATAACTCTTACAGCTTATTTGAATATGTCATTTGGTATTTTACATAGAAATGCTGCATCATTTTCTTTGTAACATCCTTACTTGTAGATTTAACAGCACCAAGTTATCTAGCATTGCAGTTATTGGCTCTATGTGTTTACGAAATACATTATCATAAATATTCATGATTTCTTGTGCGTATTTGATATCAGTTTGCAATGTTAATCCTGCCTCAGGACCAACTAATGCCATGACAAGTACAAGGAATGTATTCTTCTCGCCTACTTTGTGAGCTTCATAAATTAAAACCTTTGAAATACACACAATGTAATTTACCTTGCTTTGTCCCTTATGGTATTTGTCTCAATACCTTGTCATTGAGTTTTTGTAAGAGTTACATTTTCTTCCTTGTCAGGTAACCTGGGTTCTGTCTTCTTTGTCGTAAACTGTCACTTTATTCTTTTGTTATCCACTTCATTTTGTCATCTTTGAAAACAAGTTCCTGTGCTGCCACTTCCATGGCAAAACACATCCTTGTGCTGTGTTGGAGACGGTTAGACTCAGAGTGATTCTTTGAAGGTGGGACACTGTTCTTGTTTAGAGTGCTAGGGAAATTAAAAGAAGAGAAAAATGGCTGCTAGACAGAAGGAGGCTATCTTCAACCCTTTTCACTGTAAATCCAGCTGAAAGCAAAGCATGTATAAAACTGCAGCACACTGTGGGGAAACTGTTCCATGTATGTTTCATTCACTTGGGTTATTTGTTATTTTTCTCCCCAAGCTTCTCAGTCTTAGTCAATATTAAAATCTGAGTTTGGCTATACTAATACTGTTATATATTCATGTGAAAATGTGTGACATCCAGCTTAGTTTTCTGGGGATGACTTTCTGAGCAGACACAGGGATGCAGTTGAGAATTACAATTAGCTGAACATTTCTGCTCAGTTTTCTTGATTATAGCCATCAAACATATTTTTATCTGTATTTCCATTAATTCACTTTTTGCTCAGTTCCCATAACCAGATAGTTTTGAAATTAAGGATAAGTTTTAATGCATAAAATACTTTAAGAAAAATGCCTACTTACTACTTTTATATTGATGCTAAATTCTCAATATCAAATGAGACTGTTTTACCACTAAGAAGTCCGATAATTTTGTATATCCCAGTTTTCATTCAATATTAGCAAGATTCATACTTGTGAGGACCTGTCAGTTTTTTGACAATTTTCTTTGCTAGTTTTTTAGTTACAGTAAAAACTTAGCTCATTGTTTATCCTGCAAAACTCATTTTGCTCCCTCTTATTGCTAAAATTATGCCCAAGTTTTGTTTGCTACCAGTTTTTCACTTCTAAATACTTCTATAGAGGCAAAAGTTGAGAAAACAATTACACATTCCAAGTGACTTTTAGAAAGAGTTGGGGTTGTAAACAGGGCAAACTGTGTTTTGGTACACAGGGGGATGAGGACTGGGGCTGTTGCAAGGTGTCCTCTGTGAGAACAGCCCCTGGCTGTCCCTACGTTGTGCAGAGTCAGTTTCAGCTGGCTCTGAAATGAACCCACCACTGCGCAAAGCTGATTACAGCAGCCACACTTGTGCTGTCTCTCTATAAGAGTACTTAAGAGAGAGTAAAAAATGCTGCACAGCAGCTGTGAGAAAGAGGACTGAGACATGAGAAAAAATGTTGAAACAACCCCACAGACACCAAGGTCAGTGTAGGAAGGGGAGGAGGTGATAACAGGTGCCAGAGCAGAGATTCCCATGCATCCCAAGTAGCAGAACATGGTAATGCAGGTTAACCCCCTGCAGCCCATGGAAGACATGGGTGGAGCAGATATGCTGGAGGAAGTTGTTATATCATAAAGGAAGCTGCAGCTCAGGTGTAGCCCACACTGAAGCAGATTTGGTGGCAGGAACTGTGGCCTGTAGAGAACCCACACTGGAGCAGCCTGTTCCTGAAGGGTTGTACTCTGTGCAAAGAATCCGTGTTGGAGCACTTCATGAACAGCTTCCATCCATAGGAAGGACCCACAGGGCGGCAGTTTGGGAAGGGCTGTATCCGGTGGGAAGGACCCCATGTCGGAACTGGAGAACAGTGGAGGAGCAGAGATGAAGTGTTATTATGGATTGACCACAGCCCCCATTCATCATCCCACTGTGCCACTCAGAGCAGGGAGAAAGTTGAAGAGCAAGGAATGAAGGAGGGAAGTTGAGTTGGGAAGAAGGGGGTGTGAGGGCAAGGCATATTTAGTTTGGTCTTTTTCTCACTGTTCTAGTCTATTTTTAACTGGCAGTACATTAGATCAACTTTTTCCAGCTAGAGTCTGTTTTGCCCATGGCAGTTTCTTGTCCTTATTAAGCCGTGAGCATTTCCATCTTATTTTATCTGCTTGTTTTGCTTAGGAGGGGAAATGGAGAGTGGTGTGGTGGGCATCTGGCAGTCAACCAAGGTTAACCGCCTGGACATCATTTCCTTGCAGTGTTGCAAGAAGTAGAAGCTGTCTTTGGTTGATAGATTCCTCGTATGTAGAAACATAGTTGTGTTTTCTATAATTCCAGTGTTTATTGCTGTGTCATTTGCAATGCCCTGTGATAAGGTGACTGCAGAATCTACACGTAGAGCTTTCCTAATCCAGTTTTCAGTAAATCGGGGAACTGATACTAAATGAAGCACATGTAACTGAAAAGGCAGGGCACTCTGATTTACTCAAAATGAATTTTGAGGGACACACAAAGGGAGTACCTTCCTTACACATTCTAGACAGAATTTTTTACCACAGAACATGTAAGTGGAAAATTATAATGCTTTTATAGGGATGTCCACTTAATCTATTTTTTCCTAGCTAATCATTCATTATTTTATCTCTTACTGATCTGTTTATCAACAAATTACAATCTTTTCTTCCACTGATATTCTAGATACTAAAGTGTAACATTGCAAAATCACCAAGGGCAAGTAAAATTAGCACAAGGTATGTGAGGCTAAGAAAAAAGGAGAAGGGAAGGAAAAATGAAAGTACAATGGAGTGAAGTGAGAAGAAAAAGAACAAAGATAAGTACTTAAATATGAAAAGGACAGGGAGTGAGAAGAAAGGAAAGAAAAATATTCTGAAATAATAAAAAGTAGTTATTCACTAACGAAACAGGTGTATCTCTAAGTGTACATGCAGCTATGTTTCTAGAGGACTCCTGAAACACCTGTCAGCTAATTTTTTAGAGAAAACTGTAGCAATAAACTTCAACCATCAACAAAGGTCCTACCCATATGCCACAAATGAATGTTTTCTCTGCAGTTTGTGGCTTCTTGGTACCTGTGGTAGATTAGATCTCACTTAAAATCAGCTGGGTTACTCAAACTGCACAGGAGCTGTTGAAGAGTCATTCAGACTGTACAGAAAAAAAATGGGCAGAGAAATAGGGTGGTTTCTGCTGTGGAAGGGATTACAGGAAGGCAAACATCTGTAGTGAACTTGACTGAGGAAAACCTTCAGCACTGAGTGCCAAGATCTATGTGAAGGATCTCAGTAAAATTTAAAAACCCATTCATTCAGAGTAAAGGACTAGAGAGGTATTACAAAGCAATAGCAAAGTGCATATGCTACTTGGTAAAAAGCTCTTAGAAACTGCATGGAGACCAAGTATGTGACACAGTTTAGGATTGCTTTTTAGAATAGCATCCCAACTTTTTGGTGTAGGACTTAATCCACATCTTGTGGACAAGCTCCTACTATTCTTTCCTAATTCCGTGTCATCTCTTGTAGCCCCATTGTATCTTCCCATTGTTTTGTAGTTTTAAACAAAGATGAACACCTGTTCTGTCAGTGCTAATGTCTGTGAGCTCACACTGTGCTTTTATCATCTCTGACTAGGAAAATCATTCAGGCTGCAGTTTTTCCTTCACATTTATGCTATTGGAAAGACTAAATACTTCATCTCACACTCAGGGACGGAACTTGAAAATGCTGCACTGTCTTGCTGACAGCATTGCTGTCCTAGAATCATTTAGCATCATTATAAGTATCAGCGTGAATATACAGAAATTGCTTCAACTGACCATGCTTTTTGAGTAGGAGGAAATCGCAGGTTTTCACATTCAGAGGTGCCAACCTACTCCTGTGTCAGTAGTGATTTTCCTTCTATCTTTCACAGGAATACCTAGTAATGAAAACTGTGAGTTCAATACTGATTGATCTGCCAGGCCTTCCTTCACAGAACTCCTGCATGATCCCTCCACCTGTATGCAAAATGATATTTGAGCAACCGCTTTCCACTTATTTTGAGTTTTTTCGATGTGTACAGATTAGATGAGTATTAGGATGTTCTAATTAATTGTGCAGGGAGATAGTGGAGACTAGTTATTTACATAACTCAGACTCCTAAGTAGATAGACATCTCCTTCCCCATTTCTGTGTAAGTTCAGTACCTGTCCCTTGCATTCCTTGTTCCATTCCCATTTCCTTCAAAAACTTATTGCAAAAGTTTTTCCCCCTCAAACTGAATGAGAAACTTTGAAAGTAGCCAGTTTCCCTTACTGAAGCCACTAAAATGATATACATTGGATCTAAATCATCCCTGGCATACTTCTGTTGCCGTTAACTGGGACATGTGTGCAAGTTGTTGAGGTGTAAACAACAGGTTTGTTCAGTTCATAATGTGTAATAGTTTCAGCTTGGAATGTTAATATTTTGGTTCTGTATGGTTTTTACAATGGAAGGCATTTCAGTAAAGCCCTTCATAGGCAAAATACTACAACAGGTATTTGCAGTTAGATAATATATGATATGTAATAATGCATTTCAAAGTAGAAGAGAAAGAAAATAGTAAAAAAGAAAATTGAAAAACGCGAAAAAGAAAAAAGGTAAAAGGTAAAAAAAGTAAAAAAGAAAATTAAAAAAGGTTCATCTTTTGGCAGGAGTAAATGTTTGCTTTCTCAATATCACTTTCTGTGGATTGCTTTTAGATCTTTTTCTTAATTTTCTTATTTTTAGAAGCTAGGCCAGTTCTATTGTATTAATACCACATTCTACGGTATTCTCTAGGTATTTCTTGGCAAAAATGCTGTCTGTTATAGACAACAAGTACACATAAGATTGTAAAACCTCAAAAAACTAAAACAAATTTCACCAAAGACATTATTCGCATGGAAAGTATTTTTGGTGAGATTTTTAGGTCAGTGTTACAACTTGTTTTATTTTAGAGCTTTTCAAGTAGGTGCTGCAAGGATTATTTTATAATGCAAACATTTCCCCCTCTTTTCCCAAACTGATTTTATTCAAGTTTTATTCTGTATTTCAGGATTGTACAGAAATCATGGATGCAGTCCTGGTCTGATTGAGTCATATCATTGATTAGTTTTAGTGGGATAAGGGTTAAGTATCAAGGTTTCTTACTATATTTAAACTTCTGAAAACTATGTGTAAACAAAAACCCAGAGTTTTTGATTGAATGATCCAAACAGCTTAATGTGATTTTCACTTGCATACATGAAAAGCGAGTCATAAAATTACAGGAGGGAATGCTGGAGAGAAAAATAAGGAAAGTTATGTTTGACAGTAAATGAAATTAGTCGGAGTATTGTGATTCCAGAAGAAACAAAATGATGTCATAATTAGATCTAGCCAAAACATTTTAGGAGAATGGCTTTTAAACCCACAAAACATATTGATTTATTATCTTAATGCATTTGATAAATAGCTTCAGAAAAGATAAAAGCAAACAACATGATTCAACAAAACAAACATATTTTATTCCCTCTCTCAAAATAAGAAAAATGCGATATTTAGCTTTACACTAAACGAAATTTTGAGATTAAACTCCCTCAATAAAAAAACCCACCCCAAACAAAGCATTCTATTTTAATTGACTGAAATGTTTAGGCTAAGCAAATGCCAACACAGGAAGGCAGACTAAAAAGATATGAATTCATTATAAAGAACTGTAGTCATATCCAGAGGTGGGATGTGGTAATTTGTGACATTTATTCTTTTACTTCTTCCTAGTCATTGATGCCTCTGGGTTTACACTGAAAATAGTGCAAGAAGAGTCTATCAATATGGGTAAGTAAGGGAAAAAACTCAATTTGTCATAGGTCAAATGTGTAGGGCCAATATTGTGAAGATAGAGTTTTTTTCTTAAAAATATTTCAGGGCATGGTCAGACCTATGCAGATCAGAGTTCATATGATAAGATTAATGCTAAACTGCATGCTATCCAAAGTATATTTTTACATAAACTTATTTTCATGCAAATTTAAACTGTTATTGGAAATTTAAGCCCTTTGTCTATATGAAAGCTCGTAGTTTATAGAAATGGTTCTGAAAGTCGTGATTACATGTTACTAGGATGTGAAGCACTGACAATATAGTCAGAAAGGTTTTCGCTACCTAAAGCAAGTTATTACTTTTAGAAGATGTATCATGGTCCTATAGATCTTGGAATTATAAGAACACAAATAAAAAAAGTGGATGGCTAACAGATCTTTGTTTGTTTGTTTAGAAAAAAAAAACAACTAAAAATGTTATTCAACTGGACTCAAATTTATTACTGCTCTGATTTAGCTATTAAAAAACCCACTTATCCACAACACAAGGTGATACAGTAATGCATTTATAATATTCTGTGCAATCATTATGCTACCAAGTTTTGAATGTTGATGGAGTTAACACTTGTTTGCTCAATACAATGTACGTGCTCTAGTTATGTATAGTGATTCTGTTGTTGTATTTTCAAATGCTACTTGTTTATAATAAAAAAGGTTTTCCTGTTTATGTGCATTTCCTGGCAACTGCTGGGTTGGGGTTTTTTTTGTTTTTGTTTCGCTTGTTTGCTTACTGAGAATTGATTTACTCAAAAGCTGTTATCTAAGTCCATGCCTTGACCAGTTTGACTGATCCAAGTAGATCTGGTTGTTCCACATGTCACTTTAATCCCTGATGAGGAAAATTTGCTTGACCAAAGAAGATAGTAGAAAAACATTTCAGTAACTTAAAGATGCTAAGTGAACAACAAAAAAGCAAATGCAATTCAGTATTAATAAATATATATTGAAGTTAAAATTAAACCTACTGGTGCACTTTACAGCATTCTAAGTCAAGAGTGTTGCATGAAGAAAGGAAGAAAAATAATTATAAGCAGTTCAATGCACAGCTGCAGTCAGGGAAGTTAACACGGTATTGGGACACATATGAAGTAGGGTGAAGAATCATAAGAGATTATTACAATACTTTTGTGCGTCAGTAGTAGGAGTTCTTGTATAGTACTGTGTGCAGGGATTTCCACCACTTCTCAGAGAGATATTAACCATCTATAAGGTGATTCAGAGAAAGACAAGAACAATTATAGAGAATCTGGAACACCTTTCATGAAAGAAAATTGTGAGAGATTTCCTTGGAAAGGAGATGAGTAAGTGGAAACACAGCAAAAGTATACAAAATACTGAATACTGTAGAAAGATTAAGAACAAACTTTCCTCCTCTTTTATAATACAAGACAAAAAAGGCATTAATGAGAACATTTATTTACTTATATTTAGAATAATAGAGTTGTCTATCCAAGACAGGATGTAGGCTTCCGTACATAATTATGCAATAAATGTCTTCATTTAAAATCTAAGCAACATTAGGGTAACCTATTCCACAAGGACTCAGACCTGCAGAGACAGAGATCTACATGCTATACAGAAAACAGTTCAGGGACATATGTAATAAAGATAGTAAACTGAAAGCTGGTATATTTTCCCCCATGCATAAAGTAATTAAATGGGAGCACCACAGTACAACAGAAAGTGATAGGACCAAACATTTAGCAAAACTGAAAAGAGATTGCATGTTTATAATTTTAATTGTGCTATACAAAGTCATTACAATTAATTATAAGAACTTAGTAAACCATACTGTGTCTCATTTCAGAGCTTAAACTTATTTCTAATGATATGAGACCAAGATGAAACTTTGTGTAGATTGGTGTAGATAATTTTCAGTCTGGAATGATTTTAGACTTTCCTGTGAAACGATTGCATTGGATGCTCTAAGAGATCATTAAGATTTGATGGACCTTAGTATGACCTAATATTTTGATTCTTATGTTTCTGTATTAGTAAATATGTTGCATCTAGCTCTAGTAAAGCAGAGTTGTTATGTAAGAAGATGCTGAGAGGCATAGAGTGTTAAGCTTGCATCATTAGAGAGCAAAATTGCTTCAAACAGTCATTCCTAATGTTAAGGAATTTTAGCCAATGCACAGTTGGCTTGTGTATGGGGATATGAGTTGCGTTGCTTAGAGAGACATGGTAGTTACAGGGCTTAAAATGCTATTCAACATATCTTAACTGACTATAAAAAATGTTTTAGACAGAACCAGTTTTTACTGAACATCCATTTCAGTAAAAAATAAAGTGAATTTTTGCTTTGGTCCCTATTTTTGTTTTTAGTTTTAAAGTACCTTGACAAGTGTATGCAAAAATATGTAGGGTCAGACCCTGGTGTTCATTATAGACAATTCCCCTGTCAAAGAAGTGGGGCAAATGTATATGAGACACTTTAGAGGTGCTTTAATACTATAGTATAGCTTGCAGTACTGTGAATGAGAAACTCTTGGCTGCTGAAAAACAAATTTGAACTGTGTGGAAAGCTGTAAAGGTGTTTCTTAAGAAATACAACATATAATTTGTTTTGGTTTTTCCATACATAACCTATTAAAATCTCACACTAAACATCTTCTTGCTGAAAGTATGGATGTGGACAAATTAATGCTGGGTAAGCTGGTGTGTGAACTTAGAATACATTAAAGCTTGCACACTAGATATCCATTTATCTATCCTACTGTACACGCACAGAGGTACTTTGTTTTTATCAAGATTGTCACAAATTCAGAAGCTGTGTGCTCAGATATATACCACAAATAATTCCACTGAAATTTTTTCAATAAGTTTTTTGCATGTTCATTGATTTAGTTTGGGATCTTTGGGAATAGACAATATATCTTGAAAAACAAATGCAGAACATAGTAGACCTATTTTAACTTTCAGTCTATAGGGAAAATACTCTGGGTTCAGGAAGATTATTCATGACACCAAGATTATTCCAATTGCTCTGGTACACAGGGTAAAATGAACCAAAAAGATAGATGCTGTTTTAAGGAAAACAGGGTGCAATTTCATCAATATTTCTGAGAACACTGGAAGATGCAAAGCTGTGAATAAGAAACTTAGCTTCCCAGTTGGCAGCTTATTGATTAAAAGAGCAGTTCACTAATGAGATAACTAGAAGAAGCCAAAGCCGAGAAAGCTTGCACAACCAGATATGCTGACATTGTTTAACAATGAGCATGTTTGCACAGGAACACTGGAACTTTGCTGGTTGAGGGAAAATGGCTTTATCTTCACTTGATTTATTTTTTTAGCCCCCTGTAATATATTATTTAGCCTTATAACTAACACAGTATTTAGGCAGAGTCTTTAATCAGACCTAATTGCACTGTCTCAACAGAATTCTGAAGAGTAGCTGTGTTTCAAAGAATTTGTATGCTACATCTGCAGGTAGCCGACTATATTTTTCTAGGCAAGGGGAGCATAGGATACTGCATAATTTGTGAACAGTTAATTTCTATAGCAATATGGAGAAATTTGACTTGTGAGTGTACTAAGGCTACTCATACAATCAGTTTTGCTCTGTACTGTCTTTGGTTAGCTAGGGGACTCTATCTCACCTTGACAAATGTTCTTTGCTCGATTGCTATGACTTTGTTGAGTCTCATGTGGACTATGACAACTTGAACAGAAAGCTTTGGGAAGCCTGTGAGCTTACAGGGCTCTTTAAATTTGCAAGTTTTCTCAAATGACTCTGTTTTCTTCTCTCTGTCTAGATTTCCCATTAAACATTGACAAAAAGATACTTTAGGCTTGCACACAGACAAATATATTCCCAAGTCTGTGCTGTAGCTCTGTTCTCTTGATTGTCCAAATTGTGAAATAGGGAGCAAGTGGCTGGGGCTCTTGTGTGCCTGGATGTGACCAGAATGTGTCAGGACCAGGAGCTAGGAAATGCTACTGGGTGCTGCAGTTTAGGCATAGTCCATCCCAATCACCTGAAGCTCCAGGATAAACATGCTCTGACATAATAAAACTCTCCATGATAGTGTAAGGCTTATGTGTTCAGAAACTTAAGCTTATAACTATGGGATGATTTTCCTGTATGGATTGCAAAATGATCCATCACCTCTGAGCTGGGATGCAGCTGGACAACAATGATAGAACTGTGCAGCTGTGCTGGCTCTCTGTTGTGAAATTATACAAAGTGCATGCTTTATTGATCAATTCATGTTTGCTCTAGGTGGACCATATATTTCTGTGGATTTTCCTCCCTAAAATAATTAGATAGCAATATGCTTATATTTATATATGAAAAGTAGCTTAACAATTGTATTAATTTAGTGCTCATGTACATTGCCTCCTCTGATAAGAAAGCAGATGCTAGTCAGGTCACTTAATGCACTGAATTGAAGAGCATGATAAAAAATCTAAGCAGAATTTCCCTATGACTAACATGGAACAGAGTAATGGGTGTAGCATTTATGTCCAAGGGTTTTAAGTGACAAAGATAAAATGCTCCATTTTCATTTTCTGTGAAAGAAAAATAACATTTTCGTTTCCTTCTCACACATCAGCATTGCATTCTATGATAAATACTACAATGGGAAGATAATTATTCTAAGGGGTTTGTTTTAAAAAGGCTGTTGGGGGTAGAGGAAGGAGGATTTCTTCATAGTCATTTGAGAGATGAGTTATGCAACAAAAAGGTAGAAATTTTTATTGTTGATTTCAGTGTGCTCATGACCTGGGATTAATGTTCTTTGTGCTTGCTGATGTAGACAAACACGCAGTAGTTCTAAATTTATACCGCATGTACTGGAATCAAGCTCGTCTTTTCATTTAAATGCCGTTATGAACAAGAGGAATTTTTTATGTCTAATGACTCCTAAAATGGCACACACTGATGGGAGAGACTAGAAAAATAACAAGATAAATAAAGAAGATACTTAGCTACAGTCTATAGCAACCATAAACATCAATTCTGTTGTTTGAGATCAAGCAGAGTTAACTTTTGTGAGTTAGATATGGGGGATTTGTTTTAATGACTCTATATGTGTAGAAATAGACATAAATAGATTTGGGTATGTGACATTCACTAGGCACTTTGACTATTTCTTTTGCTGAGAGAGATTACAGAGCCTGCACTCAGAAAATTAAAAGGGACTGTTTGCAGAAATGTGTAAAAACTGGCAGAAACTGGTATGCTACAAAGCTGTGATGATAATACTCTCAAAATCGGCACTAGTGGGGACACAGAGCTAATTTCCATAACCACTGCATCATCTTATGCCTCTAACAGGAACAGTTGTGGAATACAAAGTGGAGGTTTCTTATTAAGTGTTTTGGTGGCAAGAAGACAGTATTAGGTGTGAAAAGGAAGCCTCTGGAAAGTAGCTTAAGGTATAGTACTTCCTTCTCATTTTAGTAATTTGAATAACGAGAAAAACCCATAACCAGCTGAAAACTCAACCTTTGGCCACAAGTACTGTCTTTGAAAATGGCATGAAAGCATAGATAATCACATAAATTTATATGGAGTTTCTCAGAGCGTGGTGCTTCTTTGTCATCATGTAAAGGAAATCCTTTGGAACTCTTATAAGGAAAATATTCCAAATGCCTGTTTCATATTAATAAGGCAGAAGACAGAAATGTGTCTCCTAAGTTCTGTTTTAATCCTCAGAATATAAAACCAGTTTACCTAAGTTTAAATCTGGAAGAACTGACCTCCATTGAAATGCATATTATATAGATGGCCACCCCACCATTCTTGCCATGCATCTGTGAAATTGATGTAATGACAAAATCAACAGGCAAGGATCTGTGAAATGCAGAAAGAAAAATCTAGAGGATACAGATGCTGTGTAGCCACCTAACTTTTGTAGTTCATGTTAAAAATCCTATTCTGACTTTTATTTGAAGTATGACACATAATCAGCTGCTTACATAACCAGTACCTATCCCTTTTGCTTCCTTTCTCAAATGAGAAAAAAGGGGTTATAATGACAATGGGTTATGAGAGCTCTAAGGTCATATGACCTTTATTTTGCCAAGGAGAGGAGAGTCTGGAACTCATATCCTGGGTGACTGTCTTTGCATGCTCATTTGGCTGCCTTTTAAAGCAGCTGTTGGCATGGCAAGGTGTGCTTCCTTCTTATTTTTCAGTCCAGGACTGGATGATCTTTCACATACACTCCAGAGGGAGCTCTGAACAAGTTGCTGGTTTTCAATAGATGTAGATACATTGCATGTATCCACTAAAAGAAATACTGCTGTTGTTTAATTGGCCTGAGTGGACTGTTTTATACAAGTTATGATTACAAAGGAATTTGAAGTTGTTAAATGGGAAGTGGATATAAAAATATGAGGTGTGTTTTCATTAAATGTTAGGTTCTTCAGTTGCTGTAAACTGCATCCAACTATTAAAAAAATATGTCTTGCACTGGCTTAAGACAATAGAATAATGACTGAAATATTATTTCTTTATAACACAAGAAGCTGTGAAGTCCATTATAGTTCAGTTACATTTGTATTAGGACATAAGTTAAAGAAAAGTGAATTTTGACAATGGTATGATCAATGCTGAGTTAGTGTCTTTGCAGCAAGAATTTCAGAGGGATTACTTCAAATTAACATTAGTCTTGCCCAGTGGACTGAAAGTCCATTTGTGTTTGGAGTGTGTGAGATGAGTTGCCAGAGTACTTCTCCCAGAGTCATCCAGAAGACATACAGATTGTATACTGCAAGGTTCCTCTGTGATTTGAGCCAAAGGGCAGTACTTAGTCCTTTCAAAGCATGACTCCTAAATTAAAGCACTAATGTAGTTGCATCCCTATTGCCCCCCGTCAATACAGTAACTCTAATCAGCCCAACATTAAAAAAATACATGTGATTAAGCCTTGTTTAGGCACATCTCAGCTTACTTCAATTGATCTTATTTGGTACCAAGGCAGAGAAACTTCCTCACACAAGCACACCAGAACCCTTTGCACTTAGGGAATCTGGCTCTACTGAAGTCAGTATCACTGTACCTTTAGAGTTGGTACTAAAGAGAAGTGTCTCAATACCTGTACGAACTGCAATGGAACCTCTACAGAGGTAGAATGACTTCACGGGTGTAGGAATGAGGAGTATTTGATTTACTCCATAAAATTAAAAATGACACAGTTGTTTCTGTGCCTTTGTAAATTAGTGCCTAACACCAGAACTGGATATTGTGTCTCTGTGACTGCTGCTGAAATAAGCTGTAGAATAGAATTTATACGCTGCACCACATGAAACAAAAACTCCTAAGGATTCTAAAAACTAGCTGTGAGATAAGCTCTCTAGGGAGCAAATAATCACCTCATTGACAGCACTGAGCTGCATTAATATGCACCAAAAGTGATGCTAGCAGTTTCTGGAGAGCAAATTATGATATTTCTTTTTCTCACATTCTGCAGGAGTCCCTTCATTGACAAATAAAGTGGACCTTTTTAAGCTGAGACGTACCTCTTTGAACTGAAGTAACTGTAGCATCATCTGCACGTATTTCAATTTCCTCATTAGGAATATAAAATATAGAGTTGCAATTTTTTTTAATACTTTTTATCCTCTTATGAAAAGAACTAAAATGATTATTTCTTCTAGCTTTATTTTAGGGGGACAGAATATAGTGATAGGCTTAGGTTTAACTTGTTAGTAGGTTTTAAAATAAACACCTTATCGTGAAGGTATACATATATTTATATATACATATATATAAAATAAATTTCTCATTGTTTGAGGTTTTATTTTGGAAGATTTTTCATCACCTTTGCTTTTTTATAGAAGGAAACATTAATCTTCATTGGGAAACCATACATATTCCAGGTGTGCAAACAGAGTGGCTGCTATTTTTTAGGGTATATTTTAAAGACAACTTCAAGGTGGAATGCACAGAAAACAAGCTGTGCTATAGTGGTGTGGTTTGATGCTCACATGTCCTGAGCTCGTATTTACCGCTACTTCCTTCCTGCCAGCCGCTTTTACATCACTGATGTGGTTCCCTTAGTGTTTTGCCTTGTTTCCATTGGCTCTTGACATGACTTTACGATGAGATGGAACCTAAAGGAAGATCAGAAGTACATTGCTCTAGGTGTTGCTGTGTGGAGTCAAAGCACAAAAATGGGGGGCTAGATACAGAAGTATCTAAAAGGCTTAGAAAGCCCTATTTTGTTATATATTTTGGAGAGAACAGGCATACTGAGAATAAAGCCATTTGTAAGAGGGAAAAGTTGTAAATAAGGCAATATGTGGCTTTTGTCAAGTGCCTGTACTCTAGTATGCAGAGCTTGGTTAACAAGAAAGATCTGGAAGTCTTTGCACTTCCATAGGCCTGTATATATCAAAATCACAAAGGTCGGGTGCAATACTACGCACAATTTAGAGACTTCCATGAGTGTTTGCAGCCTGTCTAGGAAAACTAGGACAAGACGAGGAAAGCTGTGGTGGAGTCCTCTCCCATGAAATTGGAAATATGTTTGTCTGATGATTGATATTGGTGATATCATGCTGGGGGTATGCTACAGGCCACCTAACCAAAAGGAGATGAGGATAGCCAAAAGTAACTAACAGGAGGTTGCTGCCTGTACATCCTTAACTTTTTGTGGGTTTTTAACAGTCCAGACATATTCTGGAAGGGCAGCAATATGCAGTCGATTCAAGAAGTTGCTGCATTGCATATTGGCTACTTCTCAGTGCAGATACTGGAGGGGTCAAACAGTGTAGTGGTGTTCACAGATGTCTGAGGTCAGAGTCTGTAGGAAAGTTAGAAAGATGCAGAGCAGAATTGGGACTCTGGCCTTCAGGAAACCAGATTTCAGTCTGTTCTGGCAATTTCTTTGCCCAAGTTTCAAAATGTTAGGCAGAATTCCCACTGGACACTGCCATGAGGGAAAGAAAATGCATAAGCAAAATAGTTGTTTTTCAAAGAAAACTGAGAGTTCAAAAATTAACTCTCTTCCATTTGCACAGAAAGATGAGAAATTTTGGCAGAAGAGTCATTTGGCTAGGCAGGGTGCTTCTGGATGAAATGAAACACAAGAACACACAAGAAGTGAAAACTAGGCAGCAAAAGAGGAATACAAAGAGAACTGCTTGAGCATTTGGAGCAAAATCAGAAAGACCAAAGCCCAACTGCAGATAAAAGTACTGAGGCACATAAGGGGTAACGGGAGAATATGCTAGAATCAGTGGGATGCTCAGGGGTGCTGTGGGTCCATCAATGAGTGTAGGAGAAACAGATGGTTCAGAAAAGGCTGAATGACTCCATGTCTTTTTTTGCCTCTGTCTTCACAAGCAAAATTTTCAGTACCAGAAAAACTGGGGGTGGGGAGTATAACAGAGTAGAGGAGCAACAGGTTAGGAACTGTTTAGAGAAACTGAATGCATTCAAAACCTTGGACCTTATTAGATTTACCTGAGGGCGCTGAAAGGTTGGCTGAGGTGATGCAATTAGGTAAGGTTGCCGAATTTAGTTCTGCTAATGATTTTCTGGCTTGTAAAGCTGTTGCCAGGAATGCTTGGATTGAAACTTACAGCCAAGGACAAGGCTGATAGTCCACATGGGAATAAACGGCCAATGACAAAATATTAGGCAAGCTGTGTAACTTAGGTGAGGGGTTTCCAGGGAAGAAATAATTGCATATTGCAGAATGTGAGATATAAGTGCATCCTGAGAAGCCATATATACTGCCATTAAAAGAAAAAAAGTGTTGTTTATTTATGCCTAACCTATTAAATTTAAAGGATGTGCTTTGTGCTGAGTATTCTCATGAGCCCAGCAGTTAAATGCTTTCTTAGTAACTATGGCTCCATGAATAAAGTGTTAGAAATTTCTATTTTGGCCTTTCTGTAAGCCAGCGAAAACACTTGCTGTCAGACAGCAACTAAATACTCGGAAGAGATTATTATTATTTTCTTTACAAAAAAGCATTTTTTTCCTGAAATCATCAATGAAACTTGGTCTAGAAATCTATCCAGTCTGGACTTGACCCTAAAGTACTTTTGACTTTTGCCTTCATGTTGGTGTCTTTGAGTTATTTTTGAAAATTTAGACTGTAGTGCTAATGCAGCCATCAACTTCAATGGTGCAGGGTACACATCTTGTTTGCTTTCTGGATTATTGGATTCTGCCTGACATATATCTTATCAGGAGCGCTGAAATGCCACCAACTGTGTATTCATGATTTTAACTGAATGACCTGCTATCAGCTATTTGACTTGACCATGTCCCTATTACTCTTTCATAGATACTGATCTAACTTAGTGCTAATGGATTTTGATTGTGCAAACACCTGAGGATTCTCAGATTTGGACTAGAATAAGAAGATTTATGCATGAAGAAAAATATCTGCTGTTCACTATTTGTTGAATCAGCCAGACAATATAAGAAACAAAAAGAAAGTGGACTAGTTGACCAATTACACACTGCAAATAGAGTGAAATTGAATTTCCTTTATTGAAAAAGAAAAAATGTAATTAAAATTTTTAGAAACATGAAAGAAGTATTTGCCAAAAAGGCCACATTTACTGGCTTTGATTGTTAGGTTCTTTTTGCTAGATTTTGGTTGGAGAGGAATATTAATATATTGTCCTCTAAGTACTAGGCTTGTATCTCAATAATAAAGAATATATAAGTTTGCTTTTAGGAGTACAGAACATATTCCCTATCAGATAATAATTTTACTGTGGGTCAAATTGAATTTCAAACTCCTGGTGCAAGTTTCTGAAACAAACATCTCTCTTTTTCTAATTTTTCTACATATTTTTCTGAAATGTCATCCATGCTGGTCTTGGACATGGCAATGCCTGTAGTGATTTCCCTATTTTGTAGTGGAGGGAACAAAGGGAGAAAAACCAGGTTTATTAGAGAGTAAGAGGTAGAAGCAGAATAGCAAAGCAGAGAGAAAATTTTCTGAAGGAAAGTCCCAGTGTCTAAAAATGTAAAGCATCATTGAGGTGATAGGTGCCATTCTCCTTTCTGCCCTTTTCTCACTCTTTCCTTCTCATTTCAATGTATCCTTCACATTCCCATCTATTCTTGTGTCAACCCCTTTGCTTCCAGCTATGTGCCTTCACTTGCTTCTTGGAGGGCACCATACAAAGAGCAGACTCTATTATAGTTTATATGTACTTAGCACTCATTTTCCACCTAAACTTCCACAGGGCTCAGCAATTAAATCAATATTCTAGTAGACACAAGAAAAGGTGTATCTAGTTATAAAAACATGGAGGAATCTGGGTTACAACCTAATAACTAGTACTTCCCCTCCAGGCTTGAGATACAAATACATATAGCGTCTCTTCTAAGACAGTTCCACGACCATTAGGAAACCCTACCCTGCTCTCAAGGTTGTGTTGGTACTTCTGTTTTTGCAGCTGCTTAGTGAACCTAGGTAGGGCACTGACCCACCTAGCAAGCAGGCCAAAATCTGTGTACTTAAAGCTTCCCCTTCTGCCTCAAGTATAGCTCTACAGATCCATAGTCCAGTGAAGAAGAAGAAATACAGGAGTGAGAACCTGGTGGTATGGGGGAGGGAATTCTAGTTTCACTTTAACATCCAGCTACAACCTCTGCCCTTCTGGATCTAGTTTTTATCTGTTTGCTCCATTTTAGCTATATTATAAATCTATGGCTACTGGCAGCACCCCAACGCTAATATGGTGCAATTAAATATTTCTAATTAATCAGTATCTAAAAATAACTAGAACAGTCAAAAAAACCCAACATACAAGTGACTGTTCCTAAACAGATTAATTGAATATCTTGGTGAACTCTTGACACCTGTGCAGATATTTTGTGCAGCTCCCAGGACCTTTTAACTACTTTGTGAAATACATGTAGGTCCTCCTGTCTGCTGTGTTTGCTCAGTAGCTTGATAATACTTGCTGGTATATTTTTCAGCATCTTGATAGCTGTTAGTTATCATCTCTTTTATTAAATTTGTCATAAGTGCAATTAATGGCTCACTGACTCTTGGCATGGAGTATACATTATGCTTTTAGATTATCTTTTCTTGCCTTCCTAGAGAACTGAAGTCATAGCTTCTTAGTGATACAAAATGCTTCCTGAGTTTTATCCATCATAAACAGAGCATTAGTTAGCATTAGTCTGTAACTAGGGTCAGATAACAGATTTATTAACTTGCAGACACCTGACTGAGTAAAATGACTGGATTGTAGAAATTTGATCACTCAGCTTATTATTTTGAGGCACTAATGGTATGTTTTAACTTCAAGTATCAAGGACAAAATCAGTAGATTTTTTGGTGCCATTTTCTCCTTTTTCTTTTCCACTTCTTCTTTTTTATAGTAAAATGATCTTGCTTTCTTAGACAAAGCATGAAATGAAGTCACAGCATCTCATTTGACTGGGATGAAAATTAAATAGAAGGATCTGCCTGATCACATACATATCTACACAATTACGGTATTTTACACTCTCTTTAGTGTCTTAAGTTTTTAGAGCAAATGAGGCAAGATAGATTTTTGTTTCTTTGAAGGTGAAAAGGAGGCACAATATTGAGAGGGATATTGAAGAATCAAATAAATTAATAAAATTAGGAGGAATGAGTGGAAAAAAATACTGAGGAAAAAGTGAGAAAGAAGAAACAGAGACAACAACTGACAATTAAAGGAAAATCACTTCAGGAATGCAGTTACTACTTCTGAGTTCAAAAATTGAACCGCAAAAGGAAAGTATTGCACTAGTAGGAAATAGATGGAAGGGAAAAGAAGTTGAAAAAAAGAACAAGGGAAATTTTTTTTCCTCTCCTAGCTGGTGTTCCCTGAAATGTGTTATTATCTTCTGTACGATTTCTTGAATTATTTGGCCAGTTTTGTTTATTGGTTCCTCTTCCCTATGTAATGACTCCTAAGTGAGCAGAACCTGTCAAAATAGAGGTAATGAGCAACTGTGAGCGATGACAACTGCCATGGATCCTGTGTTTACCACATCCAGGGAGCAGTGAAAGGGAGGCTGAACACCTCTGAAGTAACCAGTCACTTGGCATTGCTATGCAGTTGTATATCAAAGATCTTAGCCCTAGTAAGGTTCAGTATAACTGGCCAGCAGCTGGTCCCAACCACAGGGTCACTCTTCCTACTTCTCCTTCATGTCAGCAGTGACCGTGCTGTGTGGGGGTCCATGTTTGAGGGCTGTTGTCCCCAGTATCATGCCAGGTCAGTTTCTGGGTATTATGATCATGCAGCATGAAACAGAGAAGCTGGGGGTGTTTTGAAGAACAGACAGATGGGATGCTGCAGAGAACTGGCACACAGGCTAGTGTAAAGAGTTAAATATGTGCAGGACTGCCAGACAATGAGAGACACATTGAAATACTATGCTTCCTGTGAAAGCAAAGTCACATAAGCAATGTTTAATTTAAGTGCTGCTGAACTCAGCAAATAGGTGTTCTACATATCACTTTCCATGCTTCCAGATCTTTAATTCACTGATGGTTTCTGTACTCTCTTGACCTGCTGTAATAATCACTGCTTCACCTATCCAAGTGCCTGACTTGCACCATGGGGGGAAAAGCCAATACCCAGAAGTCCCCAGCTAGCTGCTCAATACAGGACTCTGAATTCAGCATTCAGAGATTTTTGGCTGCTGCAGCAATTTTGCTATTGTGCTTCTAATTGTTTCATTCCAGAGGGGATATGCAATGTGTCAAAAGATGAAAATATTAATAGAGACTATCATGTATCATTCTCTAAAAGTAGCTTCTTTTTGCAAAGGACAAAATTATGAACTGATAAACTGAGGGTTAGGATTAAATCACCATTTCTATGGAGATAACTTCAGAGAAATAGAACTCTTCCTAGTGCTGATCAGCTGCTGATCCTACTCTAACTTGTAATGAAAGGATTAGATGACAAGTGTCACCAGCATTATTTCTGATACTAAGAGATTGCTAATAATGTGATAGAAGTCTGCTGTGAATATTGCATGAGGAAGGTTATCTATAGCATAAGCTGAGCAGGGAACTTGCTTTTTTGTACCCTGACAGTATAACTACAAATGCTTCTTGCTCCTTACACGTGTCAGCTTGCTGCTTCTGCTATTAGTTTATGAAGTAGTGTAGTGTGCTACACAAATCTGTCATGGTCCTTCCTGACCTAGAAAAATCTGAGAATGGATGATCCAAAGTCATGAAAAATCAATGTGTTTTCTCCCCAAGGGGTATCGCCAGACTTTAGGTGCTGCTCAAAAAATAGATAAAGTGGGGATTAACTTTTCTTAAATGAGCTAGCAAAAGAATTATTGGAAATAAATGCACAGCAGTGGGTAGCAGGACACTTATTGTCTATTTCAGCCCCTACCATGAAAATTCTTGTTGCCTTAGTTTACCCAATTCTGTTTGACAAATGCCTCATAGAGGAGTTGCTTAGCTAGTGCAGTTGAGTGGTTGGGAAGATTGTCATAGATCCTTGACAAAAACACAATACAGCTGTAAAGTGTTATTATTGTGGTTTTGCTCAGTTTTGCTCAGCTTTATAGACATTATATAAAAAATATTATTAGTTCTCTTTGGTTGAAATAAATCATTCACAACTGGTAACAACTTTTACGAGTGTGCTTGTTTTAGTTGGGGTAGGGTTAATTTTATTCATAGTAGCTAGTGTGGGGCTATGTTTGGGATTTCTGCTGAAAACATTATTGATAACAGAATGCTGTTTTAGCCATTGCTGAGCAGCGCTTGCACAGAGCCAAGGCCTTTTCTGCTTCTCACTCCACCTCATCAGTGAGGAGACTGGGAGTACACAAGAAGTTGGAAGAGGACACAGCTGGGACAGCTGATCCAAACTGATCCAAGGGCTATTCCATACCCTGTGGCATCATGCTCAGCATATGCAGCTGAGAGGAAGAAGAAAGAAGGGGAGATGTTTGGAGTGATGACATTTGTTTTCCCAAGTCACCATTACCTGAGATGGAGCCCTATTTCCTAATTTCCTGGAGATGGCTGAATACCTGCCGGCCCTTGGGAAGGGTTGAATTAATTCCTTGTTTTGCTTTGCTTATGTAAGCAAGTAAGCAGTCTTTATCTCAACCCACAAATTTTGTCACTTTTAGACTTCTGATTCACTCCCCCATTCCACTAAAGGGAACTGAGTGAGTGATTATGTGGTACTTCATTGCAGGCTGGGATTAAACCACAATAACAAGAAGCCTTGCTAGCTTGCCATTTTGTTTCAAAAATATATTTGGAGTTTTTTCCCCACTTTTATCATTTATTTAATTTGATCCCTTCTAGTCTCTGCACTTGAATTTCCTGCATGATTAATTCTATAATATTAAAAATGTGATGAAATGCAAACTTTATAAAATTGACGGATAATTATGTTTCTTATGTTAGTCAGCGAAACGAATGATGAAAAAAATACTATGGCCTGATCAAAACCATTAAATAATTTAAAATGAGGACTTCAGAATCAGGTTAGAAGAATTATATTGAAAATAATGGTTATCTTGCTTTATAAGCTTTCTGATGTGTCCTATCTTTTGCAGGGCTTTTCTCTTGAAGAATGTTAAGCACATATTTGTAGTTAATTTGCTGATACTATGTGCATGAGCTATTACTTTTCCTTAACTTCAAATTGTGCAGTTCATTCTTTTCATTCCTAAAAGGATAAAGGCTGGGATTTTCCAAAGGAGCTTAGAAAATTTAGGTCTAAATTTTAAAAGGTGCCTAAAGATTCAGATAGATGCCAAAGGGGATTTTTCAGAAGCATTCAAGCTTTGTATTAGAAGAAATAAAAGTGGGTATTGAAATTCTTGAAAATCATACTGGGTTTGTATCTGTAGCCTTTAATTCCTACAGGTATTAAAATTGCCTTCTTTGGCTATGTCTATTTTAGTAAGTAGTGCAACACAGTAGAAGCAGATTTGTAGAGCAAAATGATGCTGAGAAGCTGACATTCACATTATCTAGTTTTGGGGTGTTTGTCTTCAGAAGAGCACTAGTCCTGTTCCCTAGATTAAACTCAAATTAGTGGATGGAGCACATTAAATATGTCACAGAACCCTAGAAGAATTGTTTGGAAAGAATGCTTGGAAGTCCTGTAGTCCAATGTGCAGCTCAGTGAATCTACTGAGTCCTGCACTCCTCTCCCAGTGAAGAGTACTTTAGAAGTCCAGCCTGAACCTTCCAAGCTGCAGCTTCTGCTATTTTTGGCTGCATCTTGTGCTATTGTACAAAGTTCTACCAAGATAACTTTGGCTGTCTGTTTTGTTTCCTGTCCAAGCTGTGAGCACTAGTATAGAAGCACACGAAGCAGGATTTTGCATTTGCAGCCCTTTCCTATGCAGACTTTCTCCATATATATTGCTTGCTAGCTTACCTCTGGATGTGCACCCCTGGTTCAAAGCTCTGCTTGTTAGGTCACCATGTCTGTCTCCTAGCGCACGATGAAGAAAGAAAACAAAGCCTTACTGGTGACTCAGGTATGCATCCAGTTGTTCTTCTGCCACATATATCTATTCATCTCTGAGTCTTTCCTCTTGTCCAGAAGGATAGAAGAGAACCCCATTTTGAGTCCTGTCCATGTTTTCTTTGCACCATTAGCCCTAGCAGCATGGTGCAGTAGTCTACCCTTGATACGCCTCCAGGATTTCCCATTCATCAGGGATGTCCTGTGTTGTCTGTGAGTTCCTGACATTTTGATTGTCCCTGGAGCAATACAGCTTAAGCCTGTCAGAAATCTTATTGACTGAAAGTTCTGGTTGGAAAATGTTAATTGAAAAAACAAATGAATAAACTCAGAACAGATATTCTACATGGATGTTATTGAACTGCGATATATTCTTGGGCATAACTTTTGCTTTGAACTTCCCATAGCCAGGAGTAGAGAATTCAGTGGATATGTCTAAATTGCCTGCACAATTCGGGTCCCTTGATTGTCCATCAAAATCATGTTCTGCTTTTATTCCCTGGCATCTTTCAAAAGCATTCCCTGTTCAGTCAATCCAGATTGACCCCATGAGGTGTCTTATAGTCTTCTGTAGGAACACACTGGAAGCTCCAGTGAGTTTCCAGCCTCACTCCTCATATTTTACTGTTGGCATAGAGCTGCAAAGAAAAGTAAAAATACAATTGCTACTTATAATCTGAAAATTGAGGTGTTATTTCCAAATGGATGTTTATTTACTGTGACAGTAGACTGGATACATAACTTCCCTCTACCCCTATATCTTCCATATAGTGAATATAAAACCATAATGTATAATTCATGACTGTCCCTATAGGGATGTGGCAGCAGTTACATACTGCTGTAGATACCTTAAATGTCAGTTTTGCCATGCAAAGTATAACAAGTCGATTAGAATCACCTCAAGCTTCTACTTTATTACTATGGTTATCAGATACTGGGTGCACAATCTGGTTATGGTGAAGTAAGATATAATTTTCCAGGCTGTCGGCTTACTGCTTGGGTACATTACCTTATACTACTGTGATGTAAAATTTGTCCTTTCCATGGATTAGTTGCCTTTTTCAAGTTCCTCTCTGAGTTTGGCCCACAAAATCTTGTTTGAGTGTTCATTGCCTCAAAGAAATATATCAGGGTTGAAAAAAGTACTTTCCTCTTGTGGAAGCTTTGCTGTTTTTTCCCCCATCAAGCTTTACTTTTGTTTTTATATGGTTTTGTCCTTAATTAGGCTCTTAATTACTTTCTCTGAAACCACAGTAAGTCTCATTGCTTTGTAATTCCCCTGATCTCCTGTGACTTCTTATTTTAAATATAGATGGTGTTTTATGTGAACAGATTGTTATCCTCGAAAATAATTGCTGTTGTAAAGCCTGTATTTTGCATCCTTTTCTATATCAACACTGCTTCAAACTTTATTTCATTCAAAGTTTTCAAGCCAGTTAAGTCCTGTAGCCTGGAAAATGTCAAATATATTGACTCTTTTTCTGTTTTTGTGTTATATTCTCTGTAGTTCTGTGCTCATTGAAAAAAAAAAAGATGTTTCTTCCATAGCACTATTCCATTTATGGTCATCACTGGTATAAAGGAAACAATAATTTCTCCTGCAAAGAAAGTAGGGAGATAGGCAAGTAAGTCTGCAGCATCAGCCGACCTGAGGAAGGTAGAACCTCTGGTATGCCTTTTCAAAGGATGGAAGGGTGTGTATAAGGCTGTGTGCAGGAGAGTGTCTCATGCTTTAAGGGTATCTGGTCAAGGACCTTTCCAACGCCAAGGGATAATTGGAAAAGGAGGAAGCCGTAAATAAGAACATAGAAGGACACAAAGCTGATGAACAAATGATAAGGGAGGCAGTGATGGGAACCATAGCTGATCAATCACACTAATTGATGGGGACCTGTGAGAGTGTCAGAATGTTTATTCCAGGGAGGTAATCTAGAGATCTGATCAGGGACCTTGTCTGTTGGGAATACAAGGGAAAAGGGAAGAAGCCAGAAACCAAAATGTACCAAGACACAGGCCTGATAAAGCAAACATGGAGACAGTGACAAAACACAGAGCTCACCACTCACATTAATTGTGGGCTATCAAGGAACCACAGATGCCACTTCCAGGAAGATCAACCTGGACTTTGCAGCAGATAAAACTGTAAACCGAGGGACTCTGGATCAGGAGATTACCAAGGATGAATAGATAAGTACAAACCCATGGGGAACCTGCAGGGGAAGGAGACTGGTCACTTGTAATATGGGGCAGATCAGTACATTGTCTGACCTAACCCTGGCCCTGATCTCTGCAGTGTGTCCTATCTTCTTGCGTCTTATTAAATCTTTTCTTGACCGTGTCTCTGTGTATACTCACTCTCTGTCTCTGTGTGTGTTGCAAGGACTAAATGCCAGTCACTGGTGAGACCTGTATGTGTGTCAGTGGGTTCTGTGTTGGCTGCTGGAGTCAGGCCAGGGGTGAGGGTGCCTGTGCTGGCCACTGCTGGAGCCAGTGGGGTTTCTGTGCCATCCGCTGGAGTGAGTGTGGGTCTTTAAATTCCAGCCACTCATACAGGAATGCTCTGTGTTCCCAGCCACTGGGGAGAAGGGGGCAGTGGTGCGAGAGAGGAAAGTGAGGGACTCAGCGCTGGCGGCTGAAGTGGGGAGTCACAGCCTGTATGCCAGGTGCCAGCTGCTGCCCAATCTTATCCAACCAGGTGTGTGTGAGGGGTGGGGGTTTTGTTAGCAAACCTCAAGGTGGTCCAGACAGTGAGGAGGGGGCTTCAAGTCTTGAGCTGGGGCATTAGGTGGGCAGAAGGTCTGTGTTGGTGCGTCTGGGGAGACTTGAAAATGTGGAGTGCATGAGGGATGAACGTGTGAGTGTGTGTGTTTGCTAGTGAGCATCAAGCTGGAGTAGTTGGCAAATAGGGGACCTGGTGCTGGATGGACACAGTGCTGTGTGGGTACCTGAGGGAATGGAGAATATGTGTGTGCTTGTGAATCTGGAGATTGTCTTGTCTCTGGCTGCACTAGTGACCTCCTTTCTTTACCAGCTGAAGAGGAGGAGGGCAGTTGGCTGTCTGGCTTTTGTTTTATGAGTTCTGTGTGTAGGTGCTGCTGAAGGCAGCATCTTGTCTGTGGCAGCGTGTGTGACCAGCTGTATCAGTGTCCTCTATGTCTGTGTGTGTGTCTCTGAGACACATGTGCAGCTTTACTACGAGTAGAGTCTGCAGTCAGGAAAGCAGCAACCACGCCCCTCAGGCTGGGCAGAGACCAGGGGTCCCCAGGTGTGACAGCACAGATTCTTTCCCACGGGAATTTTTCCCTTCTTCTACTAAAGTTTACTGCATATAAGATAAGTTCCATGTTACTGAGAGTGGCTTTTGGAAACAGGCAGTCAGACACCTGGGTCCAATCAATCCCGGGGGGTGGACGAATCTCAGCCAATCTGAATAGCCCTCTCGCGTGTATATAAATCTGTTATTAATTAAACAAATTCATTCAGCATTCTTTCACGATTTGTGTCCCTTCACTCTGCTATCGGTTCAACAGTGACACCCAGGCACTGGGTTGGCCTCCAGCAGTTGGGCAAGAGGATCCTGGAGGGCTGGAGCTGCTGGGGAAGGCGGCAGCAAATCTAACATCACTTAGTAGAATAATGTTTTCAGATACTGCATCATCCCTTGTAAATCCCTTTTAAAGTGTTGTGGGCTAATTACAGATGATCTCCCATAGGAATACACAGTCAGAGCCTCTGCCTCTCCTTTTGTTAAGCTGTGGTACACCTGTTGGTCTGCATTGGGGAAGAGCCCAATATGTGGGGAAGGAGATATAAGAAAGTGGACTGGGAAGGTGAGAAGGGAGGAATATGTTACTTTATGATGTAGAGTGTGTGACTGGAGGATGTAAAGGACAATGCACCTGGGTGGCAGTTTACAGTGAGTGGAGCAGGGAACTGGGGGCAGCCAGCTGAATATGGAAGCTTCTTTCGGGATCAAATACCTAAAATCAAATGCCTAAAATCAATCCAAATCAAAACTGCATCAAAAGCCATGTTATATGTGGTTTTAGGACACTTATTAGGTGCTTTTCCAATCCTACCCTCATGAACAGATAGTTTTCAGCACATAACTGCAAATGTTTAATGTACATGTTTTCCAGGTAGAATGTCCAAATGTGAGATCTGGAAATTCAAAAGTAAGGTAAATGGTCCTGTCTCTCATCCTGATGGCTGGAAATTGGTCTCTTCCTGCGACTATGAAAAAATGCAAGATCATGTAAGTGTGTAGTAGGTAGGTTCTCTGCCTGTATAAATTATCCACCGATTTCAATGATGTGTTGGCATCTGATGCCTGTTGGTGATCCAGAGATATCTCTTTTTATGTGTTGGTATAAACTAATGGACCATGTCTGTCATCTGAGTGAAGGTAGGCTTGTAGTTCTCTGGTTTGCATAGTCTGATTTTTGCTCTGCATTTCCCTTTTGAGTGATCACTTATTTAATGTGTGAACTTGTTATAGTTGGTTTCTGTAAGAAGAAAAAATGCAAATGTGTTTGATGAGCTTATAGATCATTCTAGCTATCAATATGATACAAAATTAATAATTCCTAACAATTTCTTCAGTGATGCATTGGAAATTACAATGTAATGCCATCTGTTCAGGAAACTTTAGGAAAAAAAAAATCTGAATGAAGCTGGGGATCGAAGAAAATGCCAGTAGCTCTCCTGTTCTATTTCAGTTTCCTGTAATTTTATACAATAACATGTCAGATCTTTTTATAAATATCTGTAGTGCAAAAAAAATCCCATATATTTCCTGGTAACTGAACTAAGGCTAGAATTTTTTCTAAATCCCATTTCAGAGCATGACTCTGATTTTGTTTCAGATATTTTTTTAAGATTGCTTTTGTGAATTATTTGTCCATAAAGAAGAAGTATAGAACAATACATCTTCTCCTATTTACAGATTCTACAGATGTGACACTATACATGGACCTTGTTCAAATATTCATATTGTAGCAGGAGAAAGTAATCCCAACCACTAGATATACATAAGAAATTGCCTTGGCAGTCATAGCTGATTTTTTAGTGTTTATTGGGTTTTTTTACCAGATAAGCATTTTATTCCAGGTTTTAAATCCCCTAGATGGCACTACAGAACGCAGTATTTAAATGTTTCATACAATGCTATTAAATAGATGATGTGAAATAATTTTTTTCTCAAAAAATAAACATCCATGAGTTGTTTAACAGAATGAAATAAAAGGCAAAGCTTTTGTTTAATACATTCATGGTATTTTGGCATGTCCTGATGTACAAAAAGTGGAACAGTATGCTAGACATGTGCCAGATCATATATAACCCTTTCTGCTCATGTGGTCCAGATGGTGGCTGTCAGTTTCAAATTCAGACTTGGGCCTCCAGGTCTGAATTGGAAAATAAGTGTGTTCAACCTAAAGGGATTAAAAATCAGGAAAGAAAGCAAGAGTTGTTGTTTTCTGTTGGAAATGTACTTGGCAATAGAACGCACTAAAAATGTCTATTGCAAAGAGTTGTTGTTTGAGACCATGTAAGAGATTTTAATATTGTAATTGGTATTTAAATTTCATGTTTTAGTTGCAGGTACCTTGCATGCTGGACCTCATGGGAATCCTGATAGTTTGTATTACCCCTGAGCCTTTCTTTCGCAGTTGGTGTGTCATTGTCTGCAGATCACTGCAGCAAATACTTTACTGTACTGCTGAAAAGAGAGAAAAACATTGCCATCTGCAACTACAGCTTGCAAATTACAGCTTGCAATCGTCTGCTATTAAATAAAGACACTTTAACAATATTTTGGGTTTTAAATTAGCAATTTACATCACAAGATGCTGAAAATACTAGTCTTTTAATACAGCAATTTCTGTTTCCTTTTAACCAGGCTACAACATGTATTGAATAATAAAAAAAAAAAGAAAGCAATGCAAAGCAGTGTTTACTTAAACAATACCCACTGACAGCAAGGGACACGCAGATGGAAACCCAGTCGCTTGTATCTCAGTGGGAGGTTTCATTTGAGGACCTTGATGGCGATGTGATTGGACTGGAACACTCTAATTTATATTGTGGAGAATCTATCCTGATGCCTTTTTCATGGTGCTGCTGTGCCAAACTAGGTCTCCTGTGAGAAACTGGTCACATGCAGGGAGACGAAAGGAAAGACTTTAGTCTGAATGAGAGGAAAAAGCAGAGTTTCAGGTACTGTAAATACAGGCTATCTTGCAATAATCTGCTATTTTATGGACAGGAATAATAGCAGAACCATGCCTTTGTTTTGTTTTTTTTATTTTAAGAATGGTAAAGAGGACAGCAGAGGAGCTGTAGGGCATATTTGATGTGTGGTGCATATTGCCCCATAGGTTAAGGACAGAATTGCATAATGTCCTGCCAGGAAATGGCCCAAAACGTCCTTTTTTAGTGTCACTTCATTTACAATGATAGAATGAAAGATTGGAGAGAAGTTGTCCATTATAATGAGTGCAGAGCTCATTCTTTCATTCAGGGAATCTTAGTGTCAGCAAAATGTATGGAGAGATTCCTGACAGAAAAAGCCCTAGATGTAATGGAAAATGCCAGCAAAGAATTCTATGAGGTAAGCATAGTTTCCTGTTAAATTCTACCAGATGGCCCGCAAAGGTCTATAAAAGTGCTTTCCAGCTATAAATCTTACAGAATTTTTCCTCCCAGGGCTAATCTTGTAATTGCTAATCAGCGAAAGCTACAAGTGCTTGCTTGATCTTTGAGTACACACAAAGACGTTTTACTTCTAGACTGCCCAGGCTTTTGGGGAAAGCAAATTCTTTATTATTGATGAGAAGGTAAATCTACTAGGGCAGGTGGGGAATAACATAACATTCCTTGTGAAGTACAGCCAGAGCCTGCTTGGGCATTTGGTAATATACTGATTGTAGGGGGTCCTTTTCTGCTGCATACTTTTGTGATGCTCCTAAACTGCACATTCATTTTCTCAGGCAGCTTTCACAATATAAATCTGTACAGCCTTTTGGCCAGGAGCTGGGAATCCTTGTTTCTCCTCCATAATGATCTCTAACCTTTTTCCTGATGTTGAGCAAGTAGCTTAGGTTATTTTGGAACTGATCTGTGGGTGTGTGCTGTGGCACTTGGCAGGGTTCTGATCTCTCCATTCCTCTGACTTGCAGGCACTGGGCAGTGGCAGAAGTACCCAGGGCACCAAAATATGTGTGAGAGTTAAAATAGAGGGCTTGTGGTGCATATCCACATCTCCCGATTGGGTAGATGTGCCTTGTCTATTTAGTCTATTTTTTGGGTTTTTTCTCTATATATCTTAATTATCTTATCTTATCTATCTTAGGATCGTGGAATCCATTTTAAGACTGTTCTAGCCAGCACCATATAATTGAGTCCTCTGTAATACTCTCTACAGGAAGTCAGCAGCAGTAGCAATATCTCTAGTAGAGACTTAGTAGCTGCCACTTACAGACTTACTGTAGTCCCTGAAACCAGTCACTTATTCTGCAAACTCTTAGGATCAGGTTTATATCTCACCATTTGCCAATATAAAGCTTAGCATAATCTCAGCTGGTCATGTAGGGTCAGTTATGATACAAATACTTGTCAAAAATGCATCTTTTGTTATTGGAAATGTAAATTATTATCATTATTTAGGTCATTTTTTCTTAATCCTTTTTATTTTTTCTCTGATAAAAAGAACTGTCTCACAACAGTAGGGTATACAAATTTTCACAGTAAGAGAAGAGAAGGAGGAAAAAGTCTTTTATTAAAAATTTAATCTTTCTGAAATGTAGGCAGTTATTCTCAAAGCACATACCAGCCTCAGAATATTGTTGTTTGTCAAAAGTTTTGTGAAGTGCAATTCCTTCATTGTATATCATTCTCTTGGTGCCTGCTGTGTAGCTAAGAAATTTCAGTCATGATTCTAGCAAAATAATAGTAAGACCTGCTTAGATTCTTATGGTGATTTGCCAGCAAAAAGTGCTAGTGCAATTACTAATTTGCTTTTTAGACTGTTTAGTCTGACTAGTAATCTCTCTGATACTCATTATCACTCCACATTATTATTTCGCTTAAGAACTGATGCCATACATTCTGTTTAAATGTCAAATTGGTCTGTATTTAGTCTTGTGAGTCCTGTTCAGATGATTTCTGTATCTAACTCAACTGCTGCTTCTGCTCTGGTTTTCTGCTTCAGAAACCTAATCCAGAGGACACTGTTCTTGGCCTTGTATTAGGTGCTACTTATAATGTCTTGGTGGTAAGGATTGGTGGATCATGGATGGATTTTCATTTCTCAGCTGAACTTTTATTTCATTTTAAAGGGTATCTTTTTTTTGATTGACTATACATCCCGTTACTAAAGTGTAACTGAACTCACTCTAGTTTCTTATAAAAAATGCACAAATATTCCTGTAATGTGTGTGTGGCTTTAAAGGATTGAGAGGTGCCATTAATCTACTACTAATATTTGAAGCAAAAGTATAGGTACTTATACCTTTGTTAATGAATGCTCAGTCTTTTCTGAACCACTGTTTCTGTATGAGAACTCTGCATACGTTTCTTGCGGAATAGCTATAATTTTTTTATATGCTTGTTAGGAGGCTGAAGACTTGTTAATGCTGGAGACTTCATACACTTCTCAGCTTGAATTAAATATATCCTTTTATTTTTCAAGAAGAAGCCATTTTTCCTATTTTATTAGTAATATGATAATTATCTGTGGACTGTTGGAAAAAAAGGGAATAAAATGTGAATGTTTACATTAGCACACATATAATTCTCATTACACAGCTTTTCATATGAATCCCTTGAGCTGGATGAAGGCCAGTTTATTTCCTAACCTATCATAGAACAGCTGGAGGCCATGTGTAACTGCAGACTTGCCAAATCCAACATTTTTGGCTCATGGGATTTTGGATCAGAGAGACTGTGGCAGTCCAACACTGTTTCATAGAGAAGCATAATTTAGACATGGTTCCTGTAATCCTGTCAAAGACAGTCTGCAGATAGCCTGAAAAAAAAAACAAGGAGAATTTTCAAGAGATTAAGAAGTTCAATAAAAAGACAGGCATACTGTATTCTGGAAAAAGACAGATTTTTATTTTGAGATTTATGATAGAGCAAAGATTTTGCTGTTGCTAAACTTAGGGCATAAAACTGGATGTTCTCATCCCTGGTGACTCAGAACCAGAGCAAGACATGATTCTCCTTTAAAAATTCTCATGTTGTTTATTTTCTCATGTTTGTTTGTGTCTGGACGGGCAGTAATAAGATGAAATGTGTGCAGTCTGTTCCATGCAAACTTTCAGAATGTGACCTTTCAAAGTGTATGCTACAGTTTAGAATGCAGTAGAAAAGGTAATTTTTGGAATAGTTTTTGAAAGACATTGCTTAGGGAGTTCAGATTCTTGGCAAACTTCAGTGCGTTGATACTACTGTTATAGACCCTTCAGAAATAATAATAATACATCTAGATTACACAGATACTGGCCCAAAGGGCTGAGTATTATTGCCAAATTCTAAAGTGAAAATAGGGCTGTACAGATTCCCCATGCAGCTTGTGTTTAATTTTACAGGAGACATTGTTTTAACTTTTCTAATGATCCCCAATATAGAAATTATATTCTAATCAGTGCAAGAGTCCAAGAAATTTTGTGTACATGCCAGCAAAATAATCTTCTAAATATGACACAGTTTTACTTGGTAGTATAAATACCTACTGGAGCTTGATTAGAAGATATTGTAGAGAGGTGTATGCTAATTTTTTAGTATAGTACTGATACTGTCTAAGAAACAGGCAGTAGTTCCAACAACCTGTCTTTTCTTGGAGGTAATCTTCTCATGGAAATGTCTGTTTTTACCTGTCTTCCTTAGAGTCAGGCAGTTGGCTGCCTGGATAGTATTCACAGGCCTGCAGCAGGCACCCAGGCTCCTATTTTTTCCATGATGCTACATACTGAGAGCTAAATTTCATCCAAGAGCAGGAACATTTGTGCATTTGGAGCACTCTCCAGGGCCATGGTGACCACAGTTGCAAGGCTGGCAAGACCACTGCAGCTTTAGAGGCTCCAACTGTTTCTTGAGTGCAGTTGCCCAGAGTGCCAAGAGCTTGTTTTTTAGCCCCTTTGAAACAGTGCTGCTCTCTTCTTGATATACTGGTTTATGTGATGGAGTACAGGATCACTTGGGGAGTGGGTCCGGGTCCATGGATCACTTCATTGTGAAGACAAACCCTGTACTTCCCATTTTTTGCTGCAAACTACCTGGTGCTAAGGAACTTTTCCTGCTGAACCCAGGCTACTCTGTGAAAATAAATTGTTATCTCTGTGATAGGAAACACTGGGGAAGAAGAGCTTGAATCTGTTGCCTAGAACTGAGAAAATCCATCTGGGATGATGGAGACTTGAGATACTGTCCTTGACTGCAGATATGTTTATTCCTTTTAAACTAAATGGTTGTAGAATGAAAAACAGAAGCAACTGTCACCATCACAGTTTGGGTGTGTTCCTACCTCTCCCTTCCACATACTTGCAAAATGACCTCAGAAGGGGAAATTCAGTCCTCAGCTGTCAGCCTTGACCTGTGGAGGAAGTATTTTGTCCCATATTTGTGAGGACATCTGAAGCTTCCTTCCATCACGAGATCTTCCCATTGCTATGTGCCCACCTCTGAGTTACCCAACTGAGCCTTTGCGGCCCCAGAGTCAGAAATCACCCCTTGCTGTGTCTGCTACTGAGCTCCTCAACACCACTGCTTTGCTGAGCCACTCCTGCTGCTGCTGTGGTTTGAGCACCTTCAATGCAAGGTGGGATACATGAGACCTATATCCTATGCAACACCTGTGTAGTGGTTTCAGTAATGCTTCTTCTTAACAGTATCGTGGAGATAACCTCTGTTAGCACAGGAAAGGAGGAAAAATGTAAATATCCTTTAAGTACAGCTATTATGCTGGTGTGCAGCTTGCATCTAAGTGCTATGGGGTGTTAGGCAAAGATCTTCAACTACTTCAGATATCAAAAGCAACAAAACTATGATAACACAATCAACACAGGATACTTAGACTGGTTGCAAAGCTCTTTTAGAGCAGACTCAAAATGTTTCTTCAGAGTATCACAAAGTGCCATATAGATCCACTTTTAATGGGAAGTTTAAAAAAAAAAATCCATTCCTTCACATTTCATGTTTGGCAATTAGCTTTTCTTTGCTATTACCTGAACTGCTGCTAAGGCAGATGGCACTGTCTAGTTCCTGTCATCAACTGATGAACTTCAGCTGTCTCTAAAAGGTGCTATTTCAAGAGAGCTTCTGCAGGAAAAGAAAATATGACCCTGTTGTGCAAGTGATAAAAATCAGTGTATTGGCTAATTGTCAGACAGACTAGTGATCATACAGTGATGATGGGCACCTGTGCATTACTGGAAGTTAGTTGCTGAATACAACCATTTCTTTCCTCTTCCTAGAGAGAGGAAAATAAATACGCTGCTATGTGTTTTTGTTCAGAACTCTAATGGCCTTGTCTACTATCAAGCCTTATTTTAATGGGATTTGTTCCTTGTTCAGAATTAGTCTCATGCTGATTTTGTGTATAGATTTTTCTTTTTTTCCAGAAGATGTTTTATTTCATCTTACTTTCAAATCATGAGACAATATAAAAAAATGATCCAGCTACACCTTTGGGACTGACAGGGTCCCAAGGCAGAAAGTAAGGTCATGAATCGCCTCCTCCTCTCATTCTGTTGCTAGAATTGGTTACTCTACTGCAGTGGAAAGAGACTTCTTGAAGGTGAACTGTTCGGCGTTTCTGTCAGAAACAGAGTGAGAGGTGATTTACAAACTACAGAACATGCGTGGAACCTTGAGACTATCAATCTCCAGATTATTACTTGATTTGTTTGCATTAGTGAACAATCCTAACCCTATATGTTGAGTTTTACTTTGTAACAGTGTCTTGTTACCAAAAGATAATCTTACATTTTTCAGAAAGTTGTACTGCCTACACATCAGTATGCTGAATAAGAGAGAAATACTCCAAGGCTGTCACTGTCAATCCTCAATAAGAGATAAGATCCCTCAGAACACTTTGCATCATGCAAAGAAATAACTTTTAAGGCTATGTAATGCAAGTCTGGATACTTGCACACCATAGACTGCATTCTTTACAGTCAGAAATAATTTGCAGATGTTTCTCATCTGCATTATGTTTGCAGTAGTTACAGCCAGAGGTCTCAGTACTAGGCATTACAAGAAAAGTAGTGAATAAAGACATTTTTTTCTGAAGGACTTTTACTCCTGAGCTAGAAAACACTTCCTAAGAGGTAGGAAAAAGTTGAGTGTGTTCACAGTAAGTAGTTCATGTAACAGAAGTTTTTTCCTCCCACTGCTAAAGGACTGCAAGAGTGGAGCCAAAGTCCTTCTCTATATACTTAAAGATTCTCAAAAAAGCTATTATTTTGTTTGAAAATTTATTAATCTTGTCTTGTCTTATAAAATACAAGAGGGTTGTAGCTTTGACCAACATGTTTAGCTGCTAAACATTTAATTAGTACCATTTAATAAAGCTCTATGTTTTATTATTATATTTAATATTCTTTCCCTTGAACAGCACAGCTCAGTCATCATTATAAAGTTTTTGTGAAACATAAGTATGAGATGTGGGACTGAATAGACTTTTTTACCTAAAAAAATGTTTTATCACCTCTCTATCATTTTATATTTCCATAGTGGCTTAACTTTATGTGGGATGAGACCTAGTTGCCCCTGAAGAGGTCTTGAATGCAATGTGCTCTGTATCCTGCTTGACTGCCATCCACAAATCTGAAACAGACTTGAGTGCAAGCAGTGTGCCTAGCAGCATACAGACTTACCTGGCACACTTCCACGATTTGGAAGGCATGAGCAGGCTGTGCTTACAGGTTTGCTTTCCATTTAGACTGAATGTCTGGTTTTGAAGATAATTCTTCAACAATTCCTGCCCCAAAGAGCAATTTAGATCAGAGGCAGCAGATGATTTCAGTTATTCAGGAGGATAAAACTTTAAATTTTGTAAAACTTAAATAGTAAAACTGAACACAAAGGGAAAATTCCATTCTTATTTCATCTAAAGCCTTTGAAGAATCATAGTTTTAATATTAAGAGACAAATTTCCCATTCTAGAAGAATAGACATGACTTCAGGAGTGGAAACTAAGCTCAAGTAGTGGTAGGTGAATTGTCCTGAGGCTGCTGTGGGGAATAATTGCTTGTCAGATTGGCAGACTCATTGTGGCTGGGAGGTAAAGGTATTTGGAAAGAGATTTCTAGAGCTACGTCCACTAGATTTCAAAATTCTCAAGTAAAGTGCAGCCAAATCAATAGGATCTATTTAGATTCTAATTTGCCTTTCAAAAATTCTTTAGGATTGATGTTGCAAGAAATAAAATTGATCACTTCATGAGTTCTTCTTGCCTGGCCTTCAGAGCATGACTCAGAACTTCCAAACTGACTAAAATATCTCATTTTCCATCAGCAGAGACAGAAGAATCTTGTTTCTGGGCCTGCAGGAGGTTTCTGTCAGAAAAAAGTATATTGGGTAATTATGATTCTAGAATTAAAGACAACAGTACTTTAAATCAGAATGTGGAAAATCATGAGCTGTCAACTTTCTTCTTGCATTATGTCAAATATTGGATTATTAATTTTATCTTGACTAGGACACAGGTGCTTTGCATGGATGTCTTGCCTTTGATTTTTGATGGGACGCTTGATAAAGCGTTTATTTTCCATTGCCTCACTTCCACAGTGGGAAAAATTATAGTTACTTACAGGGATACTGTAAAAGGTCAATGGTATTAATTGTTTGGGCAACACTCAGGCACATGATGTGACTCTTGGGGTGTCCTACACAGGGCCAGGAATTGGACTTTATGATCCTGATGGGTCCCTTCCAACTCAGCTTATTCTGGGATTCTGTGATTATGAGGCAGTGCTGAGAGGGACTGTACAGTTGGACAATAAATTATGACTTTGGTTAGAATTGCTATTTACTACAATCTATTCAGTAGAATAGAAAAAAATATGTTCAAATTTTTTCAGGAACGTGCTAAGTTTAGAGAAGTGTTTGCTATAGCAGCTTTTCAAAGCTAATGAGAAATACCTATGTAAGGGGGATTTTAATAAGCATTCTCTTGCTGAGTTCTAAATTTTTGATTAATTTAAAATAAGTCATCCAGGTTTAATGTATCAAACAACAGCTACATTCCAACTCTGCTGTTGGATTTTTGCATGGAGTCATGATTTTTATTTAGGTATGTGTGTTTAAATCTCAAGGTCATAATACTTCTATTTGAGTCCATTTACATTTTCTGTACTGTTCTTTTCTACATCACAAAGGTTTGTGATTTGATTGCATCAAATCTGAAAACTGTAACAGACTAGTGAAATGGCTATAATTCTCTAAAAACCCTAATTAAAAGTTATATTAACTTGCTTAAAATAAGACAAATATTTCTGTCAGTGGTAATACATACAAATGTTTTGTCTTTCTTATGTCAAGCTTTGTATGTTTGTATGTCAAGCTTATGTAAGCTATGTAAAATCAAGATTTTTTTCCAAACAGCTGTTAAGGCATAATCTATTCCTCTTTATAAGAAGCAAATCTGTGTAGTCATAAGTACCTAAGAGCCAGAGAAGTATGGATAAGTTAGCAGACTTCGGAGGCTTTATAAAATATATCATGTGTTATTTGATTATAATTAGAGAGACTACTTTACTTTTATCAGTACTTTGTTTTGTTGACAGAATGTGAAGCATGTAAAGGACTTCTAACCCTTCAACATCAGCTGCTTCACAAGCAGAATAATCTGCTGGATAAAACCACCATTTAAGCTCCTGTTATGTGGCTATTTCACTCCCTTGGAGAAGATAGCAGGGTAGGTTGAATTATCTGGTAGACAATTGTCTGAATGACAGCTACTGTGTTGGTACTCAGTGATGAATTCTGGAAGGCTGATGGACATTTTACAGTGAGCGAGAGCATTTCTCAAGGTAGAAATTAAAAAAAAGTTGTGCCATTTAAAAAAACCCCTACCAGCAGTATGAAGAAAACATTGCTTAATTCTGCATTCCAGAGCCTGCTCTGGAATCATCCTATTTCCTCAGTAATAGCTAATCATACAGTAGCAACTAAATTGCATGTGTCCCTTTACTTAACTTTGTAGAACACATAGGCAATTATGGGAACTAAGAAAGGTTATATTGGCCATCAGTCATTCTAGTTTTATACTTTATTCACCCTTTGGTGCCTTATAATTGTTTCTTAAATGACCTTATTATGTTTGTGCAACATGGAAAATAGCTTACTTCACCCGCTTAAAAATTATTCAGATTCCATGTGTTTCTATTAAGTCATTTTTATATGCAGACAGCTTAAATTACTTATTATAAACTGTACCTCTGTGGGTTACCTACGCTAATTGGTAAGCCAAATTACCTAACCAATTGGTTTTTCTGGCAATGATGCCATAGCATTTATTTATAGCTGTGCCCTGACTTTGCCTCTGGTGGGCCTGCACACACCGTAGTGCCTCAGGCATTTTGATGTGTCTTGGAAGCTTAGGAAAAAGAAAGTAGTGCAGACCACGTGCATCTGGCTTCAGTTTCTGCCTGCATATTCCTTATCACAGACCTTCTGTTCTGCTCTTGCTTGCTCAGGATAAAAGCTTATTTCCTGTCCATATCTGATTGGGCAAGCTGAATTCTGCTTAGTTAAAAAATTCTATGGAGGCAATGGGACTTTTTTGACTCCAAAGTATATAACCTATATTTCAACACTCTTTAGCTGAGTAGATGGTATCCAGTAACATCAATATAATGTGCTTTAAATATTTTTCTGGTGTTACTCCAGTAGTTGAGAAAGATTGATTCTGTGAAATGGCAGTGGATTTCATGACAAGAACTGAGAGTCTGAAGTCACCTAAGCAGAGTGTTTTACCTCCTAAGCATCCTCCCCAGCCTTTCTGACACCACCAGTTAGTAGGAGAAGCCATTCTTTTGTGGGAATGAGAAGTTGAAAACCACTGATCACATTATGCTCTGCAACTGAAGGTAATTAATGAATGTAGCTCTAAGTACAATATCTTCAAGACGTATCTACCAGGAGTGGGGAATACTCATCAGTTTTCTGAGTCCATTGATAGATGCAAAATGTCTTTTTTTTTGTGAGGAAGGGTTTATTTCCTGGAGGATAATTCCATCTGTCTTTTGTGACTGAGAGCTTGGGGCTTCCTGCTGTTAATTTTCAAGTTAATCTTAGCCTCTAGCAACAGAGAATATATTGCTTCTGGGATGCCTGATCAGGAAAGCAACCTTTGCCTTCTCTCTCTCCCCAGGAATGGAAGGTTGTAACAGCAAGGAGAAAATAATCTTTCTTGTTATTGCACCAGTTTTACCACTCGGAACATTAGCCCTAATTCGGCTTGGTGTGTGTTACAGCTGCAATCTCTGGTAGTCTGTCACTGAAACAATGGATCTTGAAACTGAAATATGATTGTAGATTACAGCATGGAATCTTTATTGAAGCTGTCCAGCTATGCAGAAGGGGATGCAGGGTTCAAGATGCTGGTGGCCTAACACTATCAGTTCTCAGTTCTAGGGCAGAAAACATATATTTGGCTTCTACATTTTTTCCTATATTTTCTCAGTGTCTTTACGAGGCAGAATACATAGGCAGATGTGAAAGAAGGAACCAGAACCCAGGAAGAGTTTGCAACAAATCCCATTCAGGGTTTGCATTCTTAAAATTGGGAAAGAAAAGAGGGAGTGGGAGAGGAAAAGAAAAAAAAAGGAAACAAAGAAAAACAAGGGAAAAGAAAAAAGAAAGGAAAGGAAAGGAAAGGAAAGGAAAGGAAAGGAAAGGAAAGGAAAGGAAAGGAAAGGAAAGGAACGGAAAGGAAAGGAAAGGAAAGGAAAGGAAAGGAAAGGAAAGGAAAGGAAAGGAACTTCCCTTACATGTTGTTTTTCTGCTTAATGAAAAGCATTGATAACATCATGGATTTTTCTTAGCCAGGGTTAAGACTTGCTTGAGATTTCACAGAAAAGACACTGGGTTCTAGCGTAGACTCTACACCCAATAAACTGCTTTCACATAGATGTGCCAGAGGCATATAACCACTGACATAGATGTTTATGACCAATAGGTGTGTATGATCACAAAGTAATATTTTACATGCAATTTTTTTCCCCCCTTATTTCAGTGTTTATGATTTGTTTAACATAGTGGATTTCTGAATGGGTGCGACTCCCGAGCACTTTACTTTCTAAGACATTGTGATAACAGGGCTGGGACTCCAAATTTCACCTGCGGTACTGAGCATCTGAAAATCAAATGCAAGGAGGCTCGGTCCTTCCAGGACAATGTTCTTTTCTAAAAGTGATCTTCTTTTCCTTTGAAATTGAATTGTTATAGAATTATTATAAAATTATAGATATAAAGTTACGATAATATAAAATTATATATGTTTTTGTATGATAGGATATCAAATAATATATCACAGATTTAACACTATCACTAGAAATATGGCAGATATCCTACTGTTGAAGATAGGGGTCAGTAAAATAATGTATAATATTTAAAATGTAGCAATGTTTTTAATGCAGACATTTTATTTCAGATCACAAAATGTACTTTGAGTTAAACAAGAACGCAGAAAGCAGAGGCTTTTTCCATAAGAAAGAAAACTTCAAAAAAGAGATGAGAAAACAGAAACTTACTTTCAAAAAGGTATAATATATTTTCTGAACAATATACAGTACCTTATCTTAATTGAATAGGTTTATCCTGCAACCATTTATGAAATAGCAGAGTACAGAATGAACTAAAAACCTCACACATAATCAGTTTTCTTGGTCTAATTTGCAATGCTTAGCAAATTAGATTCTGCAAGAAATAGTCAACCTTTGCCCTTTGCAGACTATTTATTATTTTCATTTTGAGATGAAAATATGGTAATTTCTTGCTCTTTTGTTCACAGTCAAACTGTTGAACAGTGATCTGTTTAGCACAGACCCAGAATAATACCAAAAAAAAAAAGGAATAAAGGAAAAAGGAAAACAAGTATAGGTTTTGTTTTCTCAGAAGCCAGAAAATAGAGCGAAGCTGTACTACAAACACCAACTCAAAAGAAAATACAGGAGCAGTTAATCTGTTGAGAATCTGACAATTAGTGACTGAATACCCAAAGACAAAAAATAACATAGTTTTACAATCTTTTCTGTCAAAAAAAAAAAAAGCCAGGGTTTGCGTGGTGTCACATGAGAAGATGTGGAGACTTTGGTTAGAACCCTGCCCATGAGACATTGGATCAACAGTACTTAATCTTTAAGAGCACTTTTGTTCATCAGTCTGAGAGATGGTGACTTTTTCCACAGTGTGGACAGGTTCTTCCCCACAGCTTTGCTCTGGGGTTCCTTCACAGTGTTACTCCCCTTGCTCATACTGCTGTCCAGCCTTCCCTAAGAATTCAGCCGGAATAATATTTATTATTCAGCATGGTATTAACATCCCACACCCACATTCCTTCCTATCCCTTTCTTTCTCCAATCATTTTAATACCATGACAAAGCTAAAATTCTCTCTTGCAATCTAAACCAGACAGTAAAATATTCAAATTATTTGCAATCACTGGTTTTGTCTATTTATTAGTCTAGGTTCTGTTAAAAAATCACAAATTCAATAGATTGTGAGAAGCTGCTCACACATTCCAAAAATATGCTGCAGAGGCTAAAACAATTTTAAAAAGCCTGAAAAAGCATCCAGCTCTCCCCCAAACTTACTGTCTTTTTATCCTGTGGATTATTATTTATTTTCCCCTTTGTCCAGTTGCCAATGCATTTTCCAAGTGACAGAGTTTCTGATATTTCTCTTAGAGGAGCAACAAGGTGAATAATTCCCCAGTCAGAATGATTTTCCCTTCTGATATTTAGCAAAATAATCAAAACAAACACCCTTCTTAATTTTATCTCATTATTCTTGCTGGAGCTATAATTCCTTTTTGTCACTTGGAATGGTGCCTCTCCTTCTGCAGTGCTTTCCTATGAAAAATTTGTAGGTTATTATTGCTCTCCTTAGTTGTTGCTTAGCTAAGTGATATATGGTTGACAGACTGTAATTGCATGAGCCCCTGGGAAGTGAAACTGCCAAGTTGCACACAGCTCTATTTGGGATACGTATTACAAGGTGTGTCAAATGCAGCCAGATATAGTGCATAAACAAGAGCAGAAAACCTCAAACTCTGGCTAAAAGAAAAGGAGAGATTTTATTTCTTTTTTGCCAGTTATAAAAATCTCAGATATTTTCTGGAGTTTTCTAAAGGTCACTAGTGGAAGCACATATGCACCAGTCTGGATTCACAAGCACTTGTGCATTCACTGGTCCCCCAAGTACTGGCATGGAATTGGTGCTTGTCCAGCTGCCACCCCTGCCCAGCCCCTGTGCCCTCCAACACTCCCCACAGGTCCCTCACTCCCGGGCTGGCCCTGGGGGAGGTTTGCTGGTGACCCCACATACCCCACACACATGATTTGGGGGAGATACAGACACGTGCCCCTGCCCAGCAGCTGGCACCAGGCACACAGGCTGTGATCCATGGTCTCATTCCAGCTGCCAGTGTTGAGTCCCTCACACTCCTCACTCATGCCTGCCTCACTTGCTAGTAGCTGTTTTTGGGGGCACACAGCATTCCTACTGAAGTGGCAGGGTCCAAGACCCCCATTCACTCCAGTGGGTGGCACAGAGATCCCGCTGGCTCCACTGAGTGACACCACAGGTCAGGCAAGGTTGTCCACACACCCTTCTCCAAACTGCCTCTCTTGTTACCTCAGAAGTGGCACCTCAGTCCTTGCAGCACTCACATAGACACAGAAATGCCTTGAGTAACCATGTTTCCCTCTTCTTGTCAGTTAAAACCACAAGCTGATCCTCTCCAAAATTGTGCCTGGAGTTCCTTAATAGTACACCAATTATTACCTGGAGACTTTTTGTCTTTGCCATTGTCTTTATTTTCTATCCTTTGTCTACCTTGTTTGTCTTTCTTGTTAACCCTCCTCCTTTAACTTATTATCTCCTTTTACATTGAAAAGGTCCTTGATCAGATATCCTTGTTATGTTCTTGCCTTCCACATACCATTGCAGAAGTCAATACAATGAGTCCTAGAAAATGAAAAAAAGCCATAGAAAATGAGATAACGTCAAGGTGGGTGAAGTGAGAGACAAAGAAATATTTGAAGAGAAGGGGATATAGTATTTTTAAAGCAGTATTTAATATTGGTTTCAGGTACTCAAATATAACAAAAAAAGGAAAACCAGCCTGCTCATCAAATGGACTAAGGAAATGAAAGCCTGAAATTCTTGAAGCATATGTGTTTCTAAATGCAATATTTGGGGTTATTCTTATTTGCATATTAATGTTATAGTAATTAGAAAGTTATCCATAGTGGCTTTAACATTCTGATTTTTTTCCCAGAAGTCCCACAGGTAAAAAGATTTAATCTGACCAAATGTCATCATCTATAGCTCAGATATTCATCCTGAGCTTCCTCCCTGTCAGTGGGGAGAAGTAGGCACTTCTTGGGTGCAGCATAACTCATCCTAAAATAGACTTCTAAAATAGATCAGAGGAACCAAGCCTTAAAATTGCCTAATTCTCTTCATTGACTATGAAGTCAGCCTAGGGAGTTAGCTGAGAAGTAGGTGTCTACATTCTACTCAGATTAAATTAGGTGAGATGAATCCCACCCTTCATTTATTTTTCAAAGAATATAACTTGAGATTGTCACGTAATGATGTGAATATGAGAGATGGGGCTTCAAGAAAAACATTAAATATGACAAGAATGATGGTAAGATTGTGAGAACTGTTAATAACGCTTATGGACAGAAGTGACCTGAAGTTGCCAGGGTCATACACATATAATTACGTGCTCTTAAAAAACCCCGAAACTTATTAGGAGAGTGCAACAAAGTGTTACATCAGATCTAGAGAAATGCGTTCTTTGCTCTCTCTTCTGATTACTTCTCCATTGCTGCTTCAAAGTCCAACTGAAAAATCTATAGTGCAAAGAAGAGATTCAAAGAACTAGAAGGAAAAAAGAAATGAGAGACAAGAATGAGGGAATAGAGAGGACAATGAAAGCAGAACAAGGGAAACAAGCATCTTGTCTTTCACTGGGCAGTATTTTCTGCCTATGTGTAAACCAGACTTCTGGTGACTGATACAATAGACTGTTCCTAGCTTGCTGAAGTTGTCACTTGACTGCTTCATTGTCTTTTACATTTTGCTTTCTCCTGTCCAATATTTTTCTCTCTTCCATTTTCTTCCTGTCTATAACTGCTGTGTGCTTTCTAACACCATAATATTTAAAAGCCTGTCACCCTGTCTGCCTTTGCTGCCAATTGCTTTTTTTTTTTTTTGCCTCCCTTCAACTAAGCTCATTGAGTTGCCTTGGAAAGAGCTCAGCCTCCTTCCTATCCATACCTCTGGAGGCAGAGAAACAAAACGGAGGGAGCTGCAGAGAGAGGTGTTGGCCAGCAGCAAGGGAAGTCTGGCGCAATGGACATGTACAAAACCCTCTATCATTGAAATGAGTAAGGCACACGGCAGAGAAGAAGCAAAGCCATTCTTTTGTGATTGGCACAGAAACAATGAGTAGTGTGCCAGATATAACAATGAACTGGAAAAAAAGAGTACTGACTGGAGGTTAGCTTAGTTAATTATCAGAATTGAAAATGAGATGAACAGCCAAAGTGTGGAAAAAGGAAAGTTACAGTGTCTCATACACGGGCTTTTTTTAATCCAATCTCATTTGGAAACGAAAATGCTCTCTTTTCAGTACAATACATATCAACAAGTAGGAGCAGGAGACTGATTTGATGACTGAAACTAAATTTGGGGGCAATGATTCTCACACAGATGACATGCGAGCAGCTCTTTCCTTCGGAGTCTGATTTTCTATGTCATGGTGATGTCCCATGGTGCCCATGAAGTCTGGCTCTCCATTGTACAATCCTTTCAAAAACAGAGAAGAGGAAAAGTCTCAATGCCAAAGAGCTTGCTTTAACCAAGTCTACTGGGGGAGATATTTTTTCCATAATGAGCACGTGTGTCTTTGTGCTGCTCAGGTTTGTGTTAAGTTACTAAATCATTCTCGCAGTCTCCTACTTTCTCTTAGGTAACAGCATGGATTTTGGAAAGGAGCTTTGCCCTTCTTCAAAGTTATGCCATATTTGAAGTGTAGCCAGATCTCCCTTAAGCATGAGGAGCTTGGGGATGAGTGTTTGTATATTGAAGCATAATGAATTCCAGCTGGGAGACCAGAGTCAGAGAATAATGGTGGAGACCAGAAAGCTTCAATGCCATCCTGCATCATGGCAACAAGCTGAAGTAATGGGAAACTGGGATGCTGGTGAGCAGAACTGATGAGGTGTAAGCTAAGAGAGACTGTTCAAAATTAACGAGACATATTGGGGTAGAACCAGTTCAGAGGAGAGAATATGATGAAGGAAAAGAATGAGAGGTTCCAAAGAGAAGGAGTTAAAGATAGAAACAGAGAAATATTGTTGGCAAGTGGAAATCCATTTAGAACAGGTTTATTGAGAAGAGAGTGACTGGAAACTTCACAGACTTTTTTGGTACTCAGGAGAGATGGAGGGATATCTGCAGCTTCTTTTTTTTCTGTATGAGAGAATAATTTTATATCTGAGTTTATGTTTTTATCTCCCTCTCAAATCAACACTAGCTACTCATGGAAACCAGAAAAAAAGTCTTGACAAATGTGTGGAATTTTACATTTCTGGAGATATGAGGCTCCAAGAGGTTGTTAGCATATATTCTGAGGTATACAGAGATTCCTGAAGGCTACTGAAGCAAATTCCTGATCATATTTTTCTTCAAAATTTTCATGAAAAGCTTTTCATTACCACTGTCAAGAGAAAAATAAATAGTCCGAAGAGGTGGCAAGTCTTATGCCATTTGGAATAATAACAGTTGCTACTTTATATAAAAATATGAAAATATGTATAATATAGTAAAATAACTAAATTTAAAATGTATAAACATAAGGTTATATCTCGTATCTGTTATAAACCATTTACTGATAACTCCCACAATCATTTTAAAACTTCTCTACGAGTCTGAGATTCATGCACTGATTGAGTTAAATTTCAATGTTCTTAAATACACATTAAAAAAGAGTAGGACTTAGGTTCAGGAGAAAAAAATCTTGATGATGATTTTTTTGAAGCAATTGATTCTCTTTAGTGTCTAACTCCATACATAAGTTTTCACACAGCTGTTTTAAATTAAAATTAATGAGAAAAGCAAGCAGGTGAGAGTTGCATACTGATAAATTGCTGACATTAGAAACATTTCCTTTATAAGACAAAAACAAAGAAACCCCCCTCATGCATTCACTGTGTGCAATGCAGGCTCAATCTAACTCCTTTCATGCTGTTGCACTCCACCATGTGCTGTAAATCCATGGAGTAATCGCTATAGAACAAATACTGTTGCAGTAAGCCCGTATATTTCTTAGCAAGAACTACACTGATTTACTGTAAAGG